>JACAXG010000321.1:0-22234 GCA_018881555.1 Amblyornis subalaris | reverse complement strand
GATGGCATTTGGTAGCTTTGGCAATTAGGACAGGTTGCCACAATTGCTCTTGCTTGGTTTCTGGGCAGTTTGAACATTCTCATGAGGGCTGGAGCATTTTGATGGTAAAATTGATGACTTAATTTTGCTTGTGCAAATGTGTCAGGTAGTGTGGGAGCATTTACAGGCATTGCTAGAGTGTCTGCCCTCCGATTCCCTTCAGCAATTGGTCCAGGTAGATCAGTGTGTGATCTTATATGCATTACATGAAACGAATGTTTTCTGTGGGAGATGAGAAAAACAAGCTTTGAAAGCAAGCTGTATAGTTTTGGGTTAGATACTTCTTTTAATAGTGTTCTGCTCTTGTGATTACTCCAGCAACATAAGCTGAATCTGTTACCAAATTTATAGGTTCTGAAAAATTCTCAAAAACTCTAACAACGGCTGCTAATTCTGCAATCTGTGGGGATCGTTCCACTACTTGCACTTCAGATTCCCACATCTGTGTTTTAGGGTTTTGCCAAGTCACGACTGACTTGTGTGATCCCCCTGAGCTGTCTGTAAAAACTGTTAGAGCTTTGAGAGGAGTTTTGCTTTGTAACTTTTTTTACTAAATGAAAGGTCGAATTCAATAGTTTATGTTTTGGATTGTGAACTGAAATTTTGCCTGAAAAACTGTCTAGAGCAAATTGAAGGTGTTCGTTTGTTTGTAGTAAGTTTTCTAGGATATCAGTTTTCAGTGGTAAGTAAATGCAAGCAAAATCATACCCTGCTAATGCACGAAGGCGTGCTCTTGACTTCATGATTAGTTGTGCTATGAGTTCCTGGGGTGTTGTGATAGTTTTGAGCGGCTGATGTGGTAGGAAGACCCACTCTATGATGAGAAGGGGGTCTTTTAATGTAGTGTCTCATTGGAAAATGAGTGCATGTAGTTTGGGTGACTTACCTAGAATGATGAGACTAAAGGGTAGTTCGGGACTAGTTCTGTGGGCCTGGCGAGATGGCAGGGCAAGCTGTACCTCTTCTATGGATTCTCTGGCTTCTTCCGTGATGGTTCGAGGAGAGTCCAGGTCCTCACAGCCTTTCAGAAGGTTGAACAGCGGAGCCAGGGTTTCTGTGGTGAGTCCCAGCAGAGGACGCAGCCAGTTGATAGAACCACACAGCTGATGCAAGTCCCGGAGGGTTTTTGGGTTGTCCTTGATGGTGAGTTTTTGTGGCACGACAGTTCTTTCACTTATGCGGAGTCCCAGGTAAGTTCACGGACAGGTGCATTGAATTTTCTCTTCTTGTATCTCGAAACCTGCTTTTTGAATAGCTTGTACAGTCTTTCCTAGTGTTAAGTCCAGGTAAACATCGTTCGGAGCACAGACTAATATATCGTCTATGTAGTGAAGAATTATAGATTTAGGGCATTCTTTGCGGATGGGGGAGAGAACACGGGCAACATACCATTGACAAATTGTGGGTGAATTTTTCATTCCCTGAGGGAGGACTAGCCAATGATATCTGCGCAATGGAGCCTGGTGGTTGAGGGATGGAAYAGAAAAAGCAAATCTGGGAGCATCCTTGGGGTTCAGGGGTATATTGAAAAAGCAGTCTTTTATGTCTAGGATAGCGAGCTTCCATCCTCGGGGGAGCATACACGGGGAAGGCAGCCCTGGCTGAAGTGGACCAAAATCTTCAATGGCTTCATTAATTTGTCTGAGATCTTGGAGGAGTCTCCACTTGTCTTTTCCTGGCTTTTTTACAACAAAGACAGGGGAGTTCCAAGGGCTATCGGAGGGAACAATGTGTCCTTTGGAAAGTTGTTCTTCTACTAAGGACTCGAGAGAGCGCAGTTTTTCAGATGACAGGGGCCACTGACTGATCCAGATAGGGGTGTTAGTTTTCCAGGTGAGAGGCGGAGTACTGCGCTTTTCAGCAGCCCCTGCTAAAAATCCTGAGGAGTTGGGATTTCTAGCCAGGTTCCCCACTGCGATAGGAGGTCCCTTTCCCACAATGTGAAACCTGAGTCAACAACAAAGGGTCTGATTGTAGCAATAGAATTGTCAGGGCCTTCTATGATTATGTTATTGGTACTTTTCATGGAGGTTGTTGTTCCCCCTATACCCTTGAGTGTCCTAATTACTGGTTTAATTTTCCAATTTTGTGGCCATTCAGCTCGAGAAATGATGGTCACATCTGCTCCTGTGTCTACCATTCCCTTTAGGTACACCACAGCTTTGCCATTGCGCAGTTTACAATCTAGCATTGGTTTGTCTCTGCCCAGCATATGGAAGGTGTTCTGTGACATCGTGGGAATTCTTTTGGAATTACATTTGCTTGTGCTATAGGGGTACCTTTGTTTAAAAACCATGGAGGGTTAGTACAAGAAACAGTGACACTAATTGTATCATTTAAATTTACAGTCTGAATTTCAGGAAGGATAAACAGTTCAGAAGGTCCATGTGCAGGGTCTCCCCTGATTAGAATGTCTGTTGGTTTGTGCATAAATTCAGTTTTTTGCACTGTTATTGTGTGTGGTTTGTTGTCTTTGAAGTTGAAAGAAATGTCACTCACCAAAAGATGAGAGGCTTCAGGTTGCTTACAGTTCTGAGGATTATTCTTCAGGGTAGARGGTGGATGAGGACAGCCAACTCTATTGTGTTTTTCCGAGCGCRGAGCTGGTGCACGCTCTCTTATCAGTTTCCYGAATGTTTTTYGTGGTGAAAGTTACACGTAGGGCAGTCTGAGGGAATAAACTTAGTATCTTTGTTASTATCTTTTGGGTCAGGGCAGTCTTTAATCAGATGTTTAAAGCTACCACAGTTATAACATCTTGGCTTCTCCCTGTATTTTATTTGTAACTGTAAGAATTTCAAGCATTTCTTTTGAAATTGCTTTGGCAATTGTAATTTCTGGAGATGTTGATTTTGCACAGGCTTCTATCATTTGATCAATAGTGGGGTTAGGGTCAGGTGGAAGTGATTGGAGGATTTTTTTACAGTTTGTATTTGCATTTGCCATAGCCAAAAGACATAGCAATTGTTTTTCAGCTTCCTGATTTTCAACTTTTTTTTCTACTGATTCTTTAAGTCTGTTTATAAAATTGATAAATGATTCATTCACTTCCTGTTTTATTGTGGAGAAGTTTTGAGATGGGGCATTGTCACTGGGTGTCATAATTAACGCCCTCTCTGCTGACATTTTAATTTCTCTTAAAATTAATTCAGGGATTTTCTGGGCTTGTAGTTGTGGTTCTTCATATTTACCTTCCCCACAGAGATGATCCAATGATAAATTAGGCCTGTTTGGGTCTTTTTTATTGATTTGAAGAATTTCTTTTAGTAATCTTTTCCAAATCCTTTCCCATAATATATATTCAGCAGGTGAGAGAAGACAAGACATAATATTTTTTATATCATGTGGAACCAAAGTAGTTGTTGAAAAAGTTGCTTGTATAAGATTTTTAAAATAAGGAGAATTACGTCCGAAAGACTTAGCAGTTTTGCATAATTCTTTTAATTGTTCATAGGGTATGGGGTCCCATTTGGGATTCTTTCCTGCTCTGTCATATTTGACGGGAGCAGCAAAGACTTCGATGTTGTTAGCAATTTTCCAATTCACATCTTTTGTGGCTTGTTTACGAATATTTTGCCAATATTCGTCCGAATCGCTATCCTCCTCTTTGGAGGAGGGTGGGGTATTAGTATTTTTGAATCGACGCCGGGGGTGGGGTGAGGGGGAGCTGTCCCTGCTTAGAGACAGGCTTGAAAGTTCAGGCGTTGAGGCAGATGTATTGGTTTTTTTGCCTATTGTTGAAGTGTGTGAATCCGAAGGGAGGGGTGGGGTGGGGGCGCAGCCGGTGCTGGGCGGTGCCACAATGCCAGGTGCTGGGAAAGGAATGTGGGTGTGGCCACTCCCCATCCGCGTGTGACGTAGCGTGGGAACTGGGGAGAGGGGCTGGGTTTTGGGAGGGATAGGCAAAGCAGGAGGCGGGGAAGTAGGAGGGGTTTGGAAATGCTGGTGCGGGGCAGGGGAAGGGAGGGACCGACGGCATCGGCGCGGGGGAGGGAAAAAGACCCAGGGGGAGAGAAAAAGTTGGGGGGTTTGTAGGCATGGGGGGTGCGGAGTGTTGGAAACCAGGAGTTACAGCGAGTGGAGTTTGAACATGGTGTGGCTTTGTGGGAGCGGGGTTCGTGGTATCCGGCGCTTCAGGGACAGAGGGAGGGGTCACGGGACTCGGCGGTGGGTGCCCGGGGGCCGGAGGGACCCCGGGAGGAATCGGTACCGGCATCGCGGCGGGGGCAGGGAACTCAGCCACTTCAGGAAAAGTGGCAGGAGTGGGTTTTTCAGGGAGTTGGAGGGGGGTTAGGGAAGGATCAGGGGTTTCTACGGTGGCAAGAGGGTAGGGTGGGGGTAAAGTGGGCTAAAATAGTCTTGTACCCGAGATCTGAGAAGCTTGCAGCGCCACGTGGGATCCGCCATTTTGAAAAGGTCGGACTTCCACGTGGCCTATGCCATTTTGAGAGGGTAGGACGGCCGCGTGGCAGCTGCCGGCATTATTAAAAACAGTTTGGGGAAACACATCGGGGTTTGGGGGTGTAAGGGTAAGATTTGGGGGGGAATCCGAGCTGGGGTGATCAAGTCCATCTTGGAAGGGTTGCAAGAGGGGTCGGAGAGAGTCAGGGAGCTGGTGGCAACCCTGTCATACATTGGTTGATACTTTCTCCAGCTCCTCCTGCGGCTCGGAGGGGGGGGAATGCAGGGGGATGGAACACACACAGGGGAAGTTATAGACAAACCCGGATTTTCTCCCGATACATTTCCCGAACTCTTAACAGATCTATATATAACGATTAACATTTGAAAATATTCAGGTACTAAGATATCTCCACTTTGTCTTAAAAGTGTTAGCTTTTTTCCCACTTCATCCCAGAATTTGAGAGGTTGAACAGACTTTGAAGAAATATCCGGGAAAAATATAAACAACCACCGAACAAAGGACTGAACATTTTTGTTAGGAAAGGGTAATTTTCCAGCAATGAGTTCTTATGCTGGAGTAAACTTCCTTTTGGTTACGGGTAATTTTCCCACCCATATCCAAACCTCACCCCACACCAAGAAAAATGAAAAAAAAAACGTGCAAAAAGGACGCAACACGGATATATACTCACACGACCCGGAGAGCTCCGCGAGCGAAATAAAAACTTCTCGGTAGAGTTTTCTGGTTTCTGCCAAGTCTCCGATCCGCGGAGGTGTTTGGCTCCCAGTAAAACAGAATATGAAAAAAACAATCCGTTTTTCCAGGCAGTAGCAAACTTGAAGCACGGCTCCCGGTTTCTCGTTGATTCCAGGGACGTTTTCAGGGGTTTCTTAGCAAAAACCCACGTCCAAGCGCCACTTAATGGCTTTATGGTGCTGTTTCTCTTGAGGCAGATTCCCTTCGTTTTTTTCCCAAAACCTCCTTTGAGAAGAAGCCGTTCTGGGGGTGCAAATTCACCAAACCAACGAGAGATATCGCCCGTGCGGTTATAAGCACTGAGAAATACTCACACCCAGCGTAGCCAGCCACAAGACCAGAAATAAAGAGGTAGGAAGGCTCTTATGCACTATGTTCCACAGTCCAGGGAGTTTATTCCAATCCAGATGCGAAGGGAGTAGGAGGCGAAGAGAGGCAAACAATGAAGGTACTGGGTTTTTAAACCCACGCGCTCGGGGGGCCAGCAACCAATTACCACGGCTTAGGGGAGGGAAGAAGGCGGGGAGAAACTACTACAACCAATTACTAAGGAGGGAGGGCGGAGAGAACTATGGACCAATCACACAAGCCAACTTCTCAGAAAGCAGGCAGGAAAGATTTGTTTCACCATATTTTTTCCCACCAGTATATTTTTCCTCTATCGGGGTCTTTCAGCTCCTCAATCCTCCCAGCTTTTATTTCAGGGGACCCGACATTTGTCTGTTAATCTCCTGTCTATTTAATAAATAACTCATTTTATAATAGACCTAATCGGCCATTCTTAAAGAACTTGTGAGGCAGAGTGATTTAGGTGTGGGTCACCTAAGTAAAGCTGCTGTCAAAAATCTGTGCGTAAGGCAGGGTTTGTCTGAAGCTCCTACTAGATCCATAAAAGTTAACACCTTTCCAGCTACCAATGCAAAGCACAGCACTGTGAGGGCTGCTAAGGGAAAATGATCTCAGACCCAATACAATACTTCAACAGTTTTTAGTTAATATTTAATGTGAATCAGTTATGTCTCTGCTTGTCAGGTTTTTTTAGTTTTCTGGGGTAGCATTTGAGTAATTTAATTATAAAAACATACTTCCATTTCAATCCTTCTTTACCACAAAACTTTTCATTTTACAGAAAATCTTTCTTATAAAATGGATGAGACAGATCATATAAAATTTGTGTATGGGTTGTCCTGGTTTAAAAGATAGGTGTCTGCCAAGGAAGGAAGGAACATTCCTGGAACAGAAAAAATGCTCCCCTCCTTCTAAATTATTATAACCTAGAAATTACAGGGCTTTCAGGCAGAGATATTAGAAAAAGGAATAACAGTTCTTTACTAGGATATAGATATATATAACAAGACAAACAGCAACAACACAAAAAAGAAAAAAAAAGAAAACCCAAGAACAGCCTTTTCTCACCCGTTGAGCAATGTCCCTTTTTGGTGTAGTTATGACCACAACTGGCAGGGGGAGCTGGCGGGGCCCCGATGAGGTGATGGCTGCAGTGACTCTCTTGCAGCCGGCAGGGGGCACTGGTGGGCCCCTGGGAAGCAGGGCAGGTGTGATGGTTCCCTGCGGCTGCAGGGGGCGCTGTGGGGTGAGCACGGTGGCCTCTCACATGGCAAATGGTGGCTCAGGCACGGGGGAAGGAGGGGAGATGGCTTCTCTCTGCAAACTCATTGACAGCAATTGGCCACGATGTCGGGCTGCCGTGCAGAGAGGCGGCCCATACAGGGACAGCCCCAGTCCCAGTGGCACCCCACACATTGGCTCTGGACCCCCCAAATGGCTGGGAAGCAGGGAAAAGATGAGCAGGCTTGCTGTGCAGAAACTGCAGCAGATTGGAGTCTCAGAGCCCAACACACAGGGGTAGCTGCAGCAACACAAAGTAGGCAGGGGCTCGGCAGGAGGCAGCCCCAGTCCCAGGTTTCAGCCAGGAGTAGCCATGGCAGCAGAAAAATGGAGTGGGCGGACCCGAGACGGCAAGCCAAGCTACAGTGTAGCAGAGTATCTGAATGCTCCCTGCAACAAGCATGACTGTTCTCTGCTCCCAACCAGGCACAGACTGACCCACCCCCAGCTAAGAGACTGCTAAGTCACAATGTAGAAGTAGCCCTGGCTAAATTCAAACACGCCTCTGCCCACGCAGCCATGCTGCTCCGATCCCGAACCGGAAGGGAAGAGAGCAACGCCCAGTCCCACCCCCACTAGGTTATCAGGCCAAGCTCACACATATCATGATACCCCCGAGCCGGGAAGGGGGAAGGGGAGGGAGAAAGAGAAACATTAAAAATTCTGGGCAAAACATGAATATAGGAAACTATCCCCAAGATAGGGTAATGTAATTAAAGACTATACAGTGTATGTATATATATATAGTGAAAGCAAACAAATTTGAAAAGCTTGACTACCTTCATGCTCTTTTTCTGAACTTTATTCTTTGATCTTGCAACATTGTTTTGTCTTTTAATGTTTTGTTGGAAAATTGCTTTCTATAAAAGAAAAAAAAATAGAAAAAGAGAAATTCTTTCATGTGGGTCTAAGACCTGCATTTCAAACCAGTCTCCTGGCTCAACCAGTCTTTATCTGTGTGTCCTGGAGTGATCTATCATGATAGTCTATTACATAATCCTCTGGTTATGCCCAAAAATTGTTATTGTTTTTTCTTTCTACCCCCCCCAAGCCAGTATGTGAGCCTGGCTGAGATCCTGGCAGGGGGCGGGGCCGGGAGTTGCTCTCTCTCTCTTCCAGTTCGGGGATGGGAGCAGCAGCACTACGTGTGCCGAGGTCTGTGTGTTTCCTGCTGGGGCACTGCCACATTGTGACTTAGCAGTCTCTTAGCTGGGGGTGGGTTGATCTGTTCCTGTGTGGGAACAGAGAGCAGTCAGCTGCTTTGCTACACTATAATCCAGCTCACTGCCCAGGCTTCTGGCAGCTTGGTGCAGCATGGTTCCTGCAGCAACATTCAGCATAGTTTCTCTGCGTGGCTGACTTGGTTTTTGGCCCAGGCAAAAACTTTTTCCTTTCTCTGGACTGGAGAAGCTGGAGTAGCAACCTTTGGCTGCCAGGAGCTGAACTCAACAGGCTGCAGCTCTGAAATCGGCAGGAGCGGGATCGGAGGGAGTGGAGCGGCTCCATCCAGCTCCAAGCTCCAGGGAGCCAAGCTGGAGAGAGAAAGCACACCAAAAGGCTCCAGCCCAGCTGGTTTTGCCTGCCATGACTACTGTTGGAGAAAAAGTAAACACCAGGTAACCACTGGAATTTTTCTCTGCTGCTGGACTGCTCCATGGAGGGGGGGGTCTTCTGCCCTCGGTGTGAGAAGCCGGGGCCATTTTGGATCACGTGTTGGGAAAGGTGTATTCCTCCTGCACTGCCCCCACTCTCTGGACACTTTTTGAGTTTTTGTTTGTGTGTGTGCGTGTGTGCGTGTGTGTGTGTGTGTGTGTGTGTAAGTGGGTTCTGATGGTTTAGTGCTTAACAGTCATTTACCTTTTTTTTTCCTGGCTTGTGGGTGGGCATTCTGTTTGTTAATAAACCGTTTAATTTTTTTTCACTTTGGTCTACAAGTATTCATTCCCTATTGGTGGAAGGGGAGTGTTGGAACCCTTTTAGAGAGGAGGATTCATTCCAGAGAGTCGTCTCTTAAATTTGTCTCAAAACCGAGACACTACGTCTGATATCTAAATTGCCTCTCTCTCAC
This sequence comes from Amblyornis subalaris, assembly GCA_018881555.1. NCBI lineage: Eukaryota > Metazoa > Chordata > Aves > Passeriformes > Ptilonorhynchidae > Amblyornis > Amblyornis subalaris. The sequence continues at coordinate 13,337 of JACAXG010000321.1, read as the reverse complement.
TTATCCACCAGCTACTCTTCCCCAGGCCATTATCTTCACCTTTAACTTTTTATGTCTTGTTTCTCCGATTTGGTTTTCTTAATATGTGCTGTGTACTGTTAATTCAGCTTCTCTGGGTCTTCAGATTTGGATGTAGTCAGCTCGTTATCTTTATTTCTTCTTTGTTGTTGTTGTCTATTGAGATCTTTAACTCTTCTTTTTAGTACTCGTTGCATTAAGGGTAAAAAATTTAAGCAGAAAATAAACTCCCTTGTGCTCCAGCTGGTCCTCAGAGATTACAGGAGCTGGGGTGGCTGGGCTTAATTCCTGATTGTTACCAATTCAGCACTATAAGTCTGGTGTTCATTAAGAACTTTCACGAGCACAGATGCACAAACGGCGTGGTTTCGATACTATAGGTCTGGTCATGTTCAATAAGAACTTGCATGATCCAGATAAATGAATAGTATGATTTATTGAAACAACAGGAAAGCAGGTTCAGAATTTCCAGTGATAAATGCACTAACTACAGTGTTAATGTGTTGTAACAAGTATAGTAACAGAGATCTAATAGCTATATATATATGATGCCTTATCCATTTGAAAAGCAGAGGCTGAAGCTGAATATGAGGGTAAGAAAAAGTAAAGAATTTTATTCGAGGTAGGGAGAAAGCAAAAACCTTTCCCAGAACTACCTCTGGGACCAGCCATGCTCACAGGTATGGGCCCTATCCCTGCAGGTGGCACAGAGCAAGTTTAGGTTAAAAAATAGAAGGTATAAAAAGGGATAAAAGGGGTATCCCGTGAACTCAATCTTCTACTATTATAAAGTTTTAGTGGATTAACATAGTTTACAAATATTCTCCAATGAAAAGCAGAATTATTGTGACTATTCCTTGTGGCAGGCTTCTATTGGAGGTCTCTGCTAGTTCTATAGCTTCGTTTTTCGGTCGTCATAAAGCGCTATCATGTCCAACTCTGGAATGCTTAAGGACGATAACTGGGTCTATTTTGTCTAGGACAGGTGTTGTACTTGGACACGAAAAGAACTACACAGACTCAGCTCTGTCAAGACAGGAAGCAAGAAGGGGGCCACACGACCCTGAGCTTGTTTATTTATATGTTCTTAGAAACTACCGTGGATTGGAGGGTGAGGTTACCACCCCTCAATCACACTGGTCAAAGGAAAAATCTATCAAATGTCTCTGCCTAGGAGAATGGAATGCAAACAATAAAGGACGGTTAGCAAAACATGGCTATGTTTACAGAAAGTGCATGAAAACTCTGTTCCAAAAATGAAAAACATCGAAGAACTGCAAAACTCAGGGCGACAGACAGGGTGCATTATTATCTATGAGTTTCAGTGGAAAGTTACAGGAGTTCTATTATTCTAACATTACATTCTAATATATAAAGCTAGAAAAGCAAAAAAATCCCCTGGCATCATTTCCTCCCTTTAAAGGCTCGACAGGATGTCTTCCTTGTCGAGTCTTTACCATCTATATCTAGCAACAGAATTGACTTACATAGCCAGCTAGCATACAGAAAAGAATTACAATTTTAACTACTCTGAACACTGCTTTTATCCAGGGCCAGTTTGGTAACCATGAAGTGAGGGTGTCAAAGACATAGTCAAAGTTTAAGGTGTTATTTCTGAGACCCACTTCATGTAAAATTTGGGTCTGCCTCTGAATGTCAATCAAATCCTTCCTAATTCTTCCACTCTGGTCCACATAAGAACAAGTGGTGTTAATAATTGCACATACACCTCCTTGAGCAGCCAGTACGTAATTAAGAGCCATCCTATTTTGCAAAACCACACCAGCCAGGCTATGGACTTCCTCCTGCAGGGCTGAAATTGCATCCGTAGTTTGCTGTTCGATATGTTCCACAGCAGATGACATGTTTACAACTGCCCTCTCCAGCTCGACTACTCGTAGAGAGGGAATAAGAGCTCTGACTATACTATGGAAAAGTGTGGGACGCTCAACGAGGGGATTAATAGATCTTTTCACCCTTCCATCTGAATTTTCAATATGGTCATATATCGTTATGTTTGGAACCACAGCCCCAAGGGCACAGGCCTGATCTTTGTCTATGGGCAGGACTTTCCAAGCCTTATTGTCACATATCCAATACCACCCCATCCCGTATGGTAGAGCTAGTTTCCATGATGTCAATTCCATCTTTCTTACCCTTCTTGGGCTTATTCTTTTCATAAATTTGGTCTTATCACAATATGAGGGAAGAATGGCTTTTCCTGTAGCATTTACAATTGCACAGGGAACTGTATAATTTCCACAATCTACTAGGCCGCTCAGGGGTATAGGAGGCAGAATGGTGTTTTTACTGATTTGTTCCCACCTTTTGGTGCAGTTTGCATTCATTAAAATGCTAATTAGTGGCCAGTTATTACTCCCATCTAAAGGAGGCAACTGGGTACAAATCCAGCAGTTATACTTATTAAGGGCTTTGGATACACTTTGAACTAGGTTCCCATGCAAATCGTGGTGCCAACCCTGAGTCATGGTTACCAAATGTGCAGATAGCAAACATGAAAAGAACAGTTTAGACCACATCATCTTGGTCTGCATCAGTCTCTGTTTTTCTGATGGTCTCAGGAGCAGAAGCCTTCTTAACTCTGGAGTAGTGGATCCACGGTCCCTTGCCAGCAACCTTGACTGCGGTGAGGGTAGTCAGCAGGACTTGGAATGGACCTCTCCACTTGGGTTGTAAAGGATCACTGTCTCACCACTTAAAGTAGACCCAGTCTCCAGGCTGGAATGGATGGGCAGGTGTGTCCAGTCCGATCGGTATAGATAACAGGATGAACCTCTGGAGCTTCTGCAAAGTGGAACTTAAAGCAATTAAATATCTCTGCAAATCAAGTTTCCCCCTCATTTGAATTTCTTCCAGAATATGTGGTACTTGATAAGGCCTGACATACAATATTTCATAGGGACTTATGTTGTCCCTCTGTCTCGGTTGTATACGAATTCTCAGTAAGGCTATAGGCAAGGCCTGAACCCATGTCATAGATGTCTCTTGACAGATTTTACTAATTTGTGTTTTTAGGGTTCCATTCATATGTTCAACTTTGGCACTTGCTTGGGGTCTGTATGGTGTATGTAGATCCCAAGTAATTCCCAAAATTCGACTAACTTCCCCAACCCCTGTTGCAATAAAGTGAGGTCCCCTGTCTGATGACATTCCCAAAGGAACCCTGAATCTTGGAATTATATGATTAAGCAAAACCTTCACCACCTCTTTAGCTGTGTTAGTGTGACGGGTAAGCTTCAGGCCAACCACTAAATGTGTCCACTAATACCAGTATGTACCTGTATCCCTCTTTGCATGGTGACTCAGCAAAATCTATTTGCCAGTAATGTCCAGGAAGATCCCCTGTCTTTGTTACTCCTAACACAACCCTTTTGGTAGTGTTGGGGTTATTACGGCCGCTGTTGTGGTTTGACACTGGCCAAACGCCAGGCACCCACGAAAAGCTCACTCTCGGGGAACTAAAATTATTTTCATGAGGGGAAATAAGGATTATTGAGGAAAATGGAAAAACTTCAAGGCAAACCAGATTCAAAACTTAAACAGTAAAGAAGATTTATTACTAATAGATTTAAAAGTAAAAAGAATAATGAGAAATTAAAGCAAATTTCCAGACACCTTTTTCTTCCCAGTACCTCCCTCTTCCCACCAACCACGCAAGGGAAACAAACAGGGGGTTTTGGGTCAGTATATTATTTCTTAAGAGTCTTTCTTTATGTTTATGGAAACGAGTTTCTTCTGCTATGCCATGGGATCTATCCCACGGAAGATAGCTCTCCGTGAACCTCTCCAGCGTGGCCTCAAGTCTCACATACAACAGTCTGCCTGAAACCTGCTGCAGTGAAAAAGTCACTCCCATGAGTCTCACAGTCTTCCCACAACTGCTAGTGTGGGTCATAATAGTCCATGGGGTTTAGTCTTTTAAGGATGAGCTATCCCAGCCTGGAAGTAAAGGCTCTCTTCTTCAATCTCTAAAAAATCTCTCAGCATCTATGCACTCTGGTGTGGGTACTCTTTTTAATGGGCTGCTCATGGATCTCTATATCCCCCCAATGCACTTTAATGAATTATAGAGAAACAGTTTGTTATATTATAGTTCTCACCATGGCTTGCAGGAGAAATCTCAGTCCCGATGTTCAGTGTCTCTGCTTTCTCCCTTCCCCCACTGACCTTGGTGCCGCCGTGTTGGCTTTTTTCACGTGGCTGCACCTTTCCATTTTCTCTGACTTGAAAGAGAATCAGCATCTGCAAGTTGTACCTAAAGGATTGATCTTGTCTGGGTTCGCATGGGAGGAAATAGTCATCATGTCTCTCGTTGCTGGCTGTGTGGTGTTTTCTGCCCAGTTCAGAGCAAACCGCACTGGCCGCATGGAAGGCCCCGCCGAGCCCGCGCAGGCTGCCAGGCCTCAGCCGGCTGTGCCAGCTGCTCACAGCTGTTCATGACTATTAGCGACTGCTAGGGGTGGCCTCTCCCGGTGGCCTGGCCTGGGGCCCGTCCTCCGCCACCCCTCGGCGGGGAAGAAGGAAAAAATGGCCACTCTTCCGCTTCCTCCTTCCTCAAAATATGTCAACACAGAGGCATTACCGACTTATCCCATTGGTCTAGCAAGGTGCCCATCAACTCTGGGCTCTGTGCCATGTCAGAGAAAGTTCCAGCAGACTGGTTTTTTTCTGTCCTTAAAAACCAAGTTTTTTCCCTAAATAACTAAACCACTACAGCCGCAAATCTCACATTTGCTTGTTACAGACTGTACAATATCAGTCACTCCTTTTCTTATCACTACCTTTCTCAGGTGTTTCAAAAGATTTTGTTCCCCAATGAGTGCTCTCATGCTCTCACTGAACTATTTCCCGAAAGACAAGGGGTGGGACTACAACTTGCCCTACTGGTGTGACAGCACACCCACTTTCTTTGATTTCAGCTTTAAGAAACTTAATTAATTTGTGATCTGCTTGGTCATACTTTGGACTATACCATGACAAGTCTATTTCTTTCTTTGGTATTTCTGCTAGGATGCCTTTTCCTGTAGCCCCTTTTGCTGTTTTATCAGTAAAGTGATTTCCCAATTCTGGAGTGGTTTTTCCCTTTTGGTGACCTCTACAATGCATGATAGATACCTCTGTAGGTTTCTAGATACTCTGCAGGAGATCAAGGATCTGTTCAGCATGTTTGATTTCATTAACTTGAACATTCAACAGTCCTCTCTCCTTCCAGATGTCTCCATGGGCGTGGACAACACTAAAAGCATATTTCAAGTCAGTCCATATATTTACCGTCTTTCCTTTGCTCAGGTCTAGGGCCCTCATCAGTGCAATCAGTTCAGCTTTCTGTGATGACACATCTGCTGGCAGGGCCTTTGCCTCGATCACCTTGTCCTGCGTTGTTACTGCATAACCTGTCATTCACTTACCATCACTCATGAAGCTGCTCCTGTCTGTAAACAGCTCCCAGTCTGGATTTTCTAGGGGCACGTCCTTTAGGTCTGGTCTGTTGGAATAGATCTCTTTGATCATTTGCAAACAGTCATAATCAGGCACATTTTCAATTGAGGTGGAGGACAGAAACATGGCAGGGTTAACGACAAAAGTTGTTTTCAGGGTAACATCATCCTGTTCTGACAACACAGCCTGATATTTAAGAATTCAGCTAGGAGACAACCAAAAGCCCCCCTTTTGTTCTAATACAGTTAGTACTGCATGGTTGCCCAAGGGTGAGTTTCCGGGCCTCTTGGATCAGTATAACAGTAGCTGCCACAGCTTACAAGCACCCAGGCCACCCTTGGCTGACATTGTCCAGCTGTTTTGAGAAATAGGCCACAGCCCTTCGCTGGCTTCTGAGATGTTGCTCCAGTACCCCTAAAGCAACATTCAGTCGCTCATGTGTAAAGAGTTCAAAAGGTTTATTTAAGTCTGGCAACCCTATGGCAGGGGCTGACATGAGAGAGTGTTTCAGCTGTTTAAATGCAGCCCTTGTACTTTCCGTCCATATGATAATTCCCTTTTCGGCTGCTTTTAAACCTCCATACAGAGGTTTAACCAGGAGTCCATAATTTGGTATCCACAGGATACACCAACCTACCATTCCCAGGAAAGCTTGCATCTCTCTCACGGTGTGGGGCTCGGGAAGACGACAGATGGCTTCCTTCCGTTCTCTACTGAGCCGTCAATGACCACAAAAGATCTCAAGCCCCAGATAAATTACTGCTGTCACGGCGTGGCCTCGTCTAGCTGGAGGTCAGTGGCCGCAACCTTCCTAGAAGCCTCACGCTTGCCCGGCGGTGCCTCGGTGCGGTGTGTGACAGCCGGTGGGAAAGGCACAGTACTGTGCTTTCCACCCGCTGATCCCACCAGCATAGGTGGTTAAGCAGGCAGTCACACAATGGACACCTTAAGATGAGAATAAAGAGTCGGAGGTGGACTCTTCTTATGATGTTCCATAGAAGGTGTTTATTCTTGAAGGGTCAGGGAAGGAGAGCCAAAAGAATAGGGTGACACAAGGTTTTATACAGTACAGACAAGGGGCGGAGAGAACACTGAGGGCCAACCACACTAGGGTTAGGGGGAGGAGAAAAGGTGGGGTAGCAGTACACAAACCAATAAGGATAGGCGAGGGGAGGAGCGGGGGGAACAAAGCCAATGGGGTGTCGAGTGAGGGAGAATATTCTGGCACATAACCATATACAGAACATAGATTGTCAAGGATATACTAAATGAATGGGGGAGCACAGTACTCTAAGGCCTGGGTGGGAGAGACTTTCCTCTTTACCACAATTTAGGGGGAGATCTTGGACCTCGGAGCTTTTACTTAATACAACACTTGGGCTCTCTGGCCCCACTGGCTCCTCGGTTACTTGTGTGGTTGGCTTATCCTCCGCAGCATCTTTAGCTGCAGGCTAAGCCACTACTACATACTGCTTCTTTGGCAACCTGCACTTTTGCTTTTGAGACACAGTATCCACTTAGTCTCAAAAAGTTTAGCAAGCTTATAGTTAACTGGATACAGCTATATTGTGTTATAGCCGCTATTAATATATCATCAATATATTGAAGAATAACCCCTTCTGGTTCTTGTCTTCTGCAGTCCTCCAATTCCTTTGCTAGTTGGTTTCCAAATATTGTTGGGCTGTTCTTAAGACCATAAAGTAGCACTGTCCAAGTTAGCTGACTTTTTCTCCCAGTCTCAGGATTTTCCCACTCAAAAGCAAAAAGCTCTTGGCAATTTTTATGTACAGGGATACAGAAGAAGGCATCTTTCAGATCTAAAACAGTGAACCAACCCAGTTTGTCTGTGAATGTGGACAAAAGGGTATACTGGTTTGCTACAACTGGATGTATTTCCTCTGTTATCTTGTTAATTGCCCTTAAATCCTGCACTAGTTGATAACTCGTCATCAGCATTCTTAACTGGCAGGATGAGTGTATTATACCTAGATTCACATTCCACTAATAACCCAAATTTAAGGAATTTCTCAATTTTAGGTGCTAATCCCCTGCGACCTTCTAATTTTAAGGGGTATTGTTTTTGCCTTACCAGTGTGGTTCCTGGTTTGAGTGTAATAATCACGGGCTCTGCTTGTTTGGATCTTCCTGGGATTTCACTGGCCCACACTATTGGAATGACAGCATTTTCAACTTCTGTGGGGATTTCTCCATGTTGTTCCTGTATGAAAAGTGCAGCTACTTTGACAAATTTAGTTTCAAGAATTATAATTCGTACTCACCCATCCTTTTTGAATTTAATTTCCACTTCCAATTTTTCCAATAAGTCCCTTCCCAACAAGGGTCTCGGGGAATTTGGCATATAGAGAATTCTGTGAGTTACCCAGTGTTTTCCCAATTTGAATTTTAAAGGCTGGAAGAAAGGCCATGTTTCACTTACTCCTGTGGCACCGACCACATCTACAGTATCTTGACTCAGCTTCCCTTCTAAAGTATTTAATACAGAATATACTGCTCCCATATCTACCACAAACAACCTCCTCATTCCCCAGCTTAGCTACAAGAGGCTGTGCTGGGGTAGAAGCCTCTGGTCCCCTTCATCCCTGGCTCACTGCTAATTGAGAGGCTGGGCCCTGGGATTTCTTTTTCAGTATTGGACAGTCATTTTTCCAATGTCCCTTCTTCTTGCAGAAAGCACACTGGTCACCGTCCAAAGGAGAAGGCACTGTTTCTTGATCCCTTAGATGACCTCTCATTAAAATCTCTGTTATTATGTTGGTGTCTGTCCCTAACACTTGGCTCTCTGTTCCTGTATGCTGTCCAAGCTACATCTAGCAATTTGGCTATATCCTGCTTCTCATCTAGCTTTTTGAGTTTTCTCCTTATATCATCTGAAGATTGACCTACAAACAAGTAAACCAGGTGAGCCTTTCCTTCAGGTGATTTGAGGTCTATATTTGTATATTTGTTTGCAGTTTCTCTTAGCCGATTTAAAAAGTCTGTTGGGGATTCATTCTCATCCTGTTTTACTTCATATAATTTGGACCAATTTATAGCTTTGGGGGTTGCATGTTTCATTCCATAAACTATCCAGTTTTAGCTTTAGCTGATAACGTTTTAGCTTTTCCATGTCTGCTGGGACATTTGGGTTCCATTTTGGGTCATCTGAATGAAAGACTTCACCAACTGACTCTCAAATACTACCACCTAATATTTGGCCCTCAGTAGTTGAGATAATTGTTCTTTTTGCCATTTCTCGCTCTGTTTGGTCTAGCAAAGCGTTCATTATATTCTTCATATCATTCCAATCAGGACACTGTGTTTTGATAGCTTGTTCTACAAATTCAGCCACCTTTTGAGGGTCTTCTTTGTATTTCCCAACTGAACTTTTCCAGGTTTGTCGTTCCATCAGGGAAAATGGAACCTTGATATAAACTGGGCCTTGATTACCTATTGCTTCCCTCAAAGGAGCTTGTAATATTGGTTCTTTTCCCTTTTTGGATCTTGTCCTTCTAGCTATAGGGCTGGGGGCTTCTATAGCTTCTTGAGCTATCTTCCCTTTTCTTTTCTTGGACCGAGCTTTTCCTTTAGCTTTCCTTTTAGGGAAGGGAAATGGATCAAGCTCTTCTGAAGAGGAATCAGAATCACTGCTACTTGTCTGGTGTACTATCGCTGTCCATATCTGAGCTACTGTTTGTATCATTCAGACTGTCAGGTCGCTTCCCTTTCCCTCTGTTGGTCGCACTGTGGCGATGTGACCTTCCTTTCTTTTTCCCTTTCCCTGCCATTCTGATGTCACTGTGGGATGTTCCCTCTGTTATGGGTTAAAAAAAAAAGTAATTAAAATTTGTTTCCTTTCCCCTGGGGTACCAGGGAGGCTGTGTAGTTGGGGAGGAGCTGGCCGAGAATTGATGGGCGATACTTAAAAACAAAAGAGAGTTATCTGTTCAGCTGCATTCCACGGTAATGACACAGAATGGACGGTACTTAAAGACAAAAGAGACCACTTGCCCAGCCCAGAAGCCAGGACAATTCCCTCAATTAAAGAAAACAGAGACTTAGAAATACTGAAGGGAGATGTTGCCTCAGAAGCTGGAACATCTCGGGAGAACTACCAGAGACTTAGGCAAGAGGTGAGTAGAGACCAGGGCTTGCCTCACTCCCCACTCTGCGTTCGGTGAGAGCAGTCGTGTCTGCAGCGAGTGCTGGTTTCACTCCAGGAAGACTGCTACACTGCGATGCCTCCGCCGGCTGGCTCCAAAGCACAGATACACTGTAACATCTCCAAAAGTCCCGCGGCAGCACAGGGTTCAGAGTTACGCTGTAACCAACCTCCAGCCAGAGCTGCTCCTCTCTGCTGTTTCCTGCCTTCTGCTGGTCTGTCAGTGAGTGATACCGAGATCCATCGCTCCCCAGTCAACCCTTCCTGCCTGCGCTGCTTGCTGCCCGCTGCCGAAGTTGGTAAAGCCGAGCTGCTGCCCCGTGGGGTCGCACCGGGGGCGACCTTCCCCCCCTTCCCGTTCGCCAGAGCCGCCATTGCCGCGTGAAGGTTGTCGCGCTCACGCCACAGCGCCCCCTGCAGCCGCGGGGGAGTCACCGCAGCCTCTCTGCCCCAGCGGAGGATTTTTCCCAACAACACACAAGGAACTGATAAAGAGTTTCTGTTCTCTTATGGTTGCTGTTTAACCGTCTTGTTTTATATATATATATATAAAATTTATATAACCCTAGTAAAGAACTGTTATTCTTTTTACCACATCTTTACCTGAGAACCCCGTAATTTCAAAGGTATAGTAATTTAGAAGAGAGAGAGAGTCATTCCTGTGCTCAAGAGAAGTTTCCCACCTTCCTTGACAGACACCTGTCCTTCAAACCAGGACAATTCTTGGCGCCCAACGCGGGGCTCGAGGGCATTGAGAAAAAGAATAACAGTTTCTAGGTAACCCAATTCGTGTATTAGATATAAAATCACGCTACACATCACCATGTGGTAGAGCTTGTTTCGGTTCTGTTGGCAAATGATCGTGGCTACGTATCTCCCATTTGCAGCTCCTCTTCTACACATAGGTCCCGTGACTAAGACCACTGTGGCTGTTACCCTATTTGTGAGATGGGTCAATAAGGTGAAGAATTCAAAGATCGTAATTTTCCTCTGGAATGCGGGTGCATGGCTACATAAATGTCACACACTAACCTCACATCTTTTAGAATCCTTTAATAATAGTACCTATTCGAGAGAAACAACAGAAGAAGTTTTCTCCCAATTCTTCACTGACCTTTTTGRGCCTATCCCAACAATTTTTGAAGGGGTCAGTGCTTCTCTAGATGCTAACCATATCATGCAATGGCTGGTGTTGCTGATAGGCCTTTTCTATTTAGCTTTTAAAGATAAACTAAGATTACCTTGAGTAACCACTCTGACATCCACCCCAGATACTAAGGCTGCTGCCCAGGGGCATGTCCCAGGGGCTGGGGGCACTGCCCAGCAGCCTAGCACTGCCCAACAGCCCACAGTACAGACAAATCACTCAGATTTGACAGAAATAGTGGAAGAGATAGTCCGAGTGTTAAAAGAATGTTTGTCCCCAACTGTTTGAAACCCCTCCCCTTGCCCTAAAGAAGACAAGCCCAGTGACACAGCAGTGGAACTAAGAGATGTTACAACCGCCCAAGTTCCAGCTGCACCACAAGAGCAGCCACAACCAGCGGCAGTTGCCCCTGTGCAGAGGAGRAAATATAAAACCAAATCAGTACGCCCAGTTAGTGATGATGAAGTACCAAGGCCCTCACAACCCGTGGAGGGGCCAGAGCCTGAGATCATCACAGAGTCCCTGTCACATAACAGTCTCCGCAATCTGCGGAATGACATTGTGAAACGGGGGCGCGAGGCATTTTCAACCTAGTTGACTCGAGTTTGAGACCTTATGGGCCCAAGTATCCAACTAGACAGTAGTGAAGCTAGGTACTTGGGATCCCTGACCAAGGATGCAGGCATTGACCAGGTGTTCGTGAGGGAGCCAGGGCCTCTTCCTCTCTGAGAGTGACTCATAACAAGTGTAAAAGAGAAGTTTGTCCACAGAAAAAGACTGCAGGAGCACCATCACAGAATACCCTGGAAGACCACTGAGGATGAGATCCAACGCATGAGAGAACTGGCAGTGTTAGAGATACTCTTTAGAAGGGACAGACAACACGGTAACGACCCTGACAAGGTCAGATGCACACCGCAGATGTGGAGCCTGGCACACCTCGGGCCACCCGAATACTCCAACTTCCTGGCAACAATAAATGTTGAAGACAACCGAGAGACTGTGAGTTCTGTAGCCAAAAAACTCAGGAACTGAGAGCATAGTTCATGGCACGATAAAAGCTCAAGTTTCTGCTATAGCAAGGAGTCTCAAAGAGGAAATAAAGGAAGAAATAAAGACGGAGAAGAGGGAGAGCAGTCTCTATGTGGCATCGGTGCGACGCAGAGCCCCCGACGTCAGAGCCATGCGCCCCCCAGCCAAAGAGAGTAGATACGCCCCATGGACTGAATTGTAGTACTTCCTACTTAACCATAGAGAAGACATGAGACGGTAGGACAGGAAACCTACCCGCGTCCTAGCAGCCCGAGTACAAGAGTTGAAAGAGAAAGAAAAAAGGAAGTCAATGAGAGTAAGTGCAGTGCCAATTTCCTGTGGACAAGAGTCTGACCCACTAGAAAGTACCTCCCATATGTATTCGCCAGACCAGTGTTAGAGGGGCCCTGCCTCTAGCCAGGTAGAGGCCAGGGAGAACCGGGTCTTTTGGACTGTGTAGATCCGATGGTCTGGAACGTCAGAGCCACAAAAATATGAAGCTTTAGTTGACACTAGTGCTCAATGTACTTTAATGCCATCAAGACATGTCAGAGCAGAACCTGTTTCTACTGCTGGAGTGACAGGAAGATTGCAGGAGTTGACTTTGCTAGATGCTGAAGTGAGTTTGACAGAGAAAGACTAGAAGAAACATCCCATTGTGACTGGCCCAAAAGCCCCGTGTATTCTGAGCATAGATTTTCTCCGAAGTAGTTATTTCAAAGACCCAAAAGGACTCAAGTGGGCCTTTGAAATAGCTGCCGTAGAGACAGAAGACATCAAGCAATTGAACACCTTGCCTAGACTGTCAGAAAATCCGTCTGCAGTAAGACTCCTGAAAGTAGAAAAACGAGTCCCAATTGCCACTTCAACAGTGCATCGCCGGCAGTACCAGACAAATCGAAATGCTGTAATCCCTATCCACAAGATAATCCGCAAGCTAGAAAGCCAAGGAGTAGTCAGCAAAGCCCACTCACCCTTCAACAGTCCCATATGGCCTGTGCGCAAGTCTGATGGGGAATGGAGACTGACAGTGGACTATCGTGGCTTAAATGAAGTAACTCCACCGTTAAGCGCTGCTGTGCCGGACATGTTGGAGCTCCAGTATAAACTGGAGTCCAAGGCAGCGAAGTGGTATACCACTATTGACATTGCCAATGCGTTCTTCTCCATTCCCCTGGCAGCAGAGTGCAGGATTCAGTTTGCTTTCACCTAGAGAGGCGTGCAGTACACTTAGAACCGACTTCCCCAAGAGTAGAAGCACAGCCCCACCATCTACCATGGACTGATCCAAGCTGCACTGAAAAAGAGTAAAGCTCCAGAACATTTGCAGTTGTGCTGGTTTGGCTGTAAACCAGCAGGGGAAGTTAACCCCACACCGAATACCTCGAGAGATTTTAGGTCAAAATTACAATTTTAATTAAAAAGGTTAAAATAAATGCAGTAATACAGAAATATGGGCTTAAACAAACCGACAGAGTCACGGTACAACCTGATACCCTGTTGACCTGGGTGGTAGCTGTG
>JACAXG010000033.1:7188766-7284109 GCA_018881555.1 Amblyornis subalaris | reverse complement strand
CCAGGCCTTCCTGCAGGACCAGTGCCTAACTGGACTACACAGCTACCACCCTGGTCAACAGGGTGTCAGGTTGTACCGTGACTCTGTCGGTTTGTTTAAGCCCATGTTTCTGTATTACTGCGTTTATTTTTACCCTTTTTTATTAAAATTGTAATTTTGACCTAAAATCTCTCAAGGTATTTTGTGTGGGGTTAATTTCCCCTGCTGGTTTACAGTCAAACCAGCACACAGGTACTTCACACTTTTCAAGGGCTTTCCATCCATTTAAGAACAGTAATAAGTTCTGCTGAAGTTTTATAACTTCAGAATCCTTTATGAATTAGGCTTCAACAAGAACCCATTAGGGCTATGTTGTAAAGAGCAACGTAAAGCTGGCAGAGATTAGTTAGAGAGTTCAGATGAAGAAAACTACCAGATAGTTTTCTACAGTGAGGTCTCAACTACTGAATTAATTTCAACATGATTGGATTAGCCCACATCCTTTACATACTGAATAAAAATACAAAATTTGCCTATTTTTAGAAGACATTCCCGTAACAAAGCAAATTATCAGAGGACAAGTAAAAAAAGGCTAAGACATCAGAACAGAAAAGATATGACCTCTGCATATGTACCATGCTAGGTAAACATAACACTTGACATCTGAATGACATTTTGATGGACAAATCAGAAACTGACAAAAAAATAGGCAATTAACTTGCAATATGACCTGAAGAAAGTTAAACATACTACTCAGACTTTGCTAGTCCAAAATATTCTTTTTACTTGAGAGTGCATCTGGATGTTTTCTAAAGAAATCTAACATCTATTTTTCCTACTTTGTTTCCTGTCTACCCTTCAGTGATGTTACTTTTCATTAAAGAATAAAATCTCTGCCAGATTTTTATAACAACTTTTGAAAGAGTAATATCTATGTGTTAGTTTACTTGCCAAAAGAGTAGCAGAGAGGAAAAAAAAAAAGCACATGCTGCTAATCAAAGTTTTAGAATTCATCTTCAAGGTGACTATGGCAGAGTAACTTTAAGGTCAGCACAAATGAAACAATTGATGGATGACAAGGAATAACGCAGACAATTTTTGGTTTCAAATATCAAAATAACTCAAAATGTCCACACTTTAATTACTTTTGTCAAAACAAGTATTTTAGGAGCAATCGCTTAACACCAGTATTGTGAAATGTCATAAGAAATAGAAAACTCAAATACCTTTTCTTAAATGATATAACACTATTACATTTTTGAGTGCTGTACTTCCAAGGTGGTCACTGAAAATTTATGTTAACTGTTCCTTAGTACAGTTTAACTTTGCTCTGTTTTATTAAACATTTATCTTCAACTGAGGAAAAAGATAATGAAAACTATGATGAAAATTATATTGACTTAAAAATTAAGTAAAATAGAACGTAACGGTGCTTAAAATCTCATTAGTACTGGAATGCATATTTGCTCTAAAATATTCTTTTTCAAATATATGTTTTGTAATTTGTGTAATGTTACTATTGATTACCATAGCTTAATCAAGTAGAGTTGAATTGCACAGTTATCAGGAAGATAGAATAAGATGTAGTTGTAAAGAATTTGTCAGTTTGGAACACTGAAGGGTAAGTGAGGGGGGAAAGATATGAGAAAGTAACAAACAAGTTGTCTTTTGTTTAAAGTATAGTTTAAATTATTTCATGGAGTGAGGATCATCAATACTATTTTCTTAAGTGTGAGCTTGTCATCTAGGCTCTGTCACCAACAGAGGGAGACAGTCACCTCCAGGTGAAAGATGTTCCCTATCCAATCGTAGTGGTTAAGATAGTGATGCATCTAGGTTGGGAAGTAATTTCTCTCTCCACTGGCAAAAGGAGGGGCTTTGATTACCAACTTGGACCAAGTGACTCATATTTGGTGGACAGAGGTGATATAATTGACAGCCTGAACTATATTTCAACATACCTCAGCAGAAATATTTTGCAGCTCTATAAAGTTTCAGAAATTAAATAAAATAAAATAATTAACAAAAAGACACATTGTGATGAGTTTATCCATTGATGTTACCGAGAGCGATAAAAGAAGAAACACTCAAACTGTGACTCAGTGACGTGATTACAGACTTTTAGTGAAGCATGGGCTCTAAATCAGTCAAGGAATTATCAACAGGACGGAATAACATTTCTGATACTCTGACATTTTGTACAACTCACTTTCTAGTTGATAGTGTTGAAAGGTGCCCTAGAACTTGATGGTCATAAAATATCATATAAGAAAGAATATTAAGACAAAATTAAAGCATAAATTTAACAATTATCAGGAAAAAAAAGACATTTGAAAAGCTCCAACCTGAACTACAGCAGGTAACTATATGAAATTATCTGAGTTATTGGATATAAAAGTGTACAAACTTCCCTTGGCCCTTCTGTGCAGACAGTGTGTGTCATCAGTTTGTGTGCATAGTGTTTATCTATGAAAACAATCTCCATATGGTAATGAATGAACATCTCAGACTACAAATTAAATACGTGCATTTACTGTGTGATGAATAAAGCTTACTTTCACTAAGAGTAGCATTTTTTTAATATGAGAGCTGAAAAGATTTAGGGCAGAGAGCAATAATAACTTACCAAATTCAGATCCTATAACAACAGACAATTGGAATTTTTTTTTCTTACTTTGCTTAATATTTTACACAGAAAATTGAGTACATGCATATCTCATATCCCATCATTAAATACTTTTTGATGGTTGTTTCAGAATGCAAGTCCACTTTAGCCTAAATAAGCTTTATTTTCTTATACAGATATCTCTGTTTTCTCAGAATTGTCACATGAAGAGATGATATGATTTGTCCACTCCTCAATGTTCAAGATTTCTAGTGCGGATTTCATTTTTTATATTTCTAGGGATCTACTGTTTAAGTAAATACATCTAATCTAGTTCTCTGTTCCTCTACTGTAGCCAAAAGAAAATGAAGAAACATTTTTTAGGGCATGCTTCATGTAATGTATTTTAAATATTTACTTTTAAATGAGATGAATAATTCTCTCAAAATAACCTCTTTTTTTATTTTTTTTTCACATCAGAAAGAGATTGTAAAGAGAACGTGGATGACTATTTCAAAAATATCTATCTATGTTTTAGATATATAAGGTTTAAAGAGATGAATCAGATCCTCAGTGACTCAGTCATCTAAAAATCTAACCATTGGGATGTTTGAAAATAGAACATAAACCTGTTCAGTTTCATGGGCCAACATTTCTGCCGTGACATTATGTTGAGCTTTATGCAGTCATTGTCTACAGTTCACTTATCATAAAGGAGAAAATATTATTCTTCAAGGAGGACTCATTCTTCATTTACAGTTTGAAGAATATTTACAAAGTCACCCAAAGCCAGTCATAAATCTAAATAGAGACAAGAACACATATACAAAGACAAGAGTTTTCCATAAAGACCAAAGTAGAGGAGAAAATGAGAATACAGTTCCTTATCTACTCCATGCTCTTTCAACTTATGAGAGTATATTTATACTTTAGAAAGAGCAGAAAGAGAAACTCCCATTGACATTGTACTGGTGTTGATGTAATGCCTGATAGATTTTGGGTTTGTTTTATTTTTGCTTTGTTTGTCATGTTAGTGGAAGTATAATACCAGCTTTTTGCCTTCTTAAAAAGTTTCTGCAAACTAATTATTCAGACACACTGAAGCACTTATAACTGATATAAATTTTCTAAAGATGATGAGTGTCCCCTGAGATTTTTTTTTGAGAAATCAAGTACTCATTTGATGAGAAGCGAAAAACAGTCACGGATCAGAAGCTAGCTAAGAAGTGGAAAACAAAGAGTAGGAATTAATTATTATTATTCAACAGGGTGAAGGTTAATATATCAGGAGCTCTTAAACAGTACTGTAAAAGAATTTTAATGGTCCTCTAAAGATGTTTGGCAGGCAGGTAACAAAATTGGCTAGGAGTGTTAAATGCTAAATATCTGTTTGGCCTAAGTGTACTAATAGAAAGTACTTCTATATGGGGCGGGGGTGGGGTGTAACAATCCAGTGCTGGGGAAAACACAGTTACCCCCATAAAAATAAACAGAATTCTACTCACGTAAAGTTGTCTTTTAAAAATATAAGTTATTTTGCTTTTGAACTGAAATGATTCCCACCTCTCAGAACAAAACAAATAAACTCTCTCCCTAGTCTCAGAAGTTTTAAAGCAGAGTATCTACATCCAAGCGCAGAGGGTTATGTCTACTTCAGACATTTTTTAAAGTGACAAACTGTTTAAGTATGGGCAAATCTTAGGATGGTTTATGAGGCAGACTAAGAAATTTAAAAAGGTAGATAGTATACCCTCACTGTCTTTGCATAACATTCATGAAGAAAGTTTCAGAGGCAACTTTGGGAAAGATAACAGCATTTGAATTCTTTATAGAGATTTTCTAGGTAGTTAGCATATCGTCCGCTCTTTGCAGCAAGCTTGTAGAGTTAGTCCACAAAGAAACTATCTAAATAGAAGATACCCAAGAAGTGGGTTGTGCTGCACTTTTGTCTTCTTCAGACCTGTCTTTCAAAGTGTAGTCAGCATTTTTCTTTTTTAACATTGAAAAATAACTTTTGTATTCCTTTAGAAATATGTCTGCAAATTTTTATAATATAATGCAGAATGCTTAAAAAAGTTATTTTTACTTTTACTAATTTTTTCCTCAGAAACATTCAGAAGTCACCTCACTGCTGTATGACATCATTCAATTCAAACATCTGTTAATACTCAAAAATGAAAACATGATCCTTCATTTGAATATGGATTACAGCAGATAATTCTACTTAAGGCTTGACACATAATCTAACTAATGGTCTTTTAAAAAAAGTAATGTCCTTTCAAATAAATAGTATTGTAATCTTTCTGCAGATTTCTGATAATCAGAGAGAAGATACTATTTTAGATAGACTATCATAATCTGCAGGTTTCCTTCCTGGTAACTAAGGTATGTCATTTTCTTTTGGGAAAGAAAAAAGGGCACACAACATATATTTGATCATTTCACAGTTATTGATTAACACCTCAAAGCCATCTTTGTTCATATCAGTGGTAGATAAGAAGTAAAAGAACAAGAGCAAAACAGGATAACAGCCAAACTGACCAACAGCCAGAGACAGCAGAGAAGCTGCTGCATTCTGCAGAGAAAACCTGATGTGTAGGCATAGTTACACACACATGCACAGGTACACAAATGCCTACAATTATCCATAAAAGAAAGCATTGCCAAGTATTGAAATAAAACTCTTGTTTATAAATACAAATATCACACAATTAATCTCTATGGTAAAGACTTTTTAATGATATTTCAGGCTGTCTTTTTTTTAATGTGAAATAGTATCTCTGACATTGAACTGATGTTGAAGCAACCACATCCAAAAAAACACAGGGTCAAAATGAACCCCTGAAGTTAAATAATCAGTAACTAGTAATACTATCTACTTAATATACTCTGTATAAGATAACTTAATACGCTGCGTGTAGGATAGAATCTAACTGCTATATTCTCACTTGACTAGTGTTTTTCTCCCCAGTGTTTTTCTCCAAGTCTTTAACCTTTCAGTTAAATGGTTTATTATTTCTAGTTAGTTTCACTTTGAAATGAAGCTTCAAAGAAGCATAAAAATTAAATAGGAGTCTGAAATTATGAATCAGTATTTTCCTCTTATATACATATATGAATTTATGCTTGTATGTGCACAAGTGTAAAGAAATACTTTGTACATATCACCCTTGTAAAATTCAGTCTGGGAACTGAAAAGCAATCTGCATTAATTTATGTTGCTTTGTTTGCACTTCAGCACAGCAGAAGAAATCTGTTCACTTAGCAGCTGCCATTTTAACATAGACACTTTTCCAGTGTAGAATTTCCCTTTAAAGGTTATCTCAAAACACTTATCAGCATCCAATAGACAGTTGCACAAGTGCAATGTTGTAATTGGAAATAATTTTCTCACACTCCCGTGTTGCTGTAACATTCTGTTAATGAATACTATTTGTTAAAGCATCTGTAATGAAGAGTACTGTATTTCCATGCAATAAACCGGATTCATTAGTGTGTTGTTAAACATTGTGGTTTTGAAGAATGGATAAGAAGCTGCAAGAACAAAGTACTTTCCCAGTTCTTGCTTCATTAAACAGTCTGAAGGACTTCTCCAAAGGGCACAGCCTTGAATGCGTAGGTTATCTCAACTAAACCTCTGCACTGAAGAACCTACTTCATTGGGAGAGACCCCTCCGTGCCTGCATGTGAATGATAAAAAAGAACAAAAGATTCAGCTCATTCAAACAGAAGGCATTCATTGAATCCAGGTTCTGTATGGAAGCAGACCTTAGGATGCTTGAAGCACAACAGAAGAGTGAGGAAATAATTTACTTTAGTGTTACCAAGGTGGAGAGTGAAAGCTCTTCTATGTGAGGGAGGATTGCTTTGAAAGCAGATGAATCAAGTTAATTAGTAGTGTATATATCACAGATCATGAAATAGGCCTTCAGGATTTTAAAGTATCAACCTAATACTATGAACATGCAGAATGCATTCTACATTTGCTTCTATTATATTTTTTTAAAGAA
Source organism: Amblyornis subalaris (assembly GCA_018881555.1). Taxonomy (NCBI): domain Eukaryota; kingdom Metazoa; phylum Chordata; class Aves; order Passeriformes; family Ptilonorhynchidae; genus Amblyornis; species Amblyornis subalaris. The sequence continues at coordinate 7,277,515 of JACAXG010000033.1, read as the reverse complement.
ATGAAATGAAATGAAATGAAATAAAATGAAATGAAATGAAATGAAATGAAATGAAATGAAATGAAATGAAATGAAATGAAATAGGGATGTGATTGAATGACAACATAATAACCTCTAAGAGTAAATTCCTACACAGAAGTCTTTTACTTTAACAAAGTATTATTACTAGGGCTTTCAAAATTATGCTAAGATTTCTGCAAGTAGCAGAAGCCAGAAAAGCAAAAATGCAGAGTCAGTCTTTGCAAATAATAAGCTTGACAAGTTCATTAGAAAGGTAATCCAACTAATAAAACTCTTTGATCTCATCAGCACTGGAGGAGAGTGAATGACAAACATGAGTAAATTTCAACAGCAGATACAAATATTACAGATATGAACTTCAAGTCTGCCTTTCCTCCTCCTCTGAAGTATGTGTCTCCAGGAAAAGAAAAACAGTAAAGTAGGGATTCATTTGTAACTAAAGTAAATTAAGATTTTTAAATTTTCAGTAAATATAAGAAATTCTTAAGGACTTGTCTTCCACTCAACATATATTTTGGTCACAGGATTTTGCAGTGGATCTGATTTACAAACTCTCAAATTAATAATAATATTCCTTGCCTGATTTGCTGTGGAAATGAAGTTTATGCCCATGCTTAAGTGTGTGTGTGAGAGCTTCTTTCCCCTTGGCCCAAAAGCTTTTAAAATCAGTTCTTTTCAGTCCAATTTAACAAAGGAACAGAGGTCTCAAGCAAGCTCATTATGTTGAGTTTTCTGCAAAGAAGCAAACTGGTATGAAAAAATGAGTGTACCTCAGCTGAGGGAAAAACAGTGCCATGAGCACTCGTATTATACTCTTGAAGGTCTAGATCACAGCAGGAAATAGAAGAGAATCCTTATAAATGTCCAAACAAATGGGACAGAGCTAGCATCTTTTCAGGCATCAAGTTAAGCAATTGCAAGCCAGGAAACTGTAGAAAATAAAGGCTTCTTTAGCTTTAATGCTTATACTCTTCTAAAATGCATTTGGGAGAAACAAAATTTTCTCCGGAATGGTTTCTCTTGGTTTCCTTCCCACTCCTGTTTATATTCTACTTTTCATCTGTAGATCCCAACAAAGTTAAGAAACTTTCTTTATCACTGCTTAAAAAAGGTGACAAATTGTAGTTTATGTAAAATTGTGTTATTCATAAAGAATGTCTTTTATGAGGAAAATATTGACTAATTCCTAGAAGACTTGAAAAAAATCACATCTTTAAAACTGTATATTTTGACATCACTTCAAAACTAATTGAGAATCACACTTATACCTGACAGGACTCTAGTTCCTGCTTGGCAATCATTTCATTCAACACACAACTCAAACAGAGAAGACCCTTTTTCGTAATAGGGAAGGTGGTCTTTTACCAGAAAGAAAAGCATGCAACTCCAAGCTACCAGCCCTGTAGACCTGCAAGAAGACATTTAAAAGCAAGAGTAGCAAGAACTTGGTCTGTAAATAAAGACTTTCAATTTTAAAATTCCTATCAAATAATTAGATTTTTCTCCACAGAAAACAAAAAAAAAAAATTTACATTGCACACAACAATCAAGACTTTTCAGATGCCACTACATTTAGATACTACTAAAAGAAGTTAAATACCTCTAGTGGTTTCTACACAGAATATGATGAAACAAAAATATCTGAGCTAGTTCTGTCACCAAAAGAAACTTATTAAGTCAAGAAAACACTTTGTTCTGACTTTTTTTTCCAATTCTGACTTCATCCTAAAGTATATGGATAAAATCATTAAAAGTTTACTTTTTTTTTTTAACTTTATAACACATTAAGGTGAAATTGGGAATTCTCCAGATGATGACTGAAATGGCATAGAGTTGCACCATGTCAGAAACATTCACAAACTTAAATCCAGGATGGGGGCAATAGGATATGGGCAAATACAACTGCTACAAACAAATCTTTCCCTGACATTTGGTATTTTGACTAGACTATTGACTTGTTGTTAATAACTATATCCCTAAATGCATATCTGAACTGGTTGTTTATTTCGGTGGAGTTGCATTTCCACCTGAGTGCACATTCACATTCAAAATCTCATCTAATATACGTATTACATTATTAATATCAAATATTCCTATGTGTGGAAGTTTTGTTATAAAATAACACTCTTTCCTGAAATTGAGCAGGAGCCACGAAGCCACTGACAAACAAGTCCTGCATTTGTCATACTAGTGCAATATTTCCTTTTGGTTTTTTTATGGCTTTAATCGCTAAACAGCAGAAAACTGCAGAAATTTTAGGCATAGGCATGTAAAACTGCAATTACATACACTGTAAGATACAAATAAATTAATGTGTAAATTTGGTTAACACCAAGAGATTTTGGCCAAGAATAGATCAGACAGTTATGAGACTGGGTACGAAAGGTTCTGAAAAGTTTACCTGTGGAGTGAAGTTTGGTGTTTCACAAAACTTCCCTTCTGATATATGATGTTTAGATTCACCACTGAACATTTCATCCAGCCCACAAACATGATTTATACTCCGCTGTTCATCTCCATTTGTTAGAATAATGCTTGCCATATCTCTAAGGTCTTTCACCTTCTGAATGATCTTTCACAGGTGAATGAGATGACTAATACAACTTAGTGTGTCTAGAAAATAATGCTGTAATAAATTACAGGCCTTACAGCATGTTCTGTAAGAAAAAAAAATGTTTCTACGTAGGCAAGTATTGGAATATTCACCAGCAGATGAAGAAATACAATGAAATAGAAACACATTGCTTCTCACTGTTTTGAAATTAACCTGGTCTAAGAATAACTCCGTGTTGGACCTGAAGGCTGATGGACATTGTCTTTTAGATAAGTTGATTGAACTGAAAACTCATATACATGTGTGTGYCTGTATACGTATGCGTATATGTATAGGTGTATGAATAGATACACACATCTGTGTGTATGAAGTCAGCTGTAATCAGCATATACATTTGCATTTCTGCTAGGACTTGTTCCTAAGTATAAAAGCTCATTCCTAAGAAGAGCAATTTCAGTTACAAGTTAGCCGATACGATGCCCCTCTACAGGAAGGGCTAGCAGGAGGACCCAGGAACTACAGGCTTGCCAGCTTGATCTCAATGCTGGGGAAGGTCGTGGGGCACATCATTTTGAGTGCCATCATGTGGCATGTATAGGACAAACAGCTGATCAGGCCCAGCTAGCATGGGTTTGTGAAAGGCAGGTCCCGCTTGACCAACATGATCTCCTATGACGAGGTGGCCCACTGGGTCGATGAGGGAAGGCTGTGGATGTTGTCTGTCTGGACAGCTGGCTGGGGACAGAGTGGCTGTAAAGCTGTCCAGCAGAAAAGGACCTGGGGGGCTTGCTCTCACTGAATGAGAGACAGCAGTGTGTCCAGGTGGCCAAGAAGTCCAATGGCATCCTGGCCTGTATCAGCAATAGTGCGGCCAGCAGGACCAAGGCAGTGATTGTCCCCCTGTACTAAGCACTGGTGAGGTTTCACCTCAAATCCTGGGTCCAGTTCTGGGCCCTTCACTGCAAGAAAGACATTGAGGTGCTGGAGCATGTCCAGAGAAGGGCAACGGAGTTGGTGGACGGTCTGGAGCTCAGTTCTGATGAGGAGTGGCTGAGAGAGCTAGGGTTGTTTAGCCCAAAGAAAAGGAGGTTGAGGGGGACTTTTATTGTTCTCTGACTATCTGACAAGAGGCTGTATCAAGATGGAGTTGATCTTTAGTCCTAAATAAAAGATGATAGGATGAAAGGAAATGGCCTCAAGCTGCAGCCACGGAGGTTTAGATATTAAGAAAAAAATTCTTCGCTGAAAGGGTTGTCATGCTTTAGAACAGGCTGTGTCACAGTGGTTCAAGGCCCGTCGGGAAGGAGACCGGTCCAGCCACGGTGGTGGGCGGTTTCCAGGTTCTGAGCCACCCACATCTCCTCCCCCTGAGGGACTGATTGACGGTTATCCCCGTATGGTTAAAGTTCCAGACTTCTCGTTTAAATTGTACTCTCCATTGGATCCCTTCCCTAAGTCCTTCCTTCCCTCTGTTCCCATTCGGTATCCTCCTATCCTTCACCTACTTACCCTCAGATCATTGGTCTGTATGCTCTTCCCACCCCCGTCGCTATCCTCATAAGCTCCGGCAGCCGGAGCCATCTTGGCTCTCTGGTCCCTGACCCCTTGGCAAATAAACTGCGTGCCGACACCACATCAGAGACCCGTCTCCTTTTTTACTGCTTCCCGCCGCCTCAGAGATCAGTGCAAGAGTGTTCACGGCATCTGCTATCCTGGACCGTGAGAAGTGCCAAAGCCGTCGCTAAAAGTGCTCCCGCCCGGGACTGCTACCAGCAGGCTGTGGCATCCTAACACTGAGAGCACCACCGCGGCAAGGCTGCCCAGGGTTGTGGTTGAGTCACCACCCCTGGAGGTATTTAAAAGATACATAGATGTGGCACTTAGGGATGTGGTTTAGTGGTTGACTTAGCAGTACTGGGTTAATGGTTGGACTCAGGTAGTCTTAGAGGTGTCTTCCAACCCAAGCAATTCTATGATTCTATACTAAAAAAAAGGGTTTCTATTGCTGATGATGTGCTGAATTATGTTTTAGTATTAAAATGTGGTGTACCACTCATTCACAAAAATAGATAATTGCATTTATTAAGACGGTTTTATTTCTTAAATACACTCTAAATTAATAATAGTCCTTTCACTGTACTGAAGGATGTTTTGGGCAAAATCTACCTTGCTGTCACTTTTTTTTGTGCATTCTTTGACTGCAAACTTCCCATCATTCGTCAAAAATTATGATAATAATGGTAACAAAGAGCTTTACTGAATGTTGCAAATAAGAAGAAAGAGCACAGTATTACCTCTTTGCTCTAAGCCAGTTTGCTGGTTTAACTATCTAAACGATACACCCTATGCACAGGATTCAGTACTAGAAGATCATGCGGGAGTTATTATCAAAGTAGCTAGAACTGATAATTATTATTGTGGTATAATTATGGAATAACTGAGTGTGCAATGCTCATTTGTTTCCTGTGACAATCAAGGGGTGTTTTCTTCTACTTCATCATTCTTGACCTTTTTCTTGAGTGAGCTTTAATATTTGTATGGTCAACCAGATTAGTCAACTGATCCAACTGATAATTAACTGAAAATTATCCCTATGAAACATATCTGTCCACCTCTTTGTGTGCATGTGTGTGTGTGTGTATGAAATTTGCCATTGGATCAGATCCCTGTTCAGTTAACCATGTAGTCCCATGAGTGCTAGCAATAGTATAAGGAAAGAGGTAGGAAGACATAACCCAGGGCAGGAAGGTGAGACTACTTCTCTTAAGCTGACTTAAATCAACTGTGAAATTGCATTCCCCTTACAGACTTTCACTGACTGAATGAAGTTTAGTGTGAGACAGGAAATTAGTCTTCATAAACGGACTCAGAACTCAGGTACTACTTGCAAATGTGGAATATTTATATTTTCATCCTCATTCGTGCAGATACTGAGGAAATTTTTTGAGAAAAACTCTTTTCTTCCTCCCCCACCTCAAATTTGCCTTACTGTGTGAGTTAAGTGCTACACTGTTAGGCGATTTCACTATCAAGAACATGAATATGGAACAGTTACTTGCAATAACTACTTACTTCAAAGTGACATCAGATAGGAAGTCACTTCTAATGTCTTGCAATCTGTACTGGGCAATTCAGAATGATAGTGAAAATTAAGCGATCTATGCTAAAATTATATACTCTGAACACCTACAGATATTATGCAGACATGGAATTACTTGCATTTTTAAAAGTATGTGATAGTTTATTCTATAGAGCGTGTTACAGAGCCCCAGAAATCTTTCTTCCGTAAAAAAAGCAGCAAGGGTAATCACTGCATTTTTGTTAGTTGAAGCTGTAGTCAAGATCACTGGAAAATCATGGGCAGTATAAAATAATGGATTCTGTGCATTTCACATCATTTCTCAATTTTCTGCCACCTGATGATAATACTGTCCATTTAGCAGCCTCTATGGAGGGCAGCAGTTTGTAAAAATGCTTGAGTCGGATGAAAACGGAAAGCACAAGACAAAAAAGTATAAAGGATGATCTGTACAAAGAGCAAAGAAAGGAAGGTGGTAAAATTGGAAGGAGATTGCTTTAAGAAAATCAAAGGAAAAAGAAAAAGATATGAAAAGTGGAAGTGATACATGTACTTAAAATTGGAAAATGGGAATATCCCTTGTGATATTTAGTACCTGTGTCTGAGCTCGCAAATTCACACGTGTGCTTGCAGAGCCCTTTATGCAATGTATTTTGCCTTTTGAGATGAAATATTTTGTGAACATTCTTCTCTCCAACAACATCCATGTGCCCTGTCTGTGACAAAGAAGAAATCCAAAGTGATTTGGTGGGAAAGGAGCTTTAGCACACACTGAAGTACCTCCAGGTGTACCACAACACACATTACTAAAAACCACAACACTCATTTCCCCTTTAACTGAGTGGAAAAGACCACTTTTAAGAAAGCCTTCACATTGGTGAACCTCTCCACATTCAGAGATTACATTCAATAACTATGCAAAATGCTCATGAGAAAAGCTTAGGGCTTGATGCACCTATAACACAAAATACAAATATCAAGAGAACTCATTTCTAAATAGATTGTGAAAATGTCTTTTGTTCTAGTTAGACTGAAAATTCAATGGAAATTTTAATTGTGCCTATATCTCTGGATTTAAACTTTTGCTTTTCACTAGATGTTTACAGACTAGAATAAGCTCAGCCTGCAAGAAGTCCTCAAACGCACAAAATTTTGAGACGGTGACTACTTTTTTGCTCTTATAAATTTTAGGTACTTAATAAAATATGGGATAAAACATACATTTTACTGGCTGAAGTCCAGTCCAAAGAACTTCATTCTCTGGGGCAGATCTCAGCTGTCTGGATTTCAGTCTTCCAAGAGCAAGGCTTCCAAGCTGAGATGTATTGGCTTTCTCTCTAGCTACCAGAGGGAAATTCCAGAAAACAATTAATCCTGCTTAATTTAGAATCGAATTAATTGCTTTCCTGGAGTGGCTTCCCTAGCTTTCACTGCTGACTGTGGACACTAAAAATGTCAACAGTTTAGCCAGACAATGTTAGTTGCAGTGGATCTAAACTTTAAACTCTGACTCAGTCAAAGAACTAACACATCAAAATCCAGAGTGAAGATCCTGCAAAATCTGTCTCAGCCCTTTACTAAGGAGGTACCTTAGTTTTTACATTAAAGTACTTAAGGCAGCTAAATGACACTATCTGTGTGTCTGCATTTGTAACTCCTGCCTAAAACAGGAATTAAGAAACGAGATACCATTCTGCCTGAGCGCCTTGTGAGGCTTTTCTGGGAATGACTGCTGTATGGCCTGTGAGATTGAGTTCTGCACAGACTCTGTTTGTAGTTGTCACAGCTTTTCTAAAACATCACCAGAAAAAGTTGATTTATCCTCAGTTTAAGTACCAAGAGGTTACAGTAGTCCCGTGGGAATGGGAAAAGAGATGGTCTCAAGCCTGACACTTTCATGCTTCAGGAAACTGCCTCAGCAGTCAGGTTGCAGGTTAGTGCAGGCACAGGGAGGAGGAAACATCCACGCACCAAGAAAGATGTGTGTCTACATAGCAAGAAAAGTGAGGTGGTGTTTGTTTTCTTTTCTTACCTCCTCCCTAATCTCTCCTGATTCCCCATTAATCATACAAAGAATTCATTCATTAACAACAGCTAGAATAATTTGTACATAGTGACAAATTGATGATTTGACAAACATCCCTAGAACATATTTAAACTTACTTGTAGGAATTATTCCAAAATAGGATGTGAAACAATTGGTGTTCAATTTCTTGTTCAATAGACAACTGCAAACTGCAGAGTAAATATCTGCATCCAGGATCTCTTGATCCCTAATAAATGAGTCTTGCTGGTCTCTTATTATACAGGAATGATGAGGCATTATTTAGCCTTTTTTTTCCACCTGCCAAAATGTTGACTGATTGAGTCAATTAATTCTTATTCAAACAAAGTTTCCTGCAGAAAAGCTATTTTATAGGCTTCCTCTTTCTGTACAGCAGTCAACACACTCTGTTTTACTTTGGGATAAAACCAGAGAAATCAAAGAACCAAAAAAAAGATACAATGCACAAAGATAAACAGAAATAGAAACACAACAAACCCCCTGCTTTTATTCTGCTAAAAATTAAAACTAAAATCACACCCACCAAATGCAGATGCAAAAGTTGCTAGCAACAGAAGAAAACTGAGTCCATTTCAATTCAGCAATCTAAAGGCCACCAATCCTGCTGCCTTCAAGTATTAGCAACCCAAACTTGTAAAAACATTCCTCTTCCAAATCGTTAGCAGTGGAGATAATTGTAGGGACATGAGTCTGAATTCCTTGTGGCACTGAACGGCAGTCTTAGAACTGCTGGTCTGTTTACTTTCTTGGCCGTAGGGTTAATGATATAGACACCCGAACAATTGGAAGGGAATTGAACTGTATATTGCAAGGTATTTCTCAAGTGCCAGGAGGATAGATGACCCTGCTGTGCTTTCATTTCCTACCCACCCAAAAGTATTTTCCCGGAAAATCTCCTACCAATGTTATGCGTGCAATAGCTTAAAATTGTAGTTTCCTTTCCTTGTGGGGGTGTCTTTTGAGGTACCATTTCCCATACAATTTATGATACTGTACTAACTTTCTATTGTGAAGGCTTGTGTTCCAACCTCTCTCAAAATATTACAACAATTTATAACACAGAAAGACATTTGAAATTTATGAGAAGACAAAAATACTTTAAACTTATTGTCATGTGAGATAATTTTTTCTTCTTATTTCTTAACACCAGAGCAGACTCAAAATATAGGAAGTCTGGGCTGAAAAGCAGAAAAAGCTGGGAACACACTTAAAGGTTCACAGAAATCCTCCTACTGAGCAGTCTTCCTAATTCTCTGTTACATTTCATGGATCAAAAGACATGATATGCTGTGAGAGAGCAAAAATGCACTTTACACAGCTATTCTTAGGCAGAAATTTTGTGCATATGCGTCCCTTCAGGGAAAAAATATGTACAGCATGATTTTTCCTTTATTTCATATTTACCTGCTAGGAGATCAGAAGCTTTACTCTCTCAGACTGTTTCAAAAATCTTTCATATTATTCCAAAAGGATATGAAAGACCTCAGACATAGATTTAATAGCTTTTATCAATTTCTTGTAAGAGTCAGGGATTAAATATCTCTCTGTAACCCTGAATCTATAAAAGTCTATCAGGTAGACTATACAAGTTGCTTGGCAACCTAACCCAAACAAGGATCAAGGCTAAATAATAGCGGATAATAAATGTCTGGGAGACTAGGAATGTGTATTCCCATATTGTAGTTTAAAAAAAAAAACCCAACAAAAATGAAGGACTAACCACTACCTCTCTTTCTGGAAGCCAGTATAAGATCTCACATGATTAGAACTTAAACTAATTTAAATTTTAAAATGTATATTATTTAATTTGAATTTATGTTAGAGGAAGTGCAACACAGCAGAGACGTTTATATGCACTCCTTGGTTGTGCCTTACAATTACACCTTCAGAAGAGTAAGCTGTCACTATACTGTCAAAACTTTCAGATTTTGTCACCAAAATTAGAATGCTGCTCTGCAAAATATGAACAATTTTAAACTTTTTACTTTTTCTCATTCCACTTTCTTCAGTTAAAGAAACATATTATCCATAACAACTTAGAGACTAGAATAAAGAAATCTTGTTGAAAATGTAATTCCAGCATTTCAGAGTAAATATGTGTTTTTCAAGAAAGCACATTCTCTTCCAGTACAGAATTAAATTTTTGATTCATAGGTTACAACAATTCTATTTTGGGAGTGAATTTTCCCTAGCCGGCCAATCAGAATGAGGCAGGCATTTCATTTGACTGAGGAGATTTAAAGGATAATTGTTAAATAATACACCCATTCGTAACTGTTGGCCTTAACTATTGCTAGATATCACTTAAGTTCTAAATATTTTAGATTTCTTTTTAAGGTCACAAGAAGGATTATACTGACTGGGACCCGAGTCTGGGAAACCCAGCATCTTGTCTCCAGTGATGGCCAGTAGTAGATATTTGGAAAAAATGTGTAAGAAAAGATCAAATATTTCTTTCCCTTGTGTATTTTTATACTTTCCAGATAAAACCAGAGACTAAGACAAAAATTCAATTTTGGTCAACATTTTGGCCCCTTCTCTGGCATACTGATATACTCAATCCTGTTTGGTAAGAATTTGCACTACAGTTTCCACCACCCTCTCCGGCTTAATTGTTCCCTCTGTGAAAGGTTGTTTCTCTTTTGTGATATCTGCACGATGATATCAGTAGGTGCTCTTCGGTTTTGTGTAGTGAGGAACTGTAAATAGTCATTCCTTGGTAGTTTTTCCTTCTTGTGCATGATGTAACTGGTATCTACCCTATTGCTGTATTGTTTTTTTCCTAAGCAGAAGACACCTACTCTTCCTAATCTCTGTCAATGTGTTGTCTTCATTATTTGTATCTTTTCCAATTTCTTTGTGAGTCTCTGAGAGACAGCAACAAGAATTTCATGCAGTATTCATCAATGGGAACTTAAAATAGATTTATACAATAGCATAATGATAGTAAAACTTCTACTTTGTTTCCAATTCCTTCCTTCATAATTCTTTATGTTTTATCATTTTGCCTCTTTTCCGGACTACCAGGTTGATATTTTTGGGAGTGATATACTGTGACAATGTTATGCTTTTCTGAGTAAGTAATATCAAATTTAGAGCTTGCCATTACACAGATGTTTTTATAGCTATACTTTTCCACATGAGGCACTTTCTGCTCACTGATGCTGAGTTTCAGGTGTTATTTTGCTACCTACTTCACCATATATTACAAAATTTTCTTGGATTTCTCACTTTAAATCTTATAACCAGGTTTTGAAATTATTCTTTTTCATCTGCAACTTTTAGACCCTTTTTCCCCCCCAGGATATTTGAGATTATTTCAGGTTGTAGAAATGCTAGGCCAGGCTTGGAGTAAAGCTGCTTATACATGCCATTGTTCTGGATATTGAATGTGCATTCCTGTCCTTTGTATCCTATTTATAGATCGCTTGCCAGTCTGTAAGAGCACTTCTTATCCTAGAAAAAACAAACCCTAGGATTTTCCTTTTTTGAGAGCCTTGGATGAAGATTCTTCTAGAAATTCAACAGTAGTCTACTAGACAATTTGTGATGCTTTCCTTGTTGAGTGGTTTTTTTCTTTTTTAACCTTATTAGTTGCATGTAATCTTTTATTGTTGTGACCATTCTCACTTCCTCTGTGCTTGGAAAGTTATTGAGCAATTTATATTTAACTCATTAGGATTCTAAACTTGTGTTTTCTGACAGTTTTCAATTAGAAGGCCAAGATTTAATAAAAAAGCAGCTAGTGATTTTGGAGGCTTAACTGCACCATTGCAAACATAGGACAATTTAGGAAAGTAACTGATCAACCAGTAGTTGTAACTCCTCCCATCCTAAGGTACAAATCTTGAACAAGTCAGATGAGTCAGTCATTAAAAATCCCCATTTTTTTCCCCCTACTAACTATAAAAAGAGCTTAGATGATGACCCTGGATGTAGAAGCCTACAGATATAGGGGGATACCGATATATCCCATCATGCTTATCTAGGCACAGTTTGCATGAGAAGRTAACACTTTTAGGGCATACCTAATGTCAAAGCTGTCAGCTTTCTTTTTGTTACTTAGAATGAATAAACAGATAAGAAAAATTACATGCATATGAAACTTGTATGGAGTCAACTAAAGTAATCTGGAATTTTAGAGACCTCTTGGTTTTGTGGAAAGGAGAAAACAGCACAAGAACAAAAAGTAAGGCACATTTGAAATGGTCTGCTTGTAAATCTGCCAGGAGTCCATGTATGACATAGCAATTTCTTCATAAACATATTTTTATACTAAAAGATGAGGGAGCTACTTTTATTGCTATTGGGTTTTTTTGTTGTTTGTTGGGTGTATGTCCTTTAACCATATATATATATATATATTTTGAAGTTTCTTAAAGCTATCATGAATATGGAAGAGCAGATACATCATCTCACATGGACTGCTTAATGCAGGCAACATTGTAAACAGCACTCTAGGSAAAGGTTTCAGAAGTGCATTTAATTGCATTTTCCACTTCTTATAACAGTGAGGGATTAAATTGACACAAAATGTAATGGAACCAGCTCTTTCTTATCTTCTTGAAGAAAGATAGAAAGCTAACTGAAAACTGTTTATTAAGTTGCTAGGGGAAAAAAAGCCTATCCAAAATTAATGAATTTATAAGCTTATTACTTCTCATAACTAATGGAGAAGTCTTCATCTGGAATCTAAATGAATTTTATGAGAGGCTAAGAAATGAACATTGGAACCTATTGCATTTATTTTCAAGTGTTTAATTTTTCATAATCTGATGAATTTAAGTAAGGACATTGCAGCATCCATGTGAAATGAGAAACAATGCTCAGTCAGATATTGTACATTACTCAAGAATGTAGCAGGTAGTATGTGTTGGTCAATGTTTGTATCTGCTCATAAGAAATACCTGTCTTCTCTATTGCTCTGTTGCTTGCCCATTATCTTTATACTTTCCAGAATGCAAATTCTGGACATTCTTTTTGGAGGTTTTCTTCTACAAATTATAATACTGTAAAATTTGTATTTACGCAACTTCTTTCTTTTTCTAGAAGAATTCTTTCCTGTACAAACAGCAGGGAAATAAAACATGCCTCTTCAGGCGAACAGTGACCGTGACTGAATACCCATCCTCAGTGTGGATCAGTGATACCTGCACTTTTCAAGATAACAGAACTTAATTGGTAAGCAGCAACATTTCTCCACTGTGAAGGGGTTGATAGGAAACAACCAACCAACCAACCAATAAACCCCAACTATTTAAGGTTCTAAGAAACATTTGTTGTAAATACCCATATTTGATATTATAGAATCGCAGTATCATAGACTGGTTTGGGCCAGAAGGGACCTTATACATCATCATTCTCAACCCCCCTTGCCATGGGCAGGGACACCTTCCACTAGACCAGGTCACTCAGAGCCCCATCCAGCCTTGTCTTGAACACCTGTGGGGATGAAGAGTCCACAGCTTCTCTGGACAACCTGTTCCTGTGCTTCACCACCCTCACAATAAAGAATTTATTCCTTATATCTAATCTAAACCCACCCTCCTTCAGCTTAGGTCCATTCTCGCCTTGTCCTATCACTACATTCCCTTGTAAAAGCTTCCTCTCCAGCCCTCTTGTAAGATCCCTTTAGGTATTGGAAGGTGCTAAAGGGTCTCCATGGAGCCTTCTCCAGGCTGAATAACYCCAGTTCCTCAGCCTGTCTTCATAGGAGATGAGAGGTGTTCCAGCCCTCTGATCAACTTGGTGGCACTCCTGTGGACTTGTTCCAACAGGTCCATGTCTTCTGTTGGGGACCTCAGAGCTGGATGAAGTAGTCCAGGTGGGGTTTTGCAAGAGCAGAATAGAGTGGGAGAATCACCTCCGTCAGTCATGTCACTTTTGATGTAGCTGGGCTGCAAGTGCACCTTGCTGAGTCATATTGAGCTTTTTATCCACAAACTCCTCAGTTTTTCTCCCCAGGGCTCATCTCGATCATTCTCCTCCCAGCCTGTAGTGGTACTCAGGATTGCCTCAACCCAGGTGCAGGACCTTGCACTTTGCCTTGTTGAACTTCATGAGGTTCGCACAGACACCTCTCAAGCTTGTCAAGGTCCCTCTGGATGGCACCCCTTCCCATCAGCGTGTTGACCTCATGAAACAGCTAAGTGTTGTTGGCAAACTTGCTAAGGGTGAACTCAATCCCACTGTCTAGGTCACCAACAAAGTTGTTTAAAAGTGCTGGTTCCAATACTGACCCCACTCATCACTGCTTTTCACTTGGACATTGAGCTGTTGATTGCAACACTTTGAATGTAAACATCCAGCCAATTTTTTGTGCGCCAACTGGTCCATCCATCAAATCAATATCTCTCCAGTTTAGAGACAAGGATTTTGTGTGGGACAGTGTTAAATGCTTTGCACAAGTCCGGGTAGATGCCCCTCGTCCACCACTGCCGTAAACCCAAAGTAGAAGGCCACCAACGTTGTTGGGCATGATTTGCCGTTAATGAAGCCATGTTGGTTGTCATCAATCACCTCATTATTTTCCATGTGCCTTACCATAGTTTCTAGGAGGAATTGCCTCATGATCCTGCCAGGCACTAAGGTGAGACTGACTGGCCTTTATTTGCCTGGGTCTTCCTTATGTCCCTGTTTAAATATGGRAGTAATATTTCCCATTTTCCAGAGAGTGGGAACTTCACTGGACTGCTATGACTTTCAAATATGATGAATAGTGGCTTAGCCATTTTGTTGGCCAGTTCCCTCAGGAGCCCTGGGTGTATCTTGTCAGGTCTCAGAGATTTGTGCATCTTCATGTTCCTTAGATGTTCTTGAACCCCGTTTCCTATAGCAGGCAGTTCTTCATTCTCCCAATTCCTGCTTTCACCTTGTGCAACTTGGGCAGTGTGACTGGAGCAGTTGCTGGCAAAGACTGAAACAAAAAAGTCATTGAGTGCCTCAGCCTTCTCCATGTCCTGGGAAAACAGGTCACCCATATCCTTCCAGAGAGGACCCACATTTTCCCTATTCTTTCTTTTATTGCTGATGCACCTAAAGAAACATTTTTTGTTACCCTTGATGTCCTTGGCCAGATTTACTTCTGTCAGTGTTTTAGCTCTCCTTACCAAATCCCCAGCTGTTTGGACAATTTCTCTGTATTCTTCCCAAGAATTATATTTCCAGTTTTCAAGGAATAGTGTTTTTAAATTCTGTATTCCCATACACAGTATCTCTAGAGCGGAACACTTAACTGCCTGACTCAACCAGAGCAATTAAGAAGCATGATATTAAGGCAGTAGTACAGACATCTCTGAAGTTATTGGGAATATTCCTAGGCTTGAAGTGTCATATTATCTCGATACTTGAACTATCATTAAATATACAAGGATGAACATCTTGAAAATTTCAGGAAGGTCAGAATTCAGTCTCTGACTATTGCCAAAAGCAGAAAAGGACAAGGTAATTATGTGGTGATGTTCCCTTTGTATGTCTTGTCCATTTCTGGCAATTTGTTGCTAAAGGAATTTTCAAGACAGGTGGAAAATTGAGCCTGACATTCCTTCCAGAAATCAATGTGACTGCCTTGCTTTTTGAGCTCATTCTGCAAGATGGAGCAAAGGCACTTCCAGCTGCTTCATCTCAGAAGAGTAGACACAGCTCTAGTGGAAGTTAAGAAGTAAATGAAAACTTTCCTTGTGTAATAGCAGTGAAAAAGTTAGCTAAGCTAAGCAAAGGAAGAACATCCTTTCCTACACATTCATGGTTCCAGTCGTTTGTCACGTCATTTCCTCCTTGCCAACCTATTTCATMTAAGAAGCTCTGTGCTGTAGGGTTTAGTTTAAGCAGTCCTTGCTACAACACTGGTTAACATGCACCCTTTCTTGCTTCATATCTCTGTTGCATGACCAAGTACATTTCTATTAGGCATTAGACTTTCATAGGGAGTTAACCTCTCCCACTTTAACTGCCAGGCTCCTTATAGGTGCAGAGGCTTCAACCCGTCTTCCTGAAAGCCTCTTGGCTCAGAGTTTGGTGGGATGATTGGCTGATTTTACAGTTTAAGGAGGAGGCTAAGTTTGGTGCTCAGTCCTCACTACTCCTCACCCTCTGACGTCAACTGCTTTCGCTTAACTGGTCACAAAGACCTCTTCTGACCGCCAAATCAAACTGACATACAGTGAGTATTGGCTGTTGCCTGTACACTGATCTGCTGTCTCTGCCTATACCTTGGTGCTGGAATGGGCATGGCCTTAAACTTATGTTACTAGATGGTCCATTTTCATTGTTTGATAGTTTAAAAAAAATATATTTTGAGAGTTGTATTTGACTTTTGACTTTAGACCTTGCCACTTTTTTTTCATTATTGTAGAGCATATGAAGACCTGAGGTTTGACCTGAGGTTCAAACCCTGAAATCAGTTAGTACTAGCAATTCAAAAGATTTTGAAGAACCATTCACTCTGATTTTCAGTCTTGAAAGAGTTTTATTAAACAGTAAGTTGCAAAGTGCAATGCATTTGTGAAGTGTTTTTTTCTTTTTCTTTTTAGCTTATATTATAAGGGAAGAAGTCCTGTTATTCCATGATCACTTTTTTGTCCATTCTGAATCCTCTTTCTGATGACTCTGTCTTCTTCACATATGTAAAGCCTTGTTTCTCTTGCCCTGCCATCTTGTCAGTTTTATTTTATCTTGACAAATACAACGGAGAGCTACTTAATGTCCGAAGTGGAAGAATGAAAAAAATAAAGGCAGCTTTTAAAGTTCTGCATTCTGCCTGCCCTACGCTCTCTCCCACAGCTCTTCAGAGGGTTGGTTTCATTTTGCATTGAAAAATACAATCAAGTAAACAAAGCAGCACCCAATTGGACTTTTTTTTCTTCACCACTAAATTAAATTACGCAGCTGATCAGATGAAAGGAGGAAAGCTCTGGAAATTCAAGGAACTGATTAAAAAAAAATAAAAGAGAGAGAAAAAAAGATAAAAACTATGTCTGTTTAAAATGTAGGAGTACTAAAGCAAGCTTTTCTCCATCCCCAATTACTCTGTTATTCTGGTTATGTTGTTTTCTACAATATGCCTCATTACATTGCTTGTTACAAACACACTAGGCAGTAGAAAAGAGGGTTTCTTGAGAGGTCTTGCAGCGTAGAGGTAATCTAGACTAGAGAGGTTGATCAACAGTAGCAGCCATGGGCAAATTAGAAACTGAGAGGAATGGGAGACTCCCGAGTTAAAAGACAAACTTTGAAACAAGGAGAGACAGCAGGTTTATTAAAAGTGTTTMGCATATTCATTCTTGCTCTTGTTCACAGTCATGACAGGATCTGCTTGCAGAGGAGTTTTAAACTGTGGTGTAGCCTGATAATTAAACACAGATACACACATGAACTCTTGAGCTGCCTAATCGCAACCAATCTCCAAAGATATTTGAAATCTTTCACAAGAAAATTTCTGTTTGGCTTGCTTGTCTATGAGACTGTAAGTCTGTAAGACTTGTTTTATTCATTAAATATGGAAGACTACATCCACTCAGAAAACTGAGTAGTTGCATTATCTTAAGCTGGAGACCTGTCTTTTATTAGCCATAGTGAAAGTGCCTGACTTGTAAAAACACTTGACTTAGCAGAATTTTGTCATTCATATAAAGCTAGATCACACTGACCTGACTAATAGGTCTGATGAAAAAAAATGTATTATTTGTAGGAGAAAACAGGGTATTTGCAGTGTGTTTTTCATTGGATCAGCCCTGTAATATCGGGATCATTAGGCTGGATGAGAGCTAACGTAGGACCAAGACATACTGGTCCACCTCTAGCAGATCTGTGTCCTTACATGCATCATAATAGGATTCACATACGGCTTCTTTAGTAGGACCTTGTATTAGCTTCCCAAATGCGAACCGTGGCATGTCTTAAAACTATGTCCTCTCTGAGTTTATGCCCTTATTTTGACAGGGCGAAATATCTCTCTGCAATAGACTTGCAGTAGCCTTACAGGTGAGTAACTAGGGGCCAAAATAAAATGAGGAAATACTGAGAAGATTTTGAATAAAGAAAATAATGTGCATTTTTCTGCTTTATTATTCTGCCTTTCAAACATTAATTGCTAAATAAAAATCATTAAAAGCTGTATTTTCCCATATAAAAATGATGGATGACTTGCATAAAACAAAAGAACTTGGTAACGAAAAGCATAAACGCAAAATATCTAATAATCACTCAAAATTCATCTCTTCAGTTTCAAGATCTCTGATAGCCTTGCATTTGCTTACCATATGTCTTTTTATGGAATCCTGCTTTTTCTCTTGGATTATGTTACAAAAATCATTTGACCTAAATACAGAGCTGATCTAAGCAAATACCTATGATTTTTTTTTTTTGTTTGCTGTGTGCTTGTATGTGGCTTCCTGTGCTTTGAGTCCTTGGAGTGGTGAATGTGCATTATTTTACATTTTTCTGATATTATTTTCTTAAAAACAAAATTATAATGTTGTATACTTGTTCTCTCTCTCCCTGTTTCTTTGTTTCTCTTTTTTCTTTCCATTCAGTCCTGAGAACAACATAGTCTGAAAAGCTCACAAGATTTTAGCAGATATATCATTAATTACAGCCTGTCTGGTTCCCATGCACTTAAGGAAAGATATAGATTATTTTAAAATCTTTTTTGTGTGAAAATAAATTAAAATTTTGAATGTCTATTTTTCAATGWATGAGCTTACTGAGAATAATAAAAACCTGAGATTTCTGTGTCTACTGAAATGAATTACATGTAGCTACTTACCCTGACTTTCAAATACAGATTCGTGGTATATGTGTACTTCCCACAAGAGACTCAGATAAAATGATAGCAAAGCTATCTATAAAGTCCTGTGGGATTGACTGGGAGCTCCAACAACCTTCTGAACTGGTCATCAAGTTACTGTGCGTATGTGATATCTCTCCTGTGGATAATTCAGTGTGAACTTGTTTTTTATTTTCAGTTGGCTTCCTACTGACAGATTTTCATATTCAAGTAAAAAAATGGCTGCCCTAAATAAATGTAAATGTTTTAGGTCACTCTTTCCTGGACAGCTTTAAATAAGAGAACAAAAACCTTTGAACTGAAACTTGACTTTAAATGAGAACAAGTCTGGAATGGCTTTGTGTTATAATATGTTCTTCGGACACTATATTACCAGCTTTTGATAGAGAGGTTACATTGAGATCAAAGAGGTCAATACCAACATTATATTTGATAGGTTCATATGTAGTCCACATGGCCTCCTAGTAAGTTGAATGAGATATTTTTGTGTGAGAAAGGGACTTGATTGTCTATATGGCAATTACAGACTAGGGTACAATTCAACTAACTTTAAATCTCCCAAAGTTTCATGTCCAGGTTTGACCTATTTGCTCAAGATTTGTTTATATTCAGCAAAGAGTAAGAAGCATTCTTAGGTTTACTTTGTCTTACCTCTCTTAGGCATTCCTACATTGAGAATATTAGGCTGGCATGTCACTCAAGAGGTTTCTAGTTCTCCCCCTAAGAAACTTTGGATAACTGTGTCAGGCCATGATACCAACTTAAAAGATGCTGGAGTAAGATCTTCCATAATGATCAGTCATAAATATGCTATTGTCACTTCTTTTCACAATTTTTTTTTTTTTTTTTTTGAGAGTTGTGTGCATGAAGATCTACATGTATATCTCTCTGAGACATAGAAAGGATGTGGAAGCTGACTCTGAATATATGACAATGTCAACAATGATCTAATGATTGCTTATGAGTAATTGTTAATGTGGAGAATAGATATACAATAGATACTCTGGGTGCTGCAGACGAATGAAGGTATATTCATCATATATTCATGCAGAATCTCTATCAGTTCTTCTGGAAGATATTTTCTATCTGAAGACTGGCAAAATGTCAACAGAATTGTCTCTGAGTTCAGATAAAGTGAATACACTCAAAGGATTTTATTGCAAATGAGTTTCTGAGGCAGTAATGCAAAGAAGAGAAGGGTTATGGTGTCTTCAGTTTGTTTGTTTATCTCTTTTGTCCTGAATTTATGACAGCTGTCTGGGAATCTTCCACTGGGAAATGCACATTTAACAACATTTCAAATGTTCCACCAAAACATGTCAAATTCTTCTAATTTCCCAACTGGATCCAGGAAGGTTTCTTAGGAAAAATCTGTTTCGTTAACAGTCAGCTTTCTAATTCCTTGGCACTCCCCATGGCAGGCTCCTGCAGTGCTGGTAACCTGGGGAGGCCAAGGAATGCTGCCTCCAGTGTAGCCTTCGAGGTTCCTACTGTACACCCAGTCCCTGGCACTCCTGAATACCTCAGCTTGCTTTGCAGCTCCTGGAGCTTCCAGGCTACTGTCCACAGGGCAGAAATCCTGGTAGAAGACCAGCTTAGGTTTGAGGAAGATTGGAAAGTTGTACTAGGGAAAAAAAAGAAAAAGAACTAAACTATTTTGCTTAAAAGAAAGATGCCCAGGCATTGCCTTTCAAGGAGAAATATCTATGTGATGCTCAAATGGCCTTCCTCATAATGGGTAGGAGCAGCCATTTAGCAGTATGATTTAGGACAGTAAAAGGCTATTTGAACAACTTTCTCTTGGTTACAATGAGGAAAAGCTGAGTCCTGGCACCTGTATTTTGCACTTTTGTGAGACAGCTCTTTTCCGGTTTATGATCCTGGTCTGATTAGGGAAAAGTTGCATCCTTAGTTGTTTAATTGGTTCAAAATTATGAGCAATTCACTGCAGAATTTGGCTCATTTTGAATGGAACGTTTTAGAACTGTGGAAGCTGATTTTCAGATGGAGAAAACGCTTGTAGAGATGTTTGCTAGGACCTAAGTAAGGATCTGCTGCAGGGAGTAACAGCTTACTTGGCCTTGCTACAGCTGGAAAAGATGTACATTTACAGCCAGCAAGAGGTCTTCTACAGCAGTACAATTGCACCACCACTGCAGAGGTGGCATTGCAGTCCTTTAGTCAAACTGGCATAGTTAAAGTAGTACAAATGAATGTGTTTGTGAGTACTTAAAGGGATACTTTCCTGACACTAATTTCAGGCAAGTTCTAGGAAGACTCAGCAAAAGTTCGAAGAAAGTAATACACCTGCAGAGTCAGTGCAGCAGTCAGGATTCAGCTTAGCTGAAAAATGTCAGGGAGGTGCACCAGACATATTGTGAAAGATAGGCTAAATAAAATGCTAAGCGAAAGATGACGGGTCTTTTCTGGAAAGGTCAGGAAGCTAAGAATAAACTAGGTTTTTTGTGAAAAGAAAAACAGAGTTAGGAAAATTGGTGTGAAGAAGAAAGGATGAAGAGCTAAGAAAGTACATGCTATTCCCCAGTTTCTTCAGAGACAGGATTTTGTACTGTGCACATATTATAGCTCTACTTGAAATAGTTCCCTGGAGGTTGGGTTGAAAATGAAGATATATGTTTCAAGGCAAAATGAATATGAAATATTATTGCTTTGTCAATGAAAGCAAACATCTTAATTAGATTGCAAACAATCTAAAAAAGAAGATTAATTAAACATTTTCTTCTTTTTTTTGGTGACATATGTGTAAAATATGGGCACAGAATAATCCAATTACAAGCACTTTCAAATTATTGGGCTGAGCTGCTAATGAAATAGGATGCATAATTTTCATACTATAAAGGAGTGTTGTCACTGTGGTCTTCATCCTTTTCCTTTAATATCTCCTGTGTAATGATAAACAAAGATCCAAGGACGACACCGGCACTGCTGAAACGTACAATATGGGTGTCTAATATAATTATAATTAACAGTTTCCATTCATTTGCAGGATATACCCTGATGGCATTGCTCAAGAGAGGGGGAGCATTAGTGGTAATTATGCTTCGACTTTGTAATGTTGGATTGAAGTGATGGTTTCTGACAAAACCAGAAATGAGTGGTTGCTTTGAATAGTGTAACAACACTGCCATCTAACCGCTCCTACAGAGAACCGCAAGTTATCAACAGGGAAAAGTACCTCAGGTTCACGAACCAAGAGAGTCCTTGTATTTTTTTATGGTATGGTTTTATGGTTTTAGGGTGACTGCATGAAGATAGTCTTTCTCTTTTTAAAATCAGAAACTACCTGATTTTTGTTTTCAAGTAGTAATATTAAACCTTTATACTTCTTCTTAATTTGACTATAAGTGAAATTTGGCTTATCTTTGAATGGTAGAGGGGAATTTAAAACCATAATGGAAATGTACTTGACTTTGGAAATTTGGTTTTGCCCAGAGATGAGACAAAAAACAGTGTGGGTGTGTTGGCGGGCAGTGAAAAGCCCAAGACAGCAATAGAGTGTATCATCAGAGGAATTTCTACCTCAAATCACACACTTGGACTACCAGTTTCCTACCTTGTACCTAACAAATGCTTTAGAAAAATAGGGAAGAACACTTAAAATAGAAAACGGTAAATAACTGACTCACAGACAGTGTTCTGCAAGGTTCTGTCTTATCATTATGCTACCTCAAGTTGATTGAGATGATCTCATTATTACTGTTTTTTCATGTCCTGTTAACATCGCTGTTTCTAAAAGTGACTTTCACCAGCAAACAAGACACTGGGTACAAGTCTTTTATTTCTGTGCTCTGAATCTGATGTCCTTCAAGCCTATCGGAGGGTGAATTTTTTTTTCTAGAACTAATATCAGGGCTCCCAACAGTTCTTAAATGGCTATCTCTCTGKTTTTTTTTTTTTTTCCCCCCTGCGACTTTTCTTGTTATTTCTGATTATTTAACTTTTCCAGATATTCTTATTGCGTCTTTAGTCGTTTCTGGTTCTTTGTGGGTTTTTTTTTGTTTTTTTTTCTTTATGCCCTTTTTTTATAGAAAAAACCAAGTGTAGCATAATCAAAATATATAACTCCCATCAGATTAGGTAAAATCAATGTATTCTTTACATGTGTTTTGTTATCTTGTTTTCCAGTTAGCTGTAATGCAACCAAGTAGAAGATGTTTTCAAGTGAATCTGAGGGATCAGAGCTAAGACAAGGACCTACAAGTAAAGATCTAGGTGCAATAGACCTGCAAGAAAAACAAAATAAAAACAAAAGTCAGTGGGGTTTAGGATCTTAAAACACTCTTGAAAAAACAAATCTGCGGATGTCTAGCTATATCTCTTTCAACAGGAATGTTCAAAATGAAACACACATGCAGACAAGAGTTTTCCATGTTCACTTTTCAGAGTRTGATGATGATGTTGAAAGTCAAGATCCTGTTATAGGGCTCTCAGCTCTTTAAAAGCCAAATTATATAAGAGATAAAGTGCAGAATCTCTTTCTCTGCCTGCGATAGCTTTGTAATTTCTCACTTAAAGCCCTGATAGAAGACAGAGAAAAACAAGTACTTAAGCTGAATTATTATTAGATTTTACTTGGGTAAAAGGGCAATTTAAAAATCCATATAGATTGTTTTTCAGGAATGTTCGCTATGGTCACTGTCCAGAAGGCTGAAAATACCATATGGATAAAAAGCTATCTACAGGCTCTTTGAGAGACAAAGTGCATCTTTCAGCAGAACGCATTTTTTTTCAAGGCTATCTGCTCAGGACTTAATGAGATGAAATATGTAATTTAGAAGCATGAACATGGTTTCATCTAGTTTCACCCATGACAAACAACATAGTATAATAGTCGCCATGGAGATACCTTTTTCTGCTCTTTGCTTACAGCATATTCTCTGTCTGTGGTAGCTGCTTCAGAAGTTGATGGAGCAGGCTAAGTTTACGGAAGTTTATGATTGCCACCTGGTGGCTACTAAAGAAAATCAATTAGTTTTTGAAAGCTCCGAGATTACTAAGAAATAGTATTGAAGCTGCTTGATTCAGGTAATCTCCTGAGGAAAAAACAGTTGAAATTAGACAGAGAAATGTATGTAAAATTTTCATTCTTTCTTTGCCTCATATTTCCTTGTTTTAAAGAATATTTAGATGTGAAAAAAGAAACCAATACACTGAACACAGAACCTGAGATTCAGTCAATATGTCATTCACAAGGGGGTCCTTAAACYACCTTCCAACAGCATACATGGATGGATTTTTCTTAACAACTGGAGTTTGTTTGGAGTGAAACTTATTTATAAAGAGTAGCACTGTTTATAAACAATCAAAACCAACAACAAACCTCTGCAAAGTTCTTTTCTTTCATTTGTTTTTTGTCTTACATTTACAATTTGATTCTAGAGGAACTTCTGTTATGAAAATAACAATCAGAACAAGCAAAGAGAATGTGCTGTCAAGTTTTAAAATGCTGGATTACGAATCTCTTCCGGCTTTTGATGAATTCAGTATCATTGACTATTCAGACTTACGGGAATGAAAAAGTGAAGGAAATTGCATTAATAAGTCACCAGCAAATACCCAAATGTTTCAAATAACAGGCTAATTTTACTAATAGAAAATTAAATTCATTACTCTGGGATCACTATGCCATTTGAAAATAGAACTGACAAGAATTTTTTCTCCAGTGATTAAAAAAAAATCAAATTTAAAGAAAAGTTGTGAGTGCAAACTAAAATGTTGAGATTTGGAAATCCAGTGCCTCACGGTGGATGGAACACCTGACTCTGTCTTCCTTTTCTCTGGGCCAGGCGTCCTGAGCAGTCACATCCCTGGAAGATCGCCTTTTGGAAAAACAAGGTAATGAGTCATGAAGTCCCTGGGTGTGATGAATGAGGTGAAATGTATTACAGCGAGATCCTGAGACTTGGAGAAGAAAAAGGATATGAAGGAAGCAAATTTATCTGCCATCTTGACAATTTCGTTCTTGTTCCCAGGCTCTCCTCTTCTGCTCCCATTTATTTTGGAACTGGAAATATATCACGCACAGTGGCAAAAGCAGACAAATGCGGGGTGTCTGTGCCCAACAGTCTGAAAGTGAGGGCACTTACATGAAGGATGCAGATCTCAGCCATAGGAAGAAATTAAACCATCTTCTACATACTTTTGAACCACTTTATTGAAAAAAAGTACGAGAGTGTGCAGTAACACAAGGAGGGCAAGAGGGAAGAAGATGAGAAAGGAATTAACTCACCACCACCACCGCACACCCCCCCAGTATCAGAAAGATTGCTAAATCCCCTCTTCCTCATTTCAGTTCCATCCTTGGGCATTTGGAGAAAGGATATCTCACATAAAGAGAGGAATTACATTTCATATTCTTGCATATATTTCCCCTTCTGCATTGAATATGGTGTCGAAATCCTGGGGAGTAAATGATTGCAAAAATATGGAATTATTGTGGATACGGAGTACAGTGGAAGTTTGTATTTCCTTCGACTAGCTTAAACAGTTTTCTGGGTATGTTTATATTAAATGAAGAACTTTTTTTTCCTACATATTCTACACATCCTCTTTATCTGAGTCAGAGCTGCAGATTTGCTGTAGAGCTGGTAATAGATGTCAACTTGGTTCTGCAAGCCTCAATTTGCATTATATTTATTTGTTTACTTAATCCATTATATTTATAATTGATAGATTAATGCATTCTACTTAGAGGAGAAATTAATTCATTCTGTTTTAAAATTGGACACTTCAGGGACATCTCTTAAGAAGTGAAATGAGATCTCAATTGTATAGGAGACAGAGGAACAATTCCTAAATGGGAATTTTGATTTCCAGAAGAAAAGAGAATGGGTTGTTTAGCTCTAGGTCTTTGATTCAATTGCACACAATACAGGACCCGGCAGAGAAATTAAATTTCAAGTTTCTAAATGCTAAACATTACAAAGAAAGAGACTGTTCAGACTGTATGGAACATTTGTTTCATATCCATCTTTGCTTTAACAAAATACTGTGTAAGTTCAAAGTCAGGACACATTGGTGTTATTGCTGAATTTAATGCTCTGGCTGAAGATGAACAATTCATAACTGCTTTCCTACGGGTACATTTTGCCCCAAATTCTGTGCTTCTGGAAGGTATAATATCAACATCCATGACACCTCATGTAATAATGATACAGAAAAAAACCACCCGAAACCCAGTGAAACTAAAACAATCTTGAAAGCCTTCATAGAGCATCTCTGGAAGTACTTCTTGACTGTAGTAAGATTCCTCCTCCTGAGTAAACCAGCCCCTTGAGCAACCAAAAATGCGTATATCTGCAAGTAGAAATTCATTATATTAATGAAGCCAAGAACCACATACTGGTATCATGAGGACAAAAAGTTACAGAATGACTTATTGCAGGCAAGTCAGAGATCACTTTGATCCTATTGTGTTCCGTCAAAAGGGGCGGCAATAACTGTGAGTCTGGATTTAGGATCTAGAGGATTTGAGCTGTATAGATGACTCAGTACCAAACCAGCTATGGTGCCAATTTCCTTCCACTTCCCTAAGCCTCCAGGTGTTTCAATTCACATGACTCTAAACTGACTTTGACATGGTTTCCATATATCCTTAGATATTTCAAAATATTTGGGGTTTGGATTCAGTTCTTAATACACATTCTGGGTTTTTTGCAAGGCTTATTTTTACAGCTCTGTGTAGAAGATCTGAATTTTCATAATGTTGTCACAATCACAAGACATTATGAAGTAAATATATAATTATATATTATTTTGACGAAGTAGGGATACATCATATTCCTACTGTATCCCAAGTAACTGATAGAAATAAAGATATGTTTGATTTGAAGCTGACACCGATTTTTCCTTATGTGGCTATAATGGTAGGCATAAGAAAGTTAATATTGAAAAGAAAGGTATATTTCTTATACCATATAATTTGGATCATTTAAAGTAAGTTTATTATGATTCTTTGCTACTGGATACACCCAGTTCTTATTGTAGCATTACAAAAGATTTGCTGTGTCCTTCAATCTATTTAATAGAACAGATTGTTTATTTTTTTTTCCAAATATGAAATTCTTGCTGCCTCAGAAAAAAAAGGCTAGTACACTCATTTGTGAATTATATTTTTAAAGCTACTACGCTTTTTTACTTTTTTTTTTTAACTGGGAGCATAATCTCAGAGCAGCATATTATCAGGGACAAGACGATTGGTCGCCTTACAAAAAGAAGCAATTTTCCAGAGCAGCCTGAAAAATTAGTTTCAGTAGTAGTAGAGGATGTCTTCAAAATGGTGAAAAAAAACCTTGAACACAATGCTGCAACAACAAATCCCTCAAAATTACAAATAATTTTTATAATGACAAAAAATCCTAAATTCTTGAACGAACTTGTGGTTTCGTTGGGAAATTTGGCTGTCACTTTTTAATTTGTACTTACCTTCTAGATTCTCACTTTTTAATGTGCCAGACATAGACGTCCACATTTATTTTTTTTTATTGTTACGTACTGTGTATTATTAAATTTCATACAGGATTGTGGGCCTATGGCTAGTGGTCCTTCTCCTAGTTTCTGACTCCATATCCCTGTAGTATATTCAGCAGTACCTCCACTTTTAGCTGTTTCTGAAACCTGTATGTTCTTCTGAATTTCAGCTTTCTTTAATTTAAGCTTTTCTCCTGGTAGCTTCCTAAAATATTTTGAGGAAGCCAAGGCTTCTCTGAAGTATCTGAGGAATAGCATAAGTAAAATAAAATGCTTAATTCTCCATATTGCTCTGTTTTATTTGTCCTTGGGGAAAAAGTATAATACCTGATAATCTTTATTAAATCACTGTTAGATTAAAATAATGGTAAGATGAAGGAGTCTCTGCATTTGACAAGGAAAGAAGTATTCTTGCTCTGGAAAGACAAAGATTTCTAAGAGTGCAAATCTCTCAAATCAATGAACCTCAAAGCAGGGACTAGGGGAACAAAGTCCCACCCACCATAAGTGAAGATCAGATTCAAGACCACCTGAGGAACCTGAACATGAGTAGGTCCTTGAGACCGAAACAGATGCTTCCCAGGATCCTGAGGGAATTGACTGGGTGTAGTTACCCCTCTCCATGATATTTCAAAAATCATGGCAGTCAGGCAAAGTCCTAGCATCAGGAAAAAGGGAAATGGCACACCCATTTTTAAACAGGGTAAAAAAGAAGGACCCTGGGAACCACTAAGCAATCATTCTCACTTCTGCACCTGGTAAAATGATGGAAGAGATCCTCTTGGAAGTTATGTCAAGGCATGTGGAAGATTTGAGACAGCCAACACGGCTTCAACAATGCAAATCATGCCTGACTAATCTAGTGGCCTTCTATGATGGGGTGACTGCATCAGTGAACAAAACGAGCTACAAACGCCATCTACCTCAGCTTCTGTAAGGCCTTTGAAATGGTCCCACACAGCATCATTGCTGCTACATTGGAGAGATATGTGTTTGATGGATGGACCTTTGAATGGATAAGGAATTAGCTGGATGGCCATGTCTAAAGTCTTACGGTCAGTAACCAAATGTCCAAGCGGAAAGCAGTGACAAGTGCTGTCCCTCTGGGGCCCGTACTGGGACCTAATCCATTTAGATACAGTGGGATTGAGTGCACCCTCAGCAAGTTTGTGGCTGATACCAAACTGAGTGGTGGAATATGCTTGAGGGAAGAGATTCCATCAAGAAGGACCTGATGGCCTTGAGTGGTGGGCTCATGTGAACCTCATTCAAACAGGGCCAAGTGCAAGATCCTACACCTGAGCTTGGGCAATCCCTAGTATCAATACAGACTGGTGGATGCACGAACTGGGAGCAGCCATACAGAGAAACGCTTACGGATATCAGTGGATGAAAAATTGTACGTGAGGCAGCAATGTGCTCTTGCAACCCAGAAAGCTAATCCTTTCCTGGGCTGCACCAGAAGAAGCATGATAAGCAGGTTAAAGCCCTCCTTCACTCTTGTGAGATGCCACATGGAGTGCTGAATCCAGCTCTGGGGTCCCCAGTACCAGATAGAGTGTATCCAAAGGAGGACTGCAAAAATGATCTGGAGACTGGAAAGAGGCTGGAACACCTCCCCTGTGAATTTAGGATAAGAGAGCTGGGGTTGCTCAGCCTGGAGAAGATTCTGTGGAGCTTTTCAAAGTATAAAGAGGGCTTAGCAAGACAGAAAGGCTGAAGCAACACCACAAGGGGAATAGTTTTAAACTGAAAGAGGGTAGGTATAGATGGGACACAAGAGAGATTTTTGTTACGAGAGGGTGGTGAGACATGGGAACAGGTTGCCTGAAGAAGTTGTGGATACCCCATCTGTGGAAGTATTCAAGTCCAGGCTGGATGGAGCTCTAAGGAACTTCGTCTAGCGAAAGGTATCTGTGTTCATGTCAGAAACGTTGAAACTAGCTGACCTTTGAAGGTCTTTTCCAACCCAAAATATTTTGCAATTCTATGATTCTATTAAATGCTCATGGCATATTAAACAGGAGGCCATAGTAAGCTACTGGGCATGGAAGAGGACTGGATAAGCTAACTGGGTAGGAGTAAAGAACACATGCTTGAAAAAAAATCTTTGTTTGCTTGGTCTGGTAAATACATTTACTTTTGAAGAACATCATCCATCACTTTCAATATAGAGCATAATCTGGTGAGGTTTTATTAAGAAAAGTGAAGCAATCCAACCTGAAACTAAAAAATATGGAAAATATGTTATAAAAAAGAAAAAAAAAAGAACAACAGGGTTCTTGGAATAACATATATCAAAAGCTTAATGAGTTTTACTTTGGTTTACACATGCTGTTTCCTTTTTCTCATCCCCATGTGAAAATGGCTAGCCAGATTCATTCTGTGCTCCAAATGGTTTTCTTAAAATAGGAATCACACTTAGCTGGCATTCACTTTAGGCCTGATGATGTTGCATACGTAAAATGAAACCTCGATCTCATTGCAGTAGAGGAAACTGGCATTGCTGGACCTCAGATTTTAATCATTGCTGGACCTCAGAGAAATTGGTCTCATTCGCAACATTGGATGCTATTCATATCAAGGAAAATCTGGTTTCAAGACAGACATTATGACATGCAAAAGGAGTTTGTAATAAATTTGCACCTTGTAATAGAAGAGTTATGGTGGACTTCATTCACCCATTGCAGGTACCTACCTGTGTGGGCAGGTGGGTAGGGCAAAAATGTGGGTGGCTATGAAGATGTGAATAGTGATCTCAGGCTACACATCTGTGAGGAAACCATGAGACTTCAGGTTTATTTCCTCACCATATTTACAGATAACATTGTTACAAATGACTTTTTATTTTCACCTGTGATTTGCTGCAGTACCTTATGCCGACTTGATTGTATTTTGCTTCATGTTATCAGGAGGGTCAGCACTGATTTCCACAGATGTGTTGCTATCATTACTGTCACCCAAAATAGTTCCTAAAACATTTGCAATCTGACTTGTAAACGTCTCTGTACTCACCTCTTTGAACTGTTTTTTTGTTGTCAATCCTTTTTGAGAAGACCTGATCCTTGTGCAACCTTGTGCAATCCACTACCACTTATAAATTCATATCCTCATGGTAAACCACTGATGATCCCATAGGTAACAAATGAGTATGTATTTTTTGTAGATGTTGCACCGCTGAAATTCGACATACACATTCTGAAAATTAAATGCTCTTCTTTTGTGGCTATTATTTTTCCTTTCTTCTAATTTTATTCCCTTCATAAGAGATCTGAGCTGAACAGCTGTAAAGTACTGTTGCTGTGTTATACAGCACAGTCTGAAAAACCAGTTGAATACGAGGAAATTAGCTCAATCTTTATATTTTTGTCAATGGCAATTTATGAAATAGGTAACTGCAGTCCAGAACATAAGTGTTTTGGCTTTTTTTTCTCTTTTCTTTTTCTTTCGAAAAGAAAGTTGTTTAAATTTAAGCATTATTTAAAGTCATTGTTCCCCCCAACACCTTGGATTTAGTTTCAGTCACAAAACCCTGACCCAAAAAGTCAGACTCACTGTTTGCATCTTTAAATTTATTCTTAGTAGAGCATTATTTTTAGTATTTTTTTCACAATCTTCAACAGTTTCTCCTGTCATTTTGAAAACAAGTTTTTCTGTGAGTCATTGTAATAAATTATTTCATCAAAGTTCTCTGTAAAAAATTAAAGATAGTATTAGTTGCTTAACTAAAGTTGCTATAATAATACAATATTTAATATATTATTACAATTTACAGCTTTTTTTTTTTTTTCTGACAGGACCACATAGCCCTCTTTTCAATGCTAAGAATCATAGGACATTCCATATAGTTAAAAAACACTGGTGCCAGTTTAGCCCATTTCAAATAAAATCCAGTCCTTAACTCTGAAGAAAGAAAAAAACCAAACAAATAACAAAGGAAAAGAAAAAGGAAAGAAGATTAAACACAGTTAAATAAATCTGCTTTTAACATGAGCTTTCTGTCATACAATTTGGAAAGAACAGAAGAATAGAATAATTTTAATTGCAAATCTGTTAACATAAACATGTAATTTGTAGCTGCATAGTTCAATCTGAATCTTTAAAAGGCCAAAAAATCTGGTTTTGAACAAAACGAAGGAAAACAAACAAGTGAAACCAAGCAGCTTCTGAAGAACTACATAAATAAATTGTTATTAAGGGTTAATAAAAAAATGAAATTATCAGAATTTTTAAATTTAATTTTCACATGTGGGAGTGAAAATATTATAATTTTTTTTCAGTCTTTCTTCTTGTATTTATAATCCTGTGTAAGTTTTTGCATATTCAAACCCTGAATGAAACTTGTTAGAGTTCAGAAAAAGAAAGATCTATCAAATCAAAGCTCAAAGCTTTGGCTCAACATGACTTTTGCATAGAGCTGCAGCTAATTATTTGACCAAACCCTTGGACAAACCTTAGGAACATTTCAATCTTTCAGCTGACCACACATTTATTTATCTTATCCATGTAAGTTTATCGTCCTCAAAGAGACCTTGGGCTTTTCAAATCCTCCCTGAAGTCCATGGAAGGACTTCCTCTGAAACTGGCAGGTTTTGATCCATGGCATTAATCCTAGTTCCATCTGAATGAAAAGCATGAGTCCCATTGAATTCAGTGGACCTGTGGACTAAAGATGAATAGGAGAGGATGTGAGAACATCTCTCTGTGGATGAAAAAAATAAATAGTTTTGTTTCATTGGTTGTTTTGGGGTTTTTCATTATTTTGTTTTGTTCTGTTTTGTATTCTACCTGTATAGGAAATATGAAATAGGAGAATTTTATCTCAAATGCATTTAATTTTTCAGAGGGCTACCAAGGCAAAAATATGTCCTAGGTCAGACTGGTGACTCTGTCAGAGAAAGGGAAAGGTGGAGGAAGGGAAGGAGAAAGACAGACAATTTTTTTTCTTTTGCCTTTGTTTTTACTGATTTCCTACAAACCCAACAAAAACTAGTGACTATTTTTGTCATCTCTCACAGGTCTGGTATCTTCTGACTTATGTAGCTGCTCTGCTTTCTTTTCAGAGTTTTCCTAGAAAACTGAATAGTAGCTGATGATAGTTAAGTGCCACTATCATATAGGAACTTGGTCTTCTAAAGTGCTAGGTGCCCTTCATCATCAAATGAAATAACTAGAACTGAGCACACTTGGTCGAATTCCCTGTGGAAATTATAATAAAGACTGTCAAAATTATATAATGCTACCAGGTTATTGACTGCTTGATATATAATCTATCAACATTCCTCAGAGGAGGAAAAGAGCATCTCTCTCCTATACCCGTGTAGCAACCAGACTTTGTGTACATTTACTAGACCAATTATTAGTTCATTTATTTGTGTCCACTGGAGCAACACCAGAAAAGAACCAAATAAAAATAGTTTCTCTTTCTCAATCAATAAGAGTAGTCTTCTGGTTAGAGAAGGACTGATCTGCATTCACAGGAAACTCAGTCACTGCATTCTAGATGGTATCGTGTTGCCACTTCATCCTACATCTGCATTTCATGCAAAAAAGCTGGTGGAGGAGCCTAAGTCTAGTAAAAAAACCTTCAGAAATGTGAATCCCAGGTAGACATAGGAACTTCCTGGATGCTTCCAGAATGACCCCAAGAGAATAGGACTAAAATAAAACTATCCCAGTTTATGTAGAACACTGGCTTAAGTAGCACCTTTCTCAGTAGATTCCTGGTTTGTATCACCAACTCCTATTGTGTGTTATGCATCATCCACCTTAATTCAGAGGTGTATATTCACCACTTACAAGATGAATAAAAGTTCGGTGCTGCAATGCTCGGTGTTGTCCTGACTAAAGATGCATTCAAATACATCTTGTAGTAATCTATGAAGATATATTCCTCTGCTGCCTGATTTATCCCTTTGACAGAAAGTACCCTTCTTCTATGTTAAATTTCCCCCACTGCTAAAGATTCAGTGGAAAGGTTTGTATGTCTGTGTAACAGTTGTCCCAGCTGGCACTATAGTCTTCATCCAGGTGTCCTTCATTTTCCACTGGAGCAGGATTTCTTTTCTTTTATCCTACCCTGGACAATAAATCCTGGCAAAATCCTACAAGAAGGGCAGCTGTGAGGAGTAATGTCTTAACTGCTGCAGAGAGATTTGACAAAGACTCATTGATAAACCCCTTCTGCTGAGATAGTTCTCAGTGTGAAAACAGCAAAAGTGTTTAAAGACATATGCAGCTGGGTTACTCAGGGGGCTGTTTCCAAAGCATGCCTACTATGTTTATCCTATTTCAGCTGTTTGAGGTGTTCAGAGTATGTATTGCTTTTAAAGCACACTAGTGTTTTCTGTGACCTGTAATGGGGCCAACTGAGACTGAAGGTATAAGTAGGGAAAGCACATGGCCCTCTGAAGAGGAAACTGAGTCACTTCACGTGTGTCCAAGAGAGGAACACAGTGTTAAGAGAATGGGAGAGCCTAGAGGTTGGACTGAAATGCTGAAGCAGAGTCAGCACTTTGAACACAGGCTATTCCTTAGGACCCACGACTGAGACCTCCTGTGCCACTGACAGCCGCTGGAACTGCCGGGATGAGGTCTGTGCTGGGATCTTCCTACATAAGTCAACGATTTCAAGGAGGAGTTCAGAAGAATAATAAATAAGCTCATAGGAGACAGTATGGTGGAAAGAATAACCAAACATGCCCCTTTTGCCCAAATTATTTACTTTTTTATTATAAAATCTATTTCTACAGCTGAAATTCTACCTAGAAATCCACACTCCGTAATAAGGAATATAAATACAGCAATTTTGCTCCATTATTTTATAGGTCTTATCCTTTGGCATTTTTGCTCTACAGTATGCTGTATTTGTAATAATTGCAGAGAACATATATTTATGTCTCTCTTTTGGAATAGGACTACTTCTATATAGGTCTACACCTACATATGCTTTTTTTTTTTTTTTTGCATCTCTGTTATATTTTGAGGAATTATAACTGTTTCTCAGATGGATTTTCCAAGTTGGCCCAGCCTTTTTTTTTCCCCCCCAAAATTACAGTAGTTCTCTCTCCCTTCTTCTCCCTCCAAGGAGACCTCAAGCTTGTTAACATTTGAAAAAAGGCTGGACAATACTGGACACCTAGAGGTGTTCAGTAAATGTAATTTCTCACAGTTGCTGTAGAAAATGTTGGCAAATTATATCCCTCAGTTGAGATGGTATGCGCTCCAGTCCTATTTCCCGTGCAAAAATCTAGCTTTAATGAGAGCTATCATATTCAGAACTGGACATATTATTTTCCCAAGCTTTTCTAAAAGACTGTTGACGGGTGCTGGCAGATGACAAAGTCTCTTTTTACCTGACAAAGGCTATTTAATTTCATCTCCACAATGACAAAGTTTCTGGTAGTTTGTCCTCTGTGCTCATAGTTAAATTTTGAAATCACTCCTTCACCAAACTGAGTAGACAATAATAATAAAATAGAACTATTCACCATTAATATGCTTTGCCAATCTCCTGTTAAGACATGGCTAGGGCTGAACCCCGTGATCCTCTGTTTATGCACTATGCCCATGAGCAATTCCTGAGTAAAGATTATGGGATAACAAATTGAGACCTATGTGCTACCATGAATTTTTTGTGGGTGCGTGCCTTTACCTGTATTGAGGCCCACTGAAATCAGCATGACTCTGAGCCCAGCTTGAAGCCTCACTGAGCAGGGCTTATCATGGGTCTGTGACACTGATGGGACATACAGCGAAACCTGCAGTAAGGACCAGGCACCTTCACAGACCCTTTGCTTAGTTTACTCTTCACGTGTATCTTGAAATTTCATAAAAGCTAGGTCTACTCCGCAAACAAGTTTTGCTTGTGCTTTGGATAGCCACTTAAGACAGGTTTCACTGCGTAAATTTGTGTGCATGTACATAAGCTGTGTTCAGCTCTCATAATAAGCAGATATCTTCTGTGCAGGGAGGCAACACTTACAAAAAAGACATTCATTATCATAACAAATACAGAGAGAGCAGAAGACAATGTCCTTGTCCCTCACTTTTTAATAGAAAACTATATAAGCTGAGAGCCACAACATGTACCAGATGAAACCTGCCATCTCTGCTATTTGAAATACAGCTCTCATTCTTTCATTCTTTCTTCTTTAATCATGCTGAATAACATTATTTTTAACCCTCAAGAAGAAATTTCTTTGTTTGGTTTGTACCTATTGTTCCAGAGATTCTTTGGCAGCTGATGGCTTGGTTTCATCATTTATAGAACTAAAACTTCATTCTAACATTTTGTAGTTTTTTGTCTTTAAATTATGGTGTGCAGAAGGACAGCCTTCACCTGCTATATTAAAAAAAAAAAAAAAAGAAAAAAAGATACTATCTCTTTAATGAAAGAAAAGCATCAATATACTGTATTACTGAATGCAAATGCAATAAGGAGTAACATATAGCTCTGGTTATGTTATATGACATTTGGCTTAGCAGTATTAACATATTGCACAAACTCTGGATTTTCCCTATTGCAGAAAATAAGACGATAAAAGACATGGGAAATTAATTTCTTCCATATGATCATAAAATAAATAATATTTTTTTTCTTTTTCTTGTCTTCAGTCATTTGCAGAAATATTTTAGTATTACTTCTTTGTTAAGCCAGCTCTTTATCATGTATGTATTAGGCATACAGTACAAGGAGAAATGGAACAAGATGGCAGTTATAGCAGTGGCAAAATGCAAATTTATTCTGAAAAAAAGTAATATGTGCACAATATCAAGCATGCTTAAGTTTGTGCCAGGAAAACTATTACGAATGAAGAATGGATGGGATGGAATTTTGCATCATACATGATTACATGTTGCTTAACTTCATAGAAGAGTCTTTGTCTACTCCTGATGTCCCAGGTACCACCAAGAGAAGCTGCTTACCACACTGCTAGAGTGAAAATGGCGACAGATACCCCAGCAGTATTCAACTCTGCAACATGACTATTTGTTTCAGAAATTAAAGAAATAGACCTCAAAAAGATGACAGAGAAAATTCACAGACCATTGAACTGCAGGCACCAACTCCAGGTGGGGAGAGGGGGATGAATTTATTACATCTTGTACTTGAGTAATAATTGAAAGTCTGTAATTGTTTTCTGCTTCATTTTCCCCAAGTTTAATTAGGCTACTTTATGCATGTGATGTTGTTGTCACTGTTTTTCCTCCTGTCTCTCTCATATTGTATGACAAATGACTGAGTGTAGCCAAGCAGTGGAGGAGTCATATTTTTCACTGACACCACTTGAAAACATTTTTATAGAAAAATAAGGGATGAAGAATGAGGAAGAGCAGAAAAGAAGAAATAAAATACCTTAAAGATAGATCTCTACATTAATTCACCATGAAGCAAAAAAGAAATAATAAAAACTCTTCTTCAGGTGCCAATTCAGTCGGGATGAACCAGACTAGGTACTGTATCGGTACAGTGTAAAAATAGATGACAGTGAGTAATGGTGTGAACAAAAACCCATGAGGAACATCACAGAAATGGATGTTGGATGGCCTTTGCACAGCAGAGGTAGATAAAGGTTATAACAAACTGTTTACTGACCATGTACACTTACTAGAATTAAGAGGTCAGTTGAACAAGAGCTCACCTAGTAAGAGCTTTCTCAGTAGTGTGACTCATCAGCTGTTGTACAGTACCAGAGCACTGCCCAGTTATTGCTCCATCACTTTTCAGTAATATTTCTGTCCTTTCAAAAGTCTACATTCTACCATTAGTTAAGGCTTTTTCTTTTGCATGTCTACATTTTCCCCAATTTTGCATCAATTCACTGTAATTAATACATGTGCCTCTAACAGAAAAGAAAATAAATAAAAAGCACCATGTTTTATTGAACAAAATATAGCATGTGCAAGGAAGGGAAGGGAGGAATTATAGAAACAAACCAGTGCTGAAGAATTTTGCATTAGCTGGTGCTTTTTGTTGTTGTCATATTTGCACAGATCGTTTTAGGCTCCTTAGTCCAGGTTGTAGCAAAACACTATCAAAACAAATACTCTTGCAAAATATTTGAGCTTTGCAGCTTAACATGTGCATCTTGAACCGCTTAAGCAGCATGGTTATCTTCTTTTTGTTTTTCTCCAGAATTTAACAGACCGTAAAGTGTATACAAAAACACATTATGCACCAGTGATTAAATGTTCTTACAATATTAATATTTATCAAGGGGTATTTCATAGCTAGAAAGTAGGTAACTATATTTTATTTCCTAAGAGAACATTTTCTATAGTTTTCCTTCATTTCCCAGCTACACAGCAAACATCTCTAAAGTGCACTTCCCAAGTGTAGTTAGAGAATAGGAAGGAATGTAAAGTTTTTAAAAACAGCCCTTATTAACTTTTCCTTCCATTGATTCTACTGTAAACTCTAAAAAGCCTTTTTAAAAAGCAAATTCTCATACACTCAGCAGGTGAAATGTTCCCACAAAAATAAAAGTAAACAAATTCAAAACCACCCCAAACAATGAAAAATCAGCAATCATATTACAATCTTTTCTCTTGACTACTCATATCCTAGTATATCTTTACTGGTTTTATTGCACATTTATGAAAACGGTTGTCCTATATATTTAAAAAAAAATAGTTTCTTTATCTGTGCTAACACATTCTTGTGCATCCTTAATAAACTAGAGTAACTTTCAACAACATGTAAATATTAGAAAAACAATGGAATCAAACCAAAGAGGTACTTTGAATTGTAGATGTTCAAAGACTTCTCGTGTAATTTTGTTGAGACAAAAAGAGTTGGATTTTGGAAGTTCTTGGCTCCCATTTGTTATGGAAAGCTGCTGGTTATGTGACAGCAGGAGAACTCAAAACGTGATTCACAATGAATGTCAATCCTTCACCTCCAATATGAAGGCTTCCCAACTATTCAACTTGCTGAGCATAACTGGTTTTACTTAGCATATCTAGAAAAGGCTGCTCCTGTTCAACTGACCAGTGAGAAAGGACTGGACTTCTTCAAAACGGGTATTGGAGCAACAGTTTGTTATATATTTCTTTACACTTTTTAACTGTCCGATCCCACCTTGTAAGGAGAGCGCTTGTTTGTTCAGCTAAAAGGAACCCCCTTCATGCTCCTTTTGGGTTTGCTCAGTCAACTGTTTTGTGCAACAGTGGCAGAGGCACACTGGAATTGTGTACCCATTCATTGTGATTACACAGACAGAAGCAAATGTATGTTTGTCTGTGACAGTAGATGGGAAAGGGAAAGGAGATGAATGGTTCCCATGGGTAAGAGGACAGTAAGGTTTGTTTGGGGTTCTTTTTGTGGTTGCTTTATTTTTTCTTTTTTTAAATTATTTTGTCTTTTTTGGTTAAATTTTTTTTGTTGTTCTTTTTGTGGGTTTTTGTTGGGGTTTTTTGTGGGGTTTTTTTGTTCTTTTTTTTCTTTTTTTTTCTTTTTTTCCTTTTTTTTCTTTTTTTTTCTTTTGCTATGTCATGAAATCATAGCAGTCATTCCTCTAATAGAAACTGACAGGACATAAAAGACAGAACTATCAGATGAACACACACAATGACTAGAAATATATTGACAGAGAAAAGACTTAATTTAGCTTTGAGAAACCGTCCCAAAAATAAAATCCTGTATTAACAAGTGCAAAAAACAAAAAAAAAAGAAACTCCAAACATTAAAACACAGTGTATAAAATGGTGTGAGAAATTTAAGTCACCAAACAGCCTTTTAGTCAATAAAAAGCTGTGTTTATGTGTCCTCGTCGTTTGGGTAGTGGCCCATTCTTTTCATTTTACCCAAAAGGTCATTCAAGAAGAGATCTGAGAGTAAAGCACTCAGTCCTTGCTATTTTTGACTGTAGTAATTTGGGCCTGTTGTGTTTCTATCACGTAAGATGAATCCTTTCTTTTATTCCTCATTGGTTGAGTTATCTTCCAAAGTTGTTATGCCTCCAAAGCCCAGTCCTGTCGAGTTCTGTGCTGCTGAGACTGTAAGTACTGTATGTAAGAGAATTAATACAAGAACACACAGTTTAAGTCTGCTGTTACACAGTCTTGATGCTGATGAAACTGTGAGCGATGTCCTGTGACACATTGTTGAGCCACTTGTTTTTATAGTCCCTTTGGGTTGATGATCTGATAATAGTCCCCATCTGACATCACAGCATTCTGGTTCTGCATTGGTTGGATAGTTTTCATAGAGCCCTGTAGGGTAAACACAAAAGAAAAATGAACACCATGCACAAAGATTGACAGAAGTAGTAGCTTGAGGGAACAGTCGACAGTTCAGTCTAAGCTATTGAATCCATATCTTTGGGTGAGACTGAGGCCCTCAGAAGTCCTGCCATTCTGTGGAAGTAGAGATGTTGAAGGAATATGCATCATCTAACAGGAAGCAGTATCAAAAGATCATTCCACAGAAGTATGATGCTGAGCATGATTGTGTAAAGAAGCGACATTAAAAAGCAATTATTGATATCTGAATGATAAGTGTGCTAGAATTCTTCCTTTTTGGGAAGAAACAACCAACGATGAAGTAAGAACTAATCAATCAGGACGTTTCCACAAAATCTGGACCTTGAAATTCTTCTTTCAGTATGTGAGCACATAAAGACAGGCATTAAATAACAATAATGATATACTGATGATATTGACTATATTGATTATCAAACCTACGTAAATTAAACTGTGTCAGAGGAACAGCTTCCAAACAGAGCTGTTCAGAGTCTACTTGTTTACCCTTCCTCATCTGAGTTCTTCCAGCTGAATATTCTCTTCAGCATATCCCAGAGGTGAAAACAATCTTTCCTTGCTGTACAATATTTGGATTTTCTGATATTTCTGACTATATATCTAGGCCATTTTTACCTTTGGAACTTTACTGAGGTATTCAACCCTATCTGATTATGAATTTTTGAACACTAAGTGGAACTCTGTCTTTTTGGAAATTGTAAGTGCTGTCTGCATTACTGTATAGGAGATTAACATAACCAGAGTGTTCTGTTTGCTTCTCACATGCCTTTTTTTCTGATGAAYTAAAATAGCCTAATTTGTCTATTTAACTAGTGTTCAAATGCAAGAATGCCTGACATAATGGACAAACAACTTTTGTCCATTTAAACTGATCTTGGATTAAATTCTGCAGTAAATAATATGCTCTGTGGTAGACCTAGGTTTGGCTAGGAGAAAAATCTATCTGTGCTGAAATACTAGGATACTGATTTTGAAAGCAGCTTTACTTCTTGGAACAAGAATTACATTTTCTCTAAAATATCACAACAACAATATTATTTTCAAAAAGTAATTTAGGTGTAACATTCTTAGGTCCAGGCACCAATTACCTGCATTTTGTGAATAATCTGTAAAGAAAAGCAGTACACCTTAAAATATGATAAAACTGAATGCTTTGGTTCCTATTTCCATAATATTGACCTACAACTAAACAAAAAGTGTATTAGGTATGCTGAGCATGTTAAAATGAGGATTAAATCTAGATTGACGCATTTTTGTATAGCTGACACAATAGCCTCCTGTGCTATACAGGAGTCCAAATAAAGTTGCATTTATTTTTGGATTCAACCAAATTTTTTAAGATAAAGGAATGAGAGCAACTTGTTTAATGTACTGTGAATTCAGAGTTTATTCTATGGCAAACCTGATGATTTTTGCCCTTCTGCAGTCAGAAACTTAACGCAGCATTCTAAAGGTTGAAAATTATTTATTCTCACTCAGATCATAGCTGAAAGAATTGCATTTTTCTTAAGAAATTCTACTGCATTTTGGAACTTCTGGACAATTTTTTATTGCAGATGTAATAAAGGAGTCTTATTGCTAGCTTCATATTTTCTGAGACCCATCTTTTGGTGTTTGTATGCGTAATTTTGTTTTTAAACATTGTAACATACAGGCAATGCCTCCCAAAGCACGGAATTATGATTTGTTCTGTGAACTGCAGTAGCTCAAATGATTAGTACTAATTGAAGAGACACAGAGAATGGTTAATGCTTTGATCCCACTGAAGCTTGCTTACTACTCAAACTATATTTTCTGCCTTTCTTGTAACAGGAAAACCCAGACTTCCTTTGAAATCAAAGCTATGTATACAAGTTGGCAATCAAAAGGTATTTAAATAGTTGATATGCACTTACTGAATTATAAATGAATTGACGGCAACTTCGCATTCAAAGATGAATTGAACTTGTTCCTTAATGTAAAATTACATTTCCTCTTTATTTCAATTCAGCAATTGAATTTAGGTTTTGAATCTGCAGTTACATATTTAATAAACAATTAACTACAGAACCACTATTCATATGACAGTGTAGAAAATTTGGATAAATTCAGTCAGACCTTTTGTACTGAACACAACACATGTTCTTCACCACATACTTGTTCGTAGCTGTAAATATAATTTTTTGCCCCTTAGATCTAATTAGTCCATCTGTTCAGTCAGAGGGTTACAAACCTGACTTACTAGAAATCCAGGGAAGCTGACAACATCTCCTTGGAAAACCAGGGAGAAAAAACTAGCTTATTCTTTTACCAAAATATTCATAGAATCATAGAATGGTTTGGGTTGGAAGGGACATTAAAGATCATCTAGTTCCAACCCACCTGCTTTGTGCAGGGGCACCTTCCACTAGACCAGGTTGCTCAGAGCCCCATCCAAACCAGTCCTGAACACTTCCAGAGCTTCTCTGGGCAACCTGTTCCAGTGCCTCACCACCTTCACAATAAAGAATTTCTTCCTAATATCTAATCTAAGCCTACTACTCTCTTTCAGTTTGAAACCATTCCCCCTTGTCCTATCACCACACACTATTGTAAAAAGTCTCTCTCTGACTTTCTTTCAGGCTCCCTTCAGGTACCACAGTTATGTCAGCCCAAAGCCTTTTCTTTTCCAGGCTGAAAAATCCCAGTTCTCTTAGTCTTTCCTCATAGGAAAAGTGCTCCATTCCTCTGATCATCTTGGTGTCCCTCCTCTGGACTCGGTCCAATAGGTCAATGTCCTTCCTCTGCTGATGACCCCAGACCTGGATGCAGTGTTCGAGGTAGGGTCTCACCAGAGCAGAGTAGAGGCTCAATGTCACCTTATCTCCCATTACCTTTTTAAAGATGGGTTAATTGCTGCCCTTTTTCCTGTCACCTGGAACTTGACTTGACTGCCATGACTTTTCAAATATTATGGAGAGTGGCTTGACAAAAACATCAGCCAATTGCCTCGGGTCTCTGGGATGTAACTCATTGGGTCCCATAGACTTAAGTACATTCAGGTTCCTCGGGTGGTCTTTACTTACAGCAGGAGGGACTTTGCTCCCCAAGCCCGCATCCTGTTGTCCATTCAGTCAAGAGATATGAGAAGAGAGATTGCCATTGAAGACCGAGGCAAAAGAGCTGTTGAGTACCTCAGCTTCCTCATCCACTGTTAACAGTTTTCCAACATTGTTTATGGGGGGAATACACCTTCTTTGGCCTTCCTTTCCTTGTTAACATACCTAGAGAAGTCCTTCTTTTTATTCTTTGCATTTCTTGCCAAGTTCAGTTCCAGCTTCATCTTGACCTTCTTCGTCCCATCCCTACATAACCCAATTTCATCTTTGTGCTTTTCCAGGGTTACCTGTCCTTGTTTCCATGGCCCGTGTGTTTGCTTCTTTCCCTTTGATTTAACTTTTGTTTTTTTTAAATATTATAGTATGGGTACAAAGTTTGAGATATGAAATAAAAAGAATGTCTGTACCCACCAAACCACCAAGACTTCCCTCTTCCTCTTCTGTCTTTATAGTTCAGTTTGTAGACATCATTACCTTTTATTACTTGGATGTTTGGTAATTGCATTTCTGAGACTGACTTGTCAGCTGTTATTGGCTCAAAATGTACCTTGTTTTTCACTTTTTACTTAAAATTCTCAGTTCTGTGTCTTTATTTCCTGACTTTTTCGAGCACTCAGCTATATTTCACTAGCAGAAATCTTAGTCCATACGGAGGTTCTTGGACCTTTATTATAATCAAGGATCTAGAATTTGCAAGGAGACTTTTTGGTTTCAAACCATTCTCCAGACAGATATGCTGTCACTCACAAAGGTCATGTAAAAGCTCTGTCTTTTCTTTGTAACCACATTTTTTTTCCACATGCAGGTAACATTTTGAGGATCAGCACAGCAGTTACATCTGTAGGGACTGTGTGCTACTAATGCTGATGCAAGAATTAAGGCTACTCGTTTGACTGAGACTGTTAATTGAGACATGAATAGATAAATCCTGTGTCCCACTCAGCTGAATCAGACTGAAAGAAAAAGGAGTGACAGCATGAATATCATATTCACTTTGTGCAGAAACAGCCTGGGGGAAGAAGCAGCAAACCCCGAGTAAGTTCTTACACAAGAGTTGAAATCAAAAAGACTGACTGTGAATGCATGGTCTGCTGATCAGCTAGATCACCATCTAACTCAGAGAATGCTGTGGTTTCTGCCTAAGCACTTGCAGGAACGAGCCTGCAAAAGCAGTGGTTGCATTTGCACAACTCTCCTCAGCACTGTCAGGATGTGTCATGCTTGTGGCTGGATTGGAATCTGCAGCAGGTGGTCTGACTTGGCTTCTTGGTTTCTTTGCTACAGAAAGGGTTATGGAGACACAGTATTCTGCATCATGGGAAACTGGTCTGGTTGATATGTGTTGTAGCTGTCGGATAAGTATTTTGGGAAGCCACAGAAATAAAACAGATCTTATGATATGTTATGCTTTTTCCTCTGTTTCTTTTTATAGAACTCTAAAGTCTGGTCAATTTTAACACAGATTTCTGATTATTTTTGAGAGCTCTATGAAGCTTCTTGTGCTTGAAGAAAAGACCTTGAAACAAGAAAAATGATGCTGTATACCAGAAGTTTTGAATACTCCATTTTATTGTGAAGCTCAAAGTAAGTAATGTCTGCCAAGTGAACCATCCAGCAGTGACATCATTGTATCAGTGAATGCCAGCACTCCGGCATTTCTGAGGAATTATTTCCGAGTATTCAATATTAACACTTTCCAACTACAGAAGTCAAGAGAACACATTAGATATTAAATGACTAGATTTCACTGCTTGTTTACAACTGATCTGGAAGTCAGCACTCTTTGATCTTATCCAGATGGTCTTCTCAATTTCTAAATTGCTGTGTCTGTGACACATTATGACGATTAGACATGTATTTTATACCTTTCATATTACAAAAAGTAATAACATTAAATATAGAAGAATATTGAAGATGAATAAATTATTCTTTAGTCAAACAGATTATTCTTAAACTGATGAGTAAGAATGTCCAGCTCTTTTGGAAAGGTTACTTTCCAGTACAGACTTCAATTGTTGGAGGATATCTGAGATGGAGATTTGTGTTGCTGTGTTCTAAGTTTTTTTTATCACTATATGTTGGTTATTATTTCAGACAGTTTCCTCATGAACATTTTCTTGTGTGTATGTGTCCACATCCAAGAATTCATAGTGTTTTTTCACAATACATGTATTCCTTCCCTAAATTATGCATAGGGCAAATTTTCTGCTGCTGTGTAACAGCAGTGTTACCCCTCGAAAAGTGAGCTGCTGCAAGTCAGAAAATTAAGTAAATAGCTGACTCTTAAAACTATGCAATGAAGATTTTCAGTTTGGCTGTTTTGAGAGACAGGAAAACTTGCTTCTAGAAAGCTTTTGGCTTTTCCCAGTCACCCTCCAGTTTTGCTTCTATATGTAGAATCTTTATCAAAAAGATTTACTGTTGTGATATGATAGAAAAGG
Source organism: Amblyornis subalaris (assembly GCA_018881555.1). Taxonomy (NCBI): domain Eukaryota; kingdom Metazoa; phylum Chordata; class Aves; order Passeriformes; family Ptilonorhynchidae; genus Amblyornis; species Amblyornis subalaris. Next base: position 7,232,738 of record JACAXG010000033.1, on the reverse strand, counting down.
GTTGTACATATCTAAGTACTGTGTCACCATAGAAAGTTCAGGGATATCAACAAGTTAATTGTTCGGGTTATTTTTATAGGAGAAGAATATTTGTGCTAATAAACCTATTATGAGATGGGACCTCATACACAGGAAAGCTCTGAAACTGAAGACTAGAAGAACACGAGACTCAAAAAGATGAGCTATTTAGTTGACAGATTTTGATGTAAAAACTGTGTCAAATATTCCTTGTAAGCAGACCCATAGCTAGTAATGTTTTAAACCGCAGTTGTCAAACATAAAAGGGATTTGTCCTGCTGCCTGTGTAACCTTAATATTTTGATATTTTAGGACCTATTAAGAGGCGTACACGGGAGGCAAATGACATATTATAATGAGATATTTTTAGAGTAAGAAGTTGTATCAAATATATGTTTTTTGAGTCTGCCATGAACAACATAAAGCAGGTTGGATTCAGAGAGATTTTCTCTTCTTGAATTGTTCTACAAAGAAGAGATGTGATGCTTTCTATATACTGCATTTTCTCAAGGAAATTGCTTTTCAAATTGCACTGAAATCAGGGCATCTGTTTTGAAACAGACACGCTACAGCTAAACCTGCTGGTGAAACCCAGACACACATCTGCCCCTTGAGAGGAAGCTGCAGTTTAAAGAATTTCTCCTAATACCTTTGCTGAGCTTTATTAGTCATCAAACTCTTTCTACAGATTGATGAGAATTCTCTGTAGTAATTCTCACTGTGTCCTTAGAAACATTAGTGTGTGCTATGAAGCACGACTGACAGTTTAATTTCCAGTGAATTCCTTACTCTAAAGGAGGAGGAGTTTCCAAGGAAGTGTTACTTTGCATGGATCACATAAACATATGTTACTGTAATTTGCCAAAATTTGATTTACACTATGTGTTCCAAGAAACTGAGATGTTAGTCAGAACACATGAAATTAGGAGTCTAAATTAATATGAGTGGAAAGGAAAGGTAGTAATTTAAAGCACCTGAATCACCTGTCTATTTACTTCTTCTCTCCTTTTACTTTCTCCTTCTAATTGAAAAGCATCAGAAGTCTGTCCAGTACGGGAGAGTAGACAAATTTGATTCTCCTCTGGATGGTAGAAGACTCATTCTGATGGCACTAATCCTAGGAAGTACTAAAGGGTGCCACGGTACTTTTGGAAGAAGTTAATGCAACACATCTCTGCCTTGTTGCTGCTCACTACATGCCCTTCCTTTCATTCAAAGAGGAATCTCTCCTCCATTAAATTACTTGACATCGATATTGTACAGATAAAGAGTGTGAGCATGTGGCTGGGATTTCCTGCCTGATACTTGATGCTGGGAGATGGCCCTGTTATGCCACAGGGCACAAAGAGACCATAAATCATGGTCATTACAAAGAAAGCCCTTAGCAACACAATTAGCCCTAATTCTGCACTCTAAAGTGATCCAGGCTTGACACATGCACAGCAGTTTTGAGACTGTTCTCCCTGCAGCCAGAATAGGCTATGTCTGTATTAACAAGAAATTTTGGGAAGATGAGAAGATCTGTACAATGAAGCAGCTGGTACTGAGTATCTCTCTCATGTCAACCCTAAAGGGATTTTTCCTCACTCTAGCTCTAGTCTAATTCTGTATACCAAATGTGCATTAGTGGTTGGGGCATGGTAGGTATGGTGCTGTAGCCCATCTCCTTATGTAGTTGAGGAAGAGATCCCTACATCTGCAACAGAAAACAATCCTACTGGTATGCACACTGTTTTCTTAGGATTTACAGCTAAAAACCTTGACCTGGAACTTTGCATGGGACTAATTCACTGCCAGGTGTGTGTATGTACACCTGAACACTATTGTTATCTCCCTTAAATGAGATTCTGGTTTGCAAGGGCAATTCTAGACAGCTGAACTGTAGAAATAAACATTGGATGAAACCACAGGAAACTTTAATCATATGGATATGAACTCCAAAGGTCTAAACTGAAAGCAATTACTCGATTTTAATGAATATGAAAACCAGTATGTTCCAGTACAGCACCTGATGGAAGAATCAACTTCTTTCCTTCTATTTCCTGGAAGAAAGTGGGCAAGAGGGGAACATTAAATTCTTTCTAGCTAACTGCATATTTCCATAATCAGAACCACACTGTGGTTCTGATTGTTTTGATTAATCTCCCAAGTACTTTCTTTTGCACTGCAGTTGTTCCACACCCTCATATGTTTTTCTACAAAAGACAGGTTCTGGTGATACATAACGAGTGTAGCTTGCCTTCTCCCTTTCCTACTATCTGCTTTCATTGGAGGTGATCAAGTAAGACATTTTCAGGCTAGAATACTTGTTACTTATTATACGAGTTCTTCAGGAATTTCCAAGAAGTCATTATTAATCCGTATTATAAACCACAATTTATTTTCTTTTTAATGTAATGACAAAGATAACAATGACTGCAACATTTCTTGGGGAAAAATAGCCAGCCCCATGCTGTTTTCTCATCATGTGCACCTTCCAAGGAAGGGTAAAACCCTTGTTATTATTTCCTTTTACAGCCTCCAGTACTTTTTTTTTTTCCAGACTCCAACATCACAAAAATCCTGCCCTGAAAGAAAAAAAAAAGTATGTGGGTTCCCTGTCCACCAATGCTGCCATGCCCTCACCTCCATCAGGTCTCTGTGCTGTGCCTCACTGTTGCAGTGGGATGGGATGGAAATGGGAGGTGGCAGTTCCATACTACCACAGTACCTCCCAGCACTGCTGGTGACATGGAGCCTCCGTCTAGCTGCAATTGGAAAATTACATGTAATGTTTATATGTGCATCCTGCGCTCTGGGCTGTAGTCAATATCAAATAAAACCGGCTATCCCTCACATACCTTTTCCTGTTACTTGACACCTAAATATTAAATAGAAATATCTTTTCACCCTACTCTTTTGTGTTTTTCTAATGAACAGACAAATCAATAACGAGAAATCTCAGAACATGTCTGCCAGAGAGAAGCTTGCAGGAGATGTCCCTCAAGACATGGGTGACCTGCTTTCAGCTGTTTTTCTGCAAAAGGATTTCAAGTTATCTGTCAAGCCACAAGCTATGCTGAGGTATTTTGTCTGCTGTTGAACTCACTGTACTTTGCCTGAAATAAATCTGTTTTCATTAAGCTGCAGAAAGGTATAATTCTTTAGTCCCACAGCAGATTATAGTTTAATTTCTCATTGTTTAATGGCAGGAAGTACTCTTACAGTGAGCTGCTGCTTAATACGGGCGAAAATCGCCCTGTATTCCAGACAAAGTTTGAATTGCAGCCTTGTACCTGTCCTAAGCATCTTCTCATGCACACAACTTCCTAGGGTCAGCATACTGACTCCTATGGGTCAAGTTCATGTAAGGCTCTGCTTTGCCAGTGCTGGATTTGGACTTGAGAGGACAAAAAGTTCAACCAAATATTTGTCAGTGGATTGCTGAGATGAGATTCAGATCACCTTGATTTTAAGTGTCTGCGATAAGACCGTGGTGACTAACAGCAACTACAGTAAATAGAATGCAGCCAGCAATGGGAGCAAGTCCTCTCATCAGGTGCAGGTGCCTACTTAGGGTGAATTAAATAGGTCTCATCTTTACTTACTACACCAGTGACTCTGCTGAGAGCTTAGTCACAGAGTTTATGTGTAGACACCCACGTTACTAATACCTGCAATAAAATGAGTTTAATCCCACCATAAATCTGCTTTTTCATCCCAAACCCAGAGATGTCAGTAATCTTTTCAAAATCATCTATTTTGTGTGTTTTAGGAAGGAATTTGCATTATGAGTTATACTAGGAAAATGAAGAAATGGATATGTATTTCCTAACAGATTTTCTGAAATACATGCCAAGATGGTTTTGTTTATTGTTGGTTTGGTTTTTTTGCCATTGTGTATGTGTGTGTGTGTACACACGTGTATATACATGAGCACACACACATACATATAGATTGTGTACTTGTGGTAAATAAAATTTTCCTAAGTCTCTCACTTTGACTTTTACTATACTATCTTAAACTGGAAAATAATGCTCATTTGCTTAACTGCATATATATATTGGAAGGCTATTAATTTTTACAAAATGCATTGAAGTGCTAAGCACCATTACCTTATTGATGACTCGAAATTGTAACTCAGCTCGCTTTTCATTATATTGTCTTTTGCATATGGATGGCTATTGCTCGATTGTGTGCAGTAGACTTAATCTCCAAGAAGAAGTTCAGTAAATACCTTGCTACCAGAATCACCCTAAATCCAAACAAAGTTATAAGGTGAAGTGAGTTGCCATAATCCTTATGCCTGCATCTGAGATGGTATATAACATTTATGGAGTTTTATAATTGACTCTGTTTACAAGTAGCTTACCTTGAGCAACTCATTTAGTTGCTCAAGATTTCCAGTGGAGCCCCAATTCAGAGGTGAAGGCAGTCTAATTTCCAATATTTGGACAAGGGTGTCAAATTATCTAAGTGTTGAAAATCGTTTTTACTGATTTACTGCGAATAAGTTGCCTGAATATCTTCAAGATTCTCAGATGATACTCTAGGCACCAGAGATCTGAAGATAACATTGATATAAGCTGAAATTTTGTGTGGATGACTCCCATCCATTCCCAAAAAAAGTATCTGTGGTACCTGAGATATATATTATCAATACCATTTAAAATTAAAATACTCACAGAATGTAACAAGACTCAAGAGGAGACAAAAAAAGATCAGTTCTTCGTAGGTGATTCTTAAATTTCTTCACTAGTGAAAGACCTTTTCTTAAACATTTACTTTCTGAGAGCTGCTGCAGAGTTTGAATGCTATGCTTCAGTTTCTCCATTTATCTGACATAAGAATGCAGGCAAACAAAGGTGAATATGCTAAAAACTGGACCTGCCTTTCTCTTTTTTTCTGAATATTGCACAGCATGCAACCTCTTTACTCTGAGTACTGCATGACCTGAAGTAACAAATCGTCCACCAAATTATTAAGTATAAAAAATAACCAGAACAAATTTCTTGTAGCAATTTTGTTTTGTAAAGCTGATGACTGGCAGGCGTATTACCAAATCTGGGCACAAATCCTAGCATCTCCAACAAATCTTGTTGATGAGGAATACCTTCAGGCTCTCAGACTGAGAGCTAAATCCATGACATTTAGACTGATGAAAACAAGTAAAATTAGTTTTTCTATACTATACCTGTACAGATGAAACTTGATAGTCCTCCATAGATGACATCATCATTGTCTGGTAATATAAAGGGACACCTCGTTTGAACCTCCAAACAGTATTGCTTGCAAGGAATTCTGTTGCTGCAGTGAAACTGTGTGACTTCAAAATACTGGGAACAGAGCCAGGCTTTGTAGACAGTCTGGAAAAAAGAGAAGAACCAGAAGTATAGATGGATGACAATAGCACTGTCATTATTAGAAGAACATACTGTACTGCACACCTACATTAATGCTGCTTTTGAAACAAAATTTTAGAGAATATCACCTGGGTAAAATATGCTCTTAACTTTTAACTGTCCTCCCACTTCAGAAATGAAAACTCCATCCAAGTAATTTAAAAGCAACAGTTAGTCAGGACTAGACTTAGGCTATTACATGATCTTAGTTTGTAAACAGGTGTGTCTCTTAGATGCGACTTTTTATTAGACACATGCATGCATGGAACACACTCCTGTCCCTGCACCTTATCATATACAAACTGAGATCCTAATCTCATTTGAAACTGGTCAAGGACAAATTTATGAGAGTCCATGCAAGAAAGAGATGAAAACTGGGCTCAGGCCATCTCTCTCCTTATATCAACTAGAGCTAAGCTATCAGGTTGCAATAGATGGTGCTGCTTCCCTTCAAATAAAACCTTATCCAGTCCACAGCATTAAAACACCCATTAGGGTTCCTGAACAGCAACAGCTGTAGACTAGGGGATAAATCTGCCACAGGGAGAACCAATGCCCACATCTGGGAGCTAACAGGAGCACTTTAAAGACTCTCTCATCTGATGCTGTGTAGCCATGGCTGCAGGACCTGTGATTATTGCAATTATTGTCACCACTTAAACAGAAAAGTAAAATACATATGCTGATTTTAATTTTTACTACCTTTTGTCTTCCAAACAATGGTGTTTGTCATTAGAATCAAACTCTTTCAGACACAGAAAAGTTTCATTGAAAATTAGATTGGACACCAGGCTACAAAGGTGATGAAAAACGTGTGTGACTGAGTACAGAGAGGTTTGCTCATTTCCCATTTTATTCCTCACTTAACTGTTTTGAAGGACATTATTTATTGTCTAGATACTTGCCATCTAGATTGTTACAAAATAAAAAAAATCCTTTTTTGTATTTTTTTAATATCTGAAAATCCTAGTAAATACCTCTCCTTTATCACAGACTGAAAAACAATAAAGTCAGACGATCATTTCCCTTTCTTCTAGGCCTGATTTAATAAAAAAGAAAACTATAGATTAAATTTTTATGCAATGAAAATTAAAAAACTGACATCTAAAATGACCAATCTAGATGAGAGTTTGGTTTGATTTCAGTATATATTTTCATCTCTTTGGTTATAATTTTATGAATGTCAATAGCAGCTTAAATTGTATAATAATTTCAATGTAGTAGCCCCAGAATCACAAAGCTTTTATTTTAGATTGTTTGCAACAGTGTCAGTATGGATAAGGTTGCTAGGTGATACAATGAGGCCTTTATCACTAATCTATAGTTTGTGATTATCTCGTTATATCAGTTTTTGCCTACTGCAATCTGTAGAACATGATTTTTTTAATTACAAATTCAATTTTAATTGCTTACAAAGGTTTCTTATCCAGAGTAAATGATTAATGAGAAGGAAGACTAGGAGGTATGTGTACTTTTTATTCTTAAGTAAACTTTTAAACAGCAAGTGGTTTGCTCATGGTTGATTACATCACCTACCACATTTTTGATGCTTCAGTTTCTATATTGACATTTGCAACAATAAATCACAGAATCACAGAATACGCTGAGTTGGAAAGGACCCACAGGGATCATTGAGTTCAACTCCTGGTCCTGCATAGAACCATCTCCAAGAGTCATACCACGTGCCTGAGAGCATTGTCCAAACATGTCTTGAACTCTGTCAGGCTTTGGTGCTGTGACCACTTCCCTGGGGAGCCTGTTCCAGTGCCCAACCAACTTCTGGGTGAAGAAGTTTTCCTAATATCCAACCTAAACCTCCCCTGACACAACTTCAGGCCATTTCCATGGGTCCTGTCACTGGTCACCACAGAGAAGAGATCAGTGTCTGCCCCTCCTCTTCCCCTCACAAGGAGGTTGCAGACTGCAATGAGGTCTCCCCTCAGTTTCCTCTCCTCTAGGCTGAAGAGACCAAGTGACCTCAGACCCTCCCCATATGGCTTCCCCTCAAGACCCTTCACCTTTGTTGCTCTCCTTTGGACATTCTCTAATAATTTAATATCTTTCTTATATTGTGGCATCCAAAGCTTCACACAATATTCAAGGTGAGGTGAAATAAAGAAATTGTTTTTCTATTTTTAATTAGTCAGTGAGCCTAGTCTATTGGTAGGAAACAGGAATTCTGGGTCTGGTAATTGATAAATATTCGCAGATGTTCTTTCCTGATCACTAACACCTTAGACCTGTTTAGTATGGTATTATTTAGTATTTTATGAAGACATGTTGTCTTCATAAAATAGATCTAATAGTAGCAAGTTTGTGTATGAATCATATTTGAAATTATACATCAGTTTTTGGGGAGTGTACTGAACAGTGCACCATGCACGGTAACGAGAAAATGAGCAAACCCATGTGTCTACTTATGGAAGACAGAAAATGTTTATTCAGGAGCAGAAGCAAATAATGCAATTGGGGGCTTCTGTGATGATTTTTATGCATCCAATCTCAGTTCATAGACATCACCTTTCTGCTCCGATTCACAAGTCGTCAGCTTTGGCTCAAAATTACTTTTGAATTCTTGTCCATATTTCTAAAGAACACGTGAGTATAACCTGTTCATGAGATCTGTTTCTCAGATGAGTGCCTCCCAATATGTATTCTTTTTTATTTTCAAACTTGTCTGTAGTCTATATAGATATTTTAAATGTTCTGATCCCCTTTTGCTCTATTTTACCCAGTGAGGCTACATAGAACACTAGAGAAAGCTCACCCATGGTGTCTGTCTGTCAGTCCACTGCCTGCACAGCTTTGGCCTGTGCTAGTTCCTACATTTCCAGTGCTCAGTTATTGTCTGGGAAAATGTATATGCCATGAACTGCACTCAGCTAGCAGTTTTGCCTTTTCTTGGAGAAAAAGGAAAATAATGTAGGTGTTTGCAGTTCAGCTGTGCTGGGTTAGCTGGTAGACCAGAATGTAGTCCCTCTCTGGTCTTACCACTACAGACATGATTTAAATACCTACTTTCCCAAGAAATCCCCCCAAACAACCTCTCCTACCCTTTCTAGACTTTCTAGGCACCAAAGGTTTTACACAGACATCTTAGTTTCATGCTTAAATATGTGATACAGGGGAGGGAGTACGGAAGTGGGAGAATTGATTTCATATTTGTTCATGTAACTCAGCCCAACATCATTTGCATGAGTCCCATGGCTGGCCCAGCTGGGTAAGAAGATCCAGAGCAGTCCAAAGTCTTTTCTCTGTTTCAGTGATTGAACTGAAGGTGACTGCTTAGTTTATGTAGTAGAAGTCCATGATTTGGAACTGAAATGTATTGAAATTTCTTGGATTTTCCTAAATGTGAAGCAGATATTATGGTCTTTGATCAGCCAATATTCCTTCTTATACTCAGGAAAATACAGGGGTTTTTTTGGTTGGGAATTTTGCTCTATCTCTTAGCAAGTCCAAAATGCTGATTTTCAGAGTCTTAAAACATGTATTATATAACAAGGCCTGAAACTATCAATAAAAATACACATTGGCCTGTATATTGAGTGTGATGCTCACTTTACAGACTGTGGTTTGATATGAGGGTCTTTTTCCTCCTTAAAGAACACCAATAGATTTATAAACACAATAAATGTTTCTCTTATAAAATATTTCAAATAGAACACTTTAAAGTATGAGTTAAATTCTATTAGTATTTTCATATGTAATTTTCAGTGTGTCAATGGAAAAGATGGAAGGTGGATGTGAGGAGATGGATGTGTGTTAAAAAGCCAGACGGAGGAAAAATCCTTTAACTTTTCCATTAAGTAAAGTCTTCTAGAGCAGAATTCTTGCTCTTTCAAAACATGCACTCTCTCAAGATTCAAGTCAATAAAACAGATGGCTTGGATGACATTTCAAGGAAAGGAAAGAGGGGCTGTGACAGCAGTGGAGGAAGCTCTCACTGTATTATATCCTCATTTAAAGGAAAGAAAGCTAAAACTAACTCCTAACATAAACTGAAATAAACTGAGTTATAAGATGGGAAAGATATATACATTATAGAGAAAATGTAAGAATAAAACATTATCAACCGTTTTTGAAGACAAAAGAGGAAATCTAGTGATCTAAAAAAAAATCAGAACTTTAGAAGACAAAATCATCATTTTTATTAACAGATACTTTACTCATTGAAGTCAGGCTACCAAAACCAAACAAAAGTAACACACAAAGCAGATTTGTGATTTCTTAGAATTATAATTTCTGCTACATATGGTGATCTCTTAAATATGTTACATAAATATAATGTAGACAAAAAATTAGAATGATCTTGTTTTTTCAGCTGGCTTGGGAGATGACTGAAACCTTTGAAAAATCATAGTTGCTAACAGAAATTTGGCAAACTGAACTCAAAGAACCGGAAAAACCCCCATGTTTTTCTGTTGGTTTTGTGTTTACTCTTCTTTAACAAGGCTAAGAACTAAGATAAACTGGATTATTGATCCATCGTGGCAACCACATACAGAGTAAATACCTGAATATATCTAAATATCTCATAACTTTACCACTAACATAACCTTAGACACTACATTTGAAAGAGGTACAGTCCTGGCTATTAGACAAGACACTGTGATGACAATATAGTGTCACATAAGAATAAAGTCATCTTTCATGTACAGAAGCATAGCTACAAATTCTCAGAAGGATTTAGTGGCAATTTTGCTCACCTAAGTAAATTAAATCTACCTTACATTGTTCCTGTTGGGAAAAAAAAAGATTATACTTTTGAAAAAGTGCACCAATCAATGCTGGCTTTATATATCTATATTCATATGTGTGAGTTCCCACCCAGAATAATCATCAAAATATTCTTGGTAGCTTTAGATTATTAATAATATAATGATAAAAACTTATTATTAATTGAACAGATTAATTTATTGTTTGGTATTAGTTTTATTTCTACTGTACAAGTTTCAAGCAGAAAAAATATTTTATGACTTCAGCAACTAGTAACCCAACACAAATAACCAGTTTCAGCAATTCAAAGAATGAAAGCTTCCCAAACAAAATAGACATTAAACTGCATCTCCTTGTCAAATCATTAGCGATAATAAATTGATTCAGTTAAAAGGAAGAAAGCAAAGGTGTCTGTGTGGAGAATTTCAAGAAACTAAAAGGGCGCATTGTGTGCTTTTTCTCTCAGGACTTTAGGAAGAACACCTTTTTTTGTCTCTATGGGGACTAGCAGTACAGGTATTTTCTCTTTTTAGGATATTCTATATCTCATATCACATATGAGGTTAGACTGTGTCTGAGTTATTCTTTCTGGTCTTGAAAGTCAACCAGACAGAATTCTTCGTTAATGAGGTTACATTAATCACCTAGAGAGGGGCCAAGAGCTGCTGCCCCCAGTGTGGACATCATTGGCTGACCACAATCCTGGTCATTACAGTAGCAGACACCCAACTGGCTGTGCAAATGCACGAAACTAATTTTGACTAGATGATCTTTAAGGTCCCCTCCAACCCAGGCCATTCTATGATTCTATGAATGATTCTGTGATTCTATTTGCTRAGACTGCAAAACCGATGGGAAGATAAAGTTGTATTTACTATGCATATACACCCACAGTCTCCCTCCCTCCCCATCTCATTCTCACTCACTCATACACGCACAATACATGTGATTCTGGATAACCTAAATTCTGTCAAAACAGATTGAGCACGTAGCCTTAGTCATCTGAGTCACACTGAATGAAAGGTATCAGTAGAACAGAATGGAAAAGCTCAATCAGTTTCATTCTCTATGGCTGCCAATTCCTAGTTTTCAAGAGATGAATTCAGCTGCTTCTGCCCCTTCCCCTGTTGTTCCTGATTACCATTTCCAGGAAGTACTTTAACAATTTTCCACTAAAAATACCCTTTTCTTCCTCACTGCAGAAAATTTTGATGTTATTGGCTGGGCTGTCACAATACTTATACAAAGGAGAACCTAGAAATCATCACATAGCTCTTAGTGTGTAGATGTGGAGGATGGTGGGAGGGAAAGAAAGTAGAAAGAGAGAAGTCACAACAGAAATTCTGTCTCTCAAAATGCTAATTTTTCTGAATCAAAATAAATTGTAACTGCTTTTAACTGATGCTTTGCAACCATATCCATTCCTCACTGTGAAAATGAAGTTTTCAAACAGAACACAACTGAATAATTTCACCTACCAGCTGGAAAGAAGGAGGCCCCTTATGAATTTGAGAGGTGTTCTGATCACTGACACTTTCAATGATATCAGGAAATCATATCTTACTGGAATAAAGGAATTGCCTTAAGAAAGTGTGACTTGATTTCAGCTCAACTTCTTTCAAAGTTTGTGAGTATTTTGAGATAAATTCTGCAGTTTTTATGTATACTGTACCTCAGGCTGTGACTGACTAATTAACTGTTTTTTCCAAGAATATTCATGGAATAACCTATTATGTAAGCTGAGCTTTTTCAGCAGAACTGGATGGAGAAAAGGCATTCATTTAAAAATGAATAGTGATGTTGCCTTTAAGCTTTGATATGTTCTACCTTAGTGGTGCCCAGTACATATTTACTCATTGACAACAGCAGCGAATAAGCTGTGCACGGACAGTGAAATCTGTTCCCTGTCAGCCTCAGTTTTAGCAAGTGATTTTCTATAACCCTAAAGATTCTAGTATAGTAGATACCACTTATATGCAAAGGGTGATGTCTATTTCACATGTCTAATCTTTGCCTGACTCACAGAGTTATGAATGTTTGAACTATTTAAAACATTATATGTGCATTTAAAGTTAGACCATATGTTTAAACACCATCATTTACTTTTTTTGTTGTTGTTGTTGTTGTTGAGTCTGCGTGAATTGTCATCTCTGTGGTATTCTGTGACATTGCCACAACCAATAATTGAGGGTGTCTTGTAGGGTTCTCATTTCAACGTTTCTATGAAATATTTTACAGTATCTGCTTCAGCCTAACTTCCTTTACTTCATTTTAGCTTGCTTTTTGGTTGTTGTTGTTTTTTTAGCACTCCGCAGTCTTAAAGTGTGGACATTAAGAACAGTGGTAATTCTTCGTGAGCTGAGGTGTTGTCAATAACAGAGTGGGAGAACAGCTACTGGTAAAGGCCGAAAAACCTTTTAAGCCCTTACTTACACAAGTAAAGATATCTACTCATTCACTTAGAACTGTGCCTGAACATTGACCAGGCAAAAGACGAGCATATTAAACACTATATATCGGAAATAAAGGGATGAGATATGATTGTAACTATGGATTTTATGCAGCAATGAGGAACCTCAGAAGAGCATACCTATTTCTTCCAGTGAGAAAACTTTTGCTGTAAAAGTCACTTCAAATATTATGAATGCTATATAGCAGCAAAGCAATGCTGCATCTGTGAAGTGCAGCCTCTAAAAGGCTTCTTATATTCGGATCACCAGGGTATTATGTGTTGGTTTGAGTGACAGTGCATCTTCTTTAGGAAATACTTGGGCCAGTCTCAGTGTCTGCTTTGTGCATCAGGACCTGAGATATCATGTTGTACAAGCAGAGATGCCTGTTAGATAGCTTACAAGTGTATTTTATACAGACTACATAACTAAAATATAGATGGCTAACTGGTACAAAATCTGATTAAGTCTGACAAGAGTAGTGTTACAAATGTGAACTCCCCAAGGAACTTTGTCATTTTTCAGCATTAAGGACAGTCTGACTTCAGGACAACTGCATTTTGCTTGTGTACTGTGGGATAAAAATCAGCTTTTACAGAGAGCCTTCTGCCCATGAGAGTTGCAAGACTGCTGTTGGCGTTTCTTTTTTGCTGGGCTTTGTTCCCAGTCCCATTCTGAGACTTAGGGCAGCCTCACGCTAGGGCTGGCAAAGCACACAAATAGTGCAGCAACAGTGATCAGATAGGAGGGAATAATACTCTCCATAAGGTATCTTTACTGATGAGTATCAGCGGTACCATCAGTGACTAAAAGTTCTTCATTACATACAATAGGAAACAAGTGGATTTCAAATATGTGGCTTGCTGAAAATAAGACATTTTGTAGAAAGAGTCTTTAAAACAAGATTTTTTTTTAAGTTATAATTTTCATTTTGTTCCAGCACTAACAAAATCAGACAATTTTTCCTGGGGAATTTTTTTCATTAAGTTTCAAATATTTCTTTCCAAATAAACTATTGTCATTCTGTTTGTACAATCAAACATTGCTCATAAATCTTACATTTAAGTACATGTCACGGTATTGTATTTTATATCATTAATATCGATTTATAGCTGTCTGCTTTCTGGAGAAATTATTTTGCATTTGCATTCACACCAACCCTCACCCCTCACCCCACCGTTTTTTGTCTGGAGAATTTTTTGTTTTGATTTTTCTTTAAATCTAGTTCAGAATGAACACAAATTATCAATCTGAACTTCCTGTACAACAAACATTATATTTTCCAGTTATGCCATTCTATGTGCATTTTAAAAAATTCCTTGTGTTATAAGACTGTACCAGGAAATGAGAATGTCTGTTTCATATTATGGAAACTTACGTCTGAAATTTACAGTAATTTGGGAATAAACACATTGGCTTTGCAGTTATTTTAACTTTTTTTTTCTATTTTATTATAATGAATATTTTCTGTATCTGCATGGATGGAATATCATAAGAAAAATATTTTAATATTTATTCAGAAGATCTTGATGCCACAGAATACAAATTATTGTATTAAGACACAAAAACTTTTAGTGTTTCCTAAATTAAATACACAAACTTGTTTCTTTTCCTATTTTACCCATTGTATGAATAATTTTATTTGAAAGATACACATGCTATTTTATTTGAAGACAGAGGAAAAGTAAACCAAGGTTGAAACTTATTTACCAGAACATTGTTGATCTCAGCTCCTGTTCACACGCTATTTAACAAGATTTCTTTTAACCAAACACAGATGTGGAATAGCAAGCTGCTCTGCTCACATCTTTGTTGTTTATATTGGAAAAGATGAACAGAAAGATGCAAATGTGCTGGCTCCTAATACAAATATGTTTCTTTGATTATGGAGATGTTACTGCAGAAGAGATTGTATCAATGTCACTTGGTAATATTAAGAGGAAGTATATACATATATGGGAGACATCTATAATGTTTCTATCTGCCAAAATAAATTAAGCTTCCACAAGGCAAAGATGTGCAAAAACCAGATCTGCCATTCCTGTCTTTCTGGTGATTAGCCATCCAATCAGCTGAGGTCATCATGGTGATTAACTTCACTGTTGTTTTATAATACCCTAAAACCTGAACTCATCCTCTGTATCAGAATTCAGTTTTAGCTGTTACTTAATATAGCAAAGAAACTTTCTTTTGAAGATCATAAACATCCCTTTGGGTGAGCTTAAAGAAAATTGAAGATTAAATAACTCATTACAGAAATAAGTAGTCTGTTAAAAAAAAAAAGGAGGCACTAGTCTTTGATTTTGTGAGCTTAATAGTATTCCATCTAATCAGATACCATATTAAAATGTTCAAATTATAACCCCACCCCCCCCCCCCCCCCCCCCCCCCCCCAGTTAATAATCTTTAAAGTGTCTGATCATCTTTCATGGAAAATTTAAGGTCCACTGACTTCAAGTCAGGTCACAAGGGTCAGGGGCCTGTTTTAAAGTTTTACAGCCTTCTAAAATTACATCTGAATTCATGAACTAGGCGATCTGTTAAGGCTGGAAAGTATTTGTGTTCAAGTCTGCTCTACATAATTTCTGAAGTGATGGTAGTCTGTGTAAATCAGCTCAGCATGACAGTATTCGGAAGATTGATACCACTGATTACCAGTGTATGCAGGAGACAAGGATAGTCTCTCTCTTTATGTCCTCTGCTTCCTCAAATTAAGGACCTGATTTTTACTGCCTACAAAACTCCAGCATTGCTCGGAAGAGAGAATCAATCCCTTAGTGGGTCTGAGGGATTCCAATCAACTTGCAACAGCTGCTGCAGATTCCTGGCAGATGAGGCAACTTGTCATAAGCTGATATAAATATACACAGAGAAAGAGTGTCTTGTGCCTTGCATATCTCTTTCCATTTGGAATTATAACTTGTTTAAGCATAAGACTTATTCAACTTCAATATTGAATTTTCATCTTTATCATGCAGGAAGTGGAGGGGCAGGTACTGATCTCTTCACTCCTGGCATCAGTGACAGGCCTCGAGGAAATGGCCTGAAGCTGTGTCAGGTGAGGTTTAGGTTGGCTATCAGGAAGAGGTTTTTCACCCAGAGGGTGGTTGAGTACTGGAACAGGCTCCCCAGGGAAGTGGTCGCAGCACCAGATTGACAGAGCTCAAGATGCGTTTGGACAATGCTCCATGGTGTGATTCTTGGGGTGTCCTGCGCAGGGTCAGGAATTGGACTCAATAACTCTGATGGGGGTTATTAAGCTCAATTTATGCTTTGATTCTATGATTCCATGAAAATTCAGTAAATAATATGAAAAAAGCTAAAGAGAAGGAGCTAGTGAATCCAGAAGAAATAAGAAAATTTCTTAGGCACCAGAGAAAATGCTTTAGAACCTGAAATATATTAAAAAAGAAAAAAACACCCCCAGAACTTAAAACTATGGAAGGAGCCTGTTATAGTACAGTTTCTATTAATAATATCATTTGTATCACTGATGCAAGTTTATTTTAATCATGGTTAATTGAATTGATGTGGGACCACGGGCCTCCAAAAGATTACCATATCAGGTCTGAAGATCTGTGATTGGTTGGGTGACCAAAAGATTACCATATAAGGAATGAAACGGGTGGTCGAAAGAAGGTATATAAACTGCATGTTCTCTCAGTAAAGTGGATTTTGTTCGTGCACAACCTTGTCTGTGTATGGATTTACTTGCGTCGGGCAGGGTCCATGATAGGAATTGCCAACAAATTGATGAGACGAACTTTATTGTTTTGTAAACTAGAGGCAAAGCAGATTTGCCCTACTCTTTTCTCTAGATAGTTTTGAATGCAAGATCAGGGCCAGAGACTCCACTGCACTATTCAACATTGCTATGCTCAGTGTCCTACAGTTGTGCTACTTTTCCTCCTTACATTTAACTTAGAGATTGGCATAAAGACCTCAGAGTTGCCTGCTGTTATTATGACAATAACGTGAGACATTCAGAAATCTGAAGAGAGCGACTGGCTGAGCCTAAAAGCAGCTCCCAAGGAAAGGAAAATTTTCTTCTCTTCTCACCGTTTTTTTCTCACACAACCCTGGTTCAAAGCCATACAGCTGCACCAAAAGCTGACTTGAGCCCAGGTAGCCAAACTTGGCCCAGATGGAAATATATATGACATTGCAATTGGAGCCATGGCAGCTTGTGATCATGCATTTGATAAATCATATTTTCTAGGAGGGCACAATAAGCTCTCCGAAGAGGTCACAATTAAGCTCAACAATAAGTTCACCCAAGAACAGTTGTCCCAAGTGAGGATGTTCTCCAGTTTGGGGTAGCTCTGCGAAGGACTAATCATTTGCCACAGTAGAATGACACTTGTTATCACAGGGCATAACAGAGCAACAGGACAATTTTCACATACTTTTGACTGTTTCACCTGACAATCTGGTAATCACCAGCATAGAGACTACAACAAAATCTCACTTTTGATTTCCCAGGAGATTTGGAAGCATCAAGTGTCCTTTGAAGGATTTGTGCAAAATGTCTGCAGCTTTACCCACGGTGACAACTCCGATCTGTAAGTTCAGCATTCAGAGCTCTTACACCATACAACACGGTATTTATGAGACTTCAAACTTATAATCCCCTTAGGAAACCCATGCTACTTTAAAAAAAAAAAATCTGCTTTTTTTGTATAATCTAACCATATGCCTTTGGAGCTCCTACTTCACTAACAGGCTTTTAGTTCATTGGTTGTCTTTTAACTTTTCTTTTTTTTTTAAACTGGATTTACCTTGGAGATTTAAGTTGGAGAGAATTTGAGGTGTATTCTTGATTATTTCTGCTACATTTCCTCATATATAAAGACAAAAAAAAAAATTAAGATAGCTAAGACCCTTTTAAATTATCCAAGCACTGCAGTCATATAATGTAACATACTTGTAGACAGAGATGGCTGATGAAATTAAACACAAAATTAAATCTCTGTCAGGTAAATCCTCCACCATTAAGAGCAATATTGAAATCAGAGATTATTGCTGGATTCTTGCCAACATTCAGAGATTAATGTGAAAGTTCTCAAGTGCTATTGACACTAGAATTGTGTATTCAAATACTTAGAGCTATCGGCTTTTGCCACTTAAAATCTAATACATATTTTCTATCTCCCAAACTTGTAATGGTTCTTCATCAGTTTAAGCCACCAAATCTTGATTGTTGATCGATTAGAAGAAACAAACACAAAGATAGAATTAGAATTCCATTGAAGACAAGACAGATCTGTGAATTCTACCTAATTCTGTGTGTCAGACCAGTGGTCATGTCTTATACACAGTCGAAGAGAGACTCCATCAGGCTTTCCCTAAGAGAGTATGAGATAGGTTTCACTTTGAGAAAGTTTTAGATTTAGGACATGAGATTTGAGACTTGGTAGTAGGAGAAAAAGCCTCAAGAGCTTTCCAATGATGGGATTGGTGTATAGTCAACAGGTACTGCTAATGATAGTCTGCAGCCTTGAAGAGCTCATAGACTACATAGTTTTCCACTGACTGCTCAAGACTGAGACCACAAGCTAAGCATGGGTGCAGAAATCAAAGCTGTTAAGCAAGCAGACAAATAAAACCGCTAACCTTTAGTATCTCTGAAACAAGTGGTCTCACTAGGCTTTCTGATTGATAAAAGCTTCTCTTTTGCTTAGGTAGAGTATGTTTGCTACACTTAGCTGTCAAGAAGACATGAATATGATACAGTTATTTTTTCTTCCTATCTATTTTCATTCTTGCTTTCCTCTTTTCTTCTCCTGCATTTCCAAAATGCAAATGCTTGTTTATTTTTCCCAGTCATTTTCCATGTCAGTAGTAGTCTAACCTGTTCTCATTTCTGGATGCCTGGAAGTTTTTGGAAGGAAAAAATAGGTCTAATTCCTTCAAAGCCTGTTGTGTTTCCAGAATTTCCAGAGAAGACCCAGGAATGTCTCAGTGATTCCAGCCCGAGAGGAGAAGGCCAGCTTTTAACATTGCTGTACACTTCTGCAGAAGAAATAGTTGATTTTTACAGTATATACAATGCATATGACACTTATCTTCAAAGTGCCTGATATTGGAATCCTCTCTGCATGCCTCTTCCACGAAAAAAAAAAAAGTAGAGTGAGGTGGAAATTTCAAGATAGGTCATTAGGTACTATTTTCAGATAACAAAAACTCCTCACCTTATCTAATTGCATGATGAATGTGATACTGCTCAGTGAATGGCTGTACTAGCAGCTTTCTCTGTAAAGAGAAATACCCCTTGTTTTTGCTCTGCACAATTTCCATGATCTCTAATAGTATTAAATCTAAAATATATGTTTTTATCTGAAATATCAAAATCCTTTCACTGCTTGATGAAGTACCTTTGTAGGAAACTGAATAAAACACTGTATCATTATGTGCAGTGTTTGCTACAAAATTATTTCTATTTGATCCTGTTGGATTATACGATTCTATCTCAATTTCAGACATTTTTCTTAAACATCTATATTCTTTTTATACATTAGATATCGATATCAATTTACTTACAGCTAAAATGTGCCTTTAGAGGCCCTTTGTTAAACACAATGCCAACTTAGAGAGAATAAGAAGATTTAGGGCTCAGTGTTTTCCATAATTTGTTTATATTCCTTTACTGATTGATATGCAATAACAATAACAAAAAAGATGCTGTGTATTCCACAGAGATATTGCAGAAGAGTTACACACAAATGAAACAGAATCAGTTTGTAATGAATACATCACATCACTACCACACTATTTTTATGGCCTTATATGTATTTGACTTTGCCATTACAGTAACATGTTTGTCCCCTCTTTTCTTAGGGGCTTGCCTGAGCTATGCAAAACTGGTATTTATGCAAGCTATTGTAAAGCGAACTTTTTCTCTCTGAACAAGTGCTGTTTGCTCTCAGATTTTCCAATATTTACTCCATTGCAGTTTTTCTTAGATGACTTCCTGTGGTACATTGGGTCAAGTCTGAATGTAAGTATCTGCTGACACATCCAACAATTTGCATAGGTCAGTAGCATCAGGCAAAATATTTTGCCCTTCAAATTTACTTTCATTTGTTGTTGCTACAGCCTGTTCAGCAAATAGAAGACAATGTTGGAAGACTACCAAAGAGCCTGAGACTAAAACATCAGACCTGCTACTGGAAATTGTAGAGTCTGTCATTAAAAGAAGTTAATATATTAGATGGATTAAGAGTAGAAAATATTTTACTTTGTACTTCAGAATGATTCCCTGTCATCCAGAGACTCTGACAAATAAGCCACAGACTTATTTGGAAGCTAATAAGTTGCTTAATATTTCAAAGTGGAACAATAAAATTAAATGTAGATGGTGATATGAGAAAGGCTAAACAACCTCATCTCCGCAAAGGTAGTTTCTCTCTCTGATGAATTAGAATTCTTCCAAAGCATAAAAATAAAAATGTGTGATCCTGATGACAATTATTTAGCTTTCCAAAAACCCATTAACCAGATCTCAAAAAAAAAAGGTAATAAACAAACGAAATTATTATTGTTTGAGGGTAGTATACAGTCACGTATCCAAAATGGGTAGGGGGAAACAAGGGAAAAAAGCTTTCATCAATACAAAAGGTCAAAAGCAGTGTGTCTCAGGCTTTCATATATGCAATATTTTGCTTATTAAAGTATTGATGCATTAGAAAGAAAGCTAAACAAGAAGAAAACAAGTGTACTGAAAGAAAAATTTAATGAAGTCCAAAAAAAGAAATTAAAGTTCAGCTGAACTGAAAACTTGCTGAAGTTCAGTGCTGAAGAACTGACAGAAATGAAATTTTGATAAGAAAATTTTAACTATTTGTATACCATAAGGGATTCTATGTGTAGCGTGTGAGTCCGGGAAAATAATCTGGGTCTTGCTCTTCAGTGAGCTCTGTGCAGTTGCAGCTGGAAAAGACAAGTGGATTTACAAAACCTGGAAAATGAGATAGAAAAAGTCTCCTGCACTGCCAGTGCCACATGCCTACCTGGAATACTCCACCCAGAAACAGATAGCCCTTCACCAAAAGGGAAGCACAGAATTAAAGATGACAGCATTTCTGTCGTTGGGATCTCTGGAGAAAGACTGAAAGATTAAGCTATGAAATTTTGGAAAGAAGATGGTGACAGAAAAATATTAATAAAATTATAAGTGTTGTAGAGAGGAGGGACAATTTTCTGACCTTGTTGTTTTATGGAACAATATTTTGCCCCCCAGAGCCAGGGGACAAAGAAGTAATGAATTTGAAAAATCTAACTTTTGAAGTAATAGACGGAAATATTTTTCCACGTAATGCTCAGGATTGACAGTCATACAGTAACATTTTCTTGAGAGCAAGAAACTAAGATTCAGAAAATGATCTTTCCAAGGTAAGGCCAGGTGTAGCATTTCTAGAGGAAAAGATTTTTGCAGACCTTTGGAGTGCAAAACTCTGTTCACCTTAGATACTTTGCAGAGGTGTACTTGATCTCTTTTTGAAGAACCTCTAGGCTTTTTCTGCATATATAAAGGCATATATACTTTAGGAGAGCTACTGCATTAGATACTTAAAATGCAGGTGCACACAAGATGGCTTGGATACCTAATAGTGCTAACTGAAAGCGTACTAGTATAAATACAAGCCAAGTCTTTAAGAAAATCACTTTCAGATTTCATGATTAGGAAATACCTGTGCTGTTGTTTATTCTGAAGTTTCTGGCTTCTTCCTATGCAAAGTCTATTGCTGACTACCATGGAAACAATATTGTGGATGGGATGGCTTATTGATAAAGCCCTGCAAGTGACAGTTGTCCTGTGGACAGTTGCCATCCAGGGAATTAAGTGTCCAAAGCACACTGCAGTTTCAGAAGACTTCATAAGCTTCTACTCCTTGTTGACATTCATATTTGTTGCCAAAGCCAATGGGAGCCCTACAAAAGCAGACAATGGAAATACATGATCTGTTTTGCCCACATTGTTTAATAAAACGATATAAAGTAAAAAGATATGTGTTTAATATAGTAAAAGGAGAACTTAAGTGTTTAGTAAAAGGAAAAAAAAACCTCTCAGCTGAATTAGATCTGTGATCCAGCCTTTTGAATTGCAAGTGTGGAAGAAGAGATTAATTGGGAATGAGGAGAAAGGAAACCTTACGCCTTTTTGTGCAGTACTGTTAATTTATATACAGACTTAAAGTGACTGTGCAGCTTAAACTTGCACATTTAGATGGCTTGTGACCAGGTGGAACATGAGAAGCACACACCATTGTTTCCTGTGTGACATTCCCTCAGAAACGACTGAAAAAAAAATGCAGGAAAATATAGAAAACATAATCAAAATGGTTTAACAGCAACACATAGTAGTTATTATTTATTTAAACATTAATATATCTTTATTTAAAATTAGGCCAGAGGCTATTTTTGAACTTTAAATTTGTTTCGAATTTAGTGACTTTAAAACTTTTGAAAACATAGCTATTTTTAAGTTTTCCCTGTCATTTTGTGATGATTTTTGTTCCTTAATCAAACCCCGTTATGTCTGGAAGCTTTGCTGTGACTTCAAAATACTCCTTTCCTAAATGTGCTCAACACTATAATTGCAGATCTTTCTTTGCTAGCCCGTGACCTAGCTAATTATCCTTTTTATGGAGCTTTATTTCTCCTCACATTGACAGGTTTTATTCTTTTTTTTTTGAAATTCAGATGTTGTCTTTATGAATATCAAAGACATCTTGGGAACTCAGCACTGACAGCATAGTCTGTCATCCTGTGCTGTACACAATGATATTTTGTGGAATATGTAATGGTATAAAAACACAGAACCAAATAAATTTTATCTGCAATTAGTTGCTTTTCTTCATGCCAGAAATCCCACCCTTGCTAATAACAATTTGTACAATGGCAAGTCTGTGAATTATCTTAAGAATTTAATAGATCAATGGTCAGCTAGTCCAGCCTTTCTTGGTGACAATCTAGGCAACACGACTCAGCACCCCATCCAGATGAATTTTAAGTGTGCCCCGCTTCCCCGGGGAGATTATTCCAATGGCTAATTGTTCTTATTGTGAAAAATTTTCCTCCTGTGTTTAACTGGAATATCCCCAGAAGTAACTTGTATCCCTTACACCTTATCTTTTCTGAGTGACTTCTTGTAAAAAGGAAATATCCTAGTTTCATCTATGGTAGAGCTAATTTCTTCTCAGTAGCTGTTACGGTGCTGTGTTTTGGATTTGGAATGAGGATGGTGTTGATAACACACTGATGTTTTGGTCTTTTCCTAAGTTGTGTTTATCCTAAGTCATGCTTTGCCAGTGAGGAGGTGCACAAAACAAACTGGGATGGAGGATAGCCAGGAGAGGTGACCCAAAGGGATATTCCACACCATAGAACATCATGCCCAGTATATAAATTAGGAAGAGCTGCCCTGAAGAGGGGCTGGTCTGGATTTGGGAAGTGGACTCTAGTATCAGTCAGTGGGTGGTGAGCAAGTGCATTGTGCATCATTTTTTTTTTCTCTTTTTATTATTATTGTTGTTATAATTTACCATTACCAGTATATTTTACTTTAATTATTAAACTGTTATCTCAACCTACAAGTTTTACTTTGATTCTCCTCCCCATTCCACTGGTGTGAGGGGCAGAGATGGGGGTTGAGTGAGCAGCTGCACAGTGCCTAATTTCCAGCTGGGCTTAAACCATGGCAGGAAGCCTCCATCTTCTTTGCAACACACTTTAAATACTGGAACATGCTGATGAGGTGTCCCATAAACCTTTTCTTCTCAAGGCTGACTGTCAGCCTTTCCTCATGTGGCAGCTTCCCCAGTCCTCTGATCATTTTTGTGCCCTTCTTTGGACCTTCTCCAGCCTGTCCAAACCTTTTTGTATAACAGGAAACAAAATCAAACCCAGTATTTCAGACATGGCCTGGCAACTGCTGAGTAGAGTGGCAAAATTGTCCTCTTTAGCAGAATGAAAAAATAATACATTAAGCTCCTATGCTCCTTTGCCATTAAAGTTCTAAAAATTCTAAAGTTCTAAATTCCTTCAAAGTTGGTTAATCTCAGAAACCAGCCTCAGACATCTCTTTTTTGGGGTGATTACATTTTCACTGATTGACACACAGAATCCTTCATCTAGGCTATGAACTAGCTGTGTGTCATGATAATTACTAAAGATCCACTCTCCTGAATGCTAACAAGCTGCTTGGAAACTTAGCAAATCTCTCCTGTCTACTTTTTTCCTTCTTAGTGACTTATCTATACTAAATTGGTTCCCAGCTGTGCTGTGCTGGCTGATTTTTTTTTTTTTTTCACTTCATATTTTGCTTTCATTTCTTTTCCTTGTTCACTAGCACTAAATGCACTCATATTCAATTACTGTTTGTTCACAGCCTTGTGTAGGGGCCACAATTCCCGGTCAGAATCAGGGCCTAGTTACACTACTTAGGAATTAGCTGCAATAGACACAATCCAACAATGAAGCAGACTACTGACAAACCTAGAGCTACTTTTTTTTAAAATTTAGTTTTGATTTTTTAAAAATTTTAATTAAAATTTTAAATTTTGTAAGTTTAGAAAATAAAATCTCTTTTCAGTTATCTGGTCTTCATGGGTGTTAAAATACCACAAATCTCATTGACTGCAACTGAATCGAAGACTCCTGCAACCCTCATATAGTTAAAACGATACGAGAAAATTGGTCACAAAGTCAGAAGTCCCAGGGATGCTGAATTCCCACAAGTTTGTCAAAGTATATGAAACTTCTTCGGTTTCTATTGCTGTGGTCTTGACATTGTAATCAAAAGTTCTTTACCCTGCATTTGTTTCCAGAACTGTTACTCTCAAATAAACAGGTGGTGATTTGGGGTATTACATTTTATTGTAATCAGAGTTGATTGTGAACAGAGTTGTGAGACAGCCTCCTTTAGGAGAATCATGATAATCTAATTTGAGAAGATTTCTCAGTAAACCGTTTTCTGGGAGGTTATCAGAACAGGAACGACACTCTTCACCACCACTCCTCTGTTACCTGGGTTAAGGGCATTTAGGCACTATTTTCTCATAGAACTAATTGGTTCCATGTTGTATCTGTGTGCTCTGTGGACCAGCAATAACAGAAGCAATACTTAAGGAAACGGTTTCTGCATTAAACAACCTTCATGAAAATCCTGTTTGTGCAAAATTTTGGATTGGAATATCAAACGATGACATAAGGCCAGAAGATCCATCTGGGTTTTAGGGACAGTAAAAGCTCAGAACATGAGCAGAACGGACGGAAAGAGTCATGGTTCAAACCAGCTTGAAGAGCTCATTCACAGGATCATTAAGAAAGGAAAAGACCTCTAAGGTCATCAAGTCCAACCATTAACCGAACAATGCCAAGTCTGCCACTAAACCATGTCCCTAAACACCACCTTTACAAGATTTTAGACTTCCAGGACAGTCTGTTTCAATGCACGACTACTCTTTCAATGAAGAAATTTTTCAGAACATCCAATCTAAACCTCTCCTGGCATATGTGTTTGTGGGAGACTCCAACTCTGCAAGAGGACCTGGCCAGAGGGTCAGTCAAAGCTAAAGACTCTATGTCCTTCCATATGGCTTTCTGTCTAGTGTGAATACTGAAACACTGTACCTTTACCACTTAGTGTGGTAGGAAATACGAGATGAAAAGTTCTGAAGCCTATCACCACTACAGCAGATCAGCTGTCTAGGTGTACCTATAGAATCCCAGGATACACTTCAGAAAAAAAAACTTGTTAACCCTGCTCTTCTGGCCACTGCTTTCAACATCAGCAAAACAATCTTTGGTGCCAGCAGTTTGTATGTGCTATTGCAAAATGAATAACAAGTAGGATTTCCCAGTCCTGTAGGGTTTGGTTTATGAAGTCTTTCAAGAGCTTAATTCAAACACGTAATTGTCAAGACAGGAGTTAATTTTTAATATATTTTTAAAAGGTATGTCCTATTAACAAAATTAGACAGAGAGGTACAAGAGAAAAGGAGAAAGAAAGGGCTAAGCAGCCTTACAAAATACAGCAGTATATGTGATGGCCTCTCTCTCTTTCAATTCATCCAATTCCTTGCAGGTATAACTTCAAAATATAGAGATATATTTTGTTATCTCCATCCTCCCCAGTTTGATGTCACCTCACTTCTGTTGTCTAAAATACTCCCACCAGAAATAAAGAACTACCAAACACACTTTGTTATTTTGGGTATGATAATTTAAAATGTATTTATTTAAATATCTAAATTTTACTCTCTACACTTTACTCTCTCATTTTGGATCTGTTTTGTCAAATATATTTAATTCTTTCTTTTTTTTTTTTGTGAATCTCTCTTGATACACTTTGTGAAATTGTAGCTGTCTCAAACACCTATCAGCACCAAATATCTTAGGCTGTGGTTTAGCTGCTGGAAAGGGAAATGCAGGTGGAATTCATGCCTCCAGTTTCTAAAAGGAAGTCTTATTCTTAGATCAAGCAAGGCTGTACTTGTATTGCAGAGGTGAAGATTATATGAGTTAAATTGTTAATGAAGCATTACTAACTGGGCACTTCAGGTGCCAGGGTCATCTTTTTCTTTGGTTTCTGTGTAATCAGCGGAGACAGATTGACTCCTATTATGACTCACCTGTTGAAAGAGCCTGCCTATCTACCCTAAGGATGCAGAGATTTAAAGAGATTATTGTCCCCTACTATGAACTCCTACATCAGGAGATATATGTAATTCACATTCTATTGATAAACTGCTACTAATTCTAAAGATATGAAACAGATCCAAATAAGTAAAGAAAGTTTATTAAAATTAATTTTACTGCAGAGTCTTGCCTTACATCCACAGATCATGGCATGAATGAAACACAGAATGCAATGAGAGACATATATGTGGGAAATGTGGCATTTTCCCTACAAAAGAACCGTATTATAGGGAAAATTACTCATTGTGAAATTTGCTTTTGTTTTTGATTTTTAAGATACGATTGTTCCATTTAAGGACATGCATCCATGCAAACAAGTAGACTTTGTGTTCTGCAGATTTAGATCAGGAGAAAAAGTGGATAGATACTTTTTGTCTGTAAATTTAATTTCTGCTAAATAGCTGGAAAACATTAGAGTTTGGCCAGTAACAATATTAGTGGTAAACTCTTATTTCAAAAAGTGCTGTAGTCACAAAATCAGGAACAACTCTTTTGGCAGAAAATTCTGCTTTTGAATTGAACATGACCAGTTAAAAGACACACCAAGGACTTTGTGACAAACTGTGCAAAGTAATTTCATGTCAAAATTTCCTATATAATTTCTCCCATCAGGAAGTCCTCCTTGTGAGATGAAGAAATAATTCCACTATCTTGCTCCTGTACAAAAGAAATGCTGGAGTTAGACCAAAGTGGTAGTTGTTTAAAAGTAAGGATTAAATAATTACACTGATTTATGCACAAAAAGGGCAGTGGGGATAATGTGTTCAGTCTGCATCAGCTGGTGACACATATCACCGCATACAGTATCCTGTCACATTCTAGCATTGTATATAAATGTCAACCCTGCTATTTATTTTCAATTTAAAATGCATTAATATTAGCTCTATCATGCTGACAAATCTTATAATGAAGACAGTTGATTTTTTTTTTTTTCTGAAGGACAAGGAAAGACAAGGACTCATTTCAATGCAATAATGAACCTCTCTTATTATTTTATTGGTAAATTGATTCATTCGTGCTGGTCTTATTTATGTCGAAATAGTCTATAAGCAAAGACATAGGGAAGGAGAGACTGGAATTCATCACTTAAGAAAAATTGCTAGGAAATGTTACAGAAAAGTCAAGAACAATATTTTTGGTTTTGTATACTCTAATACCTGTGATTAATTGCTTTATATTATGATTAATTGCTTTACCTGAATTCATCATCTTTGTGTTAATTTGAAATTGTTTTACATTTCTCAAAAGTTCTACAGACATTATTATTAAAATCACTGACTTACATGATTGATTGACTGACTGATTGACTGACTGATTGATTTATGTTTCCTTTGTCTAACAAAAGACAGTGCTATCATGAAATGGTGTGTTTCTAAGCATATGCAAAGTCATGTTTAACATTACCATTCCAAACATTTGAAAACCCAAGACTGAGACTGAGAAAATCACAAAGTTAGATTAATTGTCATGTACTCTTATAAAAGAGTGTATTCAGGATTTACTTTCACAAAATGGAGAATCAAATTGAGGATCTGATTTCAATGACAATGGTTGTGAGCAATAACTATAAGACATGTACTGAATGAAGAGATGCTTTCTCTACAAAAATGGTCACTAAAGGCTATATGACAAGGTGGTGTTGAAGCATGTCTGGAGAATCATGAAATAGAATCACTGTATAATCCGGGCGGAAAAGGACCTCAGCAGATCTCTAGAGCACCCCTCTACTCGAAGCAGAGACACATGTGAGATGAGAGGAGATTGCTCAGGGCTTTCTCTTGAACCTCCTTATTAAGGATGAAGCCTGCACAGTCTCCCTGTCCCACTGGTGATGGTTGTCATGGGGGAAAATGCATTTTCTGACAATATTTTAGAATCTCTTTTGTTTTAAGTTATGTCTCTTATCTTTTTACTGTAAAGAGCCTGTATTTGTCTTCTGACTGACTTATTTGTAGATACCATTAGATTGCTATTAGACCCTCTAAACTTCATATACTACCACTTGATCTTTATTCTTACTTCTGTATAGTTAGCAGTCACATTCAGAGAAAGTATTTTACTAAATTTTTAGCCTCATCCATCAGTTTTCTTTTTTTTTCCCCCAGAAAATTAGGAAAAAAAGATTTTTCCTTATAAAAAGGAAAGTACTGATAAAAAAGGTCTGAATTTATATAAGGTAGTTGCTGAAAAAGTTCAAGCTGATGGAGAGCAAATTTAAACATATTCCCTAAACTCTTCTACAACTTACAAATAGACCCCTTTTTAATAAAAGAAGGGTTTCTTGTCTAGTCAAATGATTTGATTAGTCTTAAACCAGTATAATTTCAAATTTCAAAGAAAACTCTATATTTTATGGAGTCTGATAGAAATTGTAAAGTATGGCAGCTGTCAAAAGATTTGCTAGATTTATTTGGTCTTTTCCAAAAGTTGTTCTTCCTCTATTTCTGAAAAAAAAATGAGAAAAAAATTTGCAAGTTGGGAAAGTTTCTAAAGAGCAGAGAAACCAGCATTGGCAAAAGACAAGCTGGGATGAGTTTGTTACTAATGTTAATTTGCCATGCTGTACAGCTCAGTGTAGATATTTTATATTTTTAAATTCACAGTTTTCAAAGGTACTGTCAACACTGGGTAACTCTCACCACCCACAGGAAGACATGAAAAGTGTTTGACAAATATGCAAACAGTAGTAGAGAGTAAAAGGTCAATAAATGTGAATATGAGAGACTAATATTAATCCATTAAAGTAATGCATATACACACAAATGGTCCTATTTCTACTTCATTCACAGTGACTGAGCTGCTCTACATTCACTCACAAAAGCTTTTCCATAAATAAGCATATATGAGATAATGCAAGATTTTAAAGCAAAATCTTTCTCTGCTATATTCTAATTAAACACAAAAGTGCTGAGGGCACACAATGTAATTAATTAAAATGAATACAAGTTTATTGAAAGCAAATTTAGGAAAAAATCACTAAATCCTTTTGGAATTTAGATCAATAACATCTGTTAAATTTACACTTAATTGTAAATTATTCTTGTGGTAAAATATGGGTTTGCTTTAAATAAAGAACGAGACATCCCAGGAAATAAATAATATATTACTGCTTGTCTTTGAGGACCACATTTTGTTCAAGCCATTATGCAATTATGGGATTGCAACACATATGCAGGTGCTGATTGATATTTTGTCATTAAATAGGCCTGAACTAAAGGGGCTGTAGAGAAGCTTTTACATTCCTTGTAATGAATATGCAGCATCATTATGCAATATATAAAAAAAAAATCAGAATGTGCAAAGGGACATTTGTGTAAACGCATCCAGGAGATTTATACAGTTAACAAATGTTTTGCCTTGTCCCTTGTGCTGTCTCCATTCTGAAGAAGGTCATGTTCACTTTTCTCCTAATGTGGTCTGTACTTTGGTTTATCTCAGCCCTACAGGATCAATGAGAAAGCTGAGAGTCAAATCTTTTGTAGTACAGCTTCAAACTACAGAACAGGAACCGGGGAAAAAAACCTGAAGTTAAAATGTCATGTATACCAAAACTGTTTTCACATTGGTTTCTTAATTTGGCCACAATGGATTACTTTCAACTCCCAGTATTGTTAGGATGCTTCATAAAATTTAATCTTTTCAATATCAATATTTATCTGCAGAGTTGTTCTGTTTGCAAAAGGGTCTTTTTCTTTCTTTCATCAACAATTTCTGTGTAAGTGCATTTTATTCCTGGTTGCAATCTCTGGTCAATCAGTATTTTACATATTCTGTATCTATAATCTGCATTTTCAAGTAAAACTGAACAAGTCATGTAGTCTCAGAAGGGAGATAGTAGTCCTTGAACAAGGAAGACCTGTTCAAGGATGTCACTATTCACCTAGGTTCATGGAACCACAGGATGGTTAGGGTTGGAAGGGAGCTTAAAGACCATCTAGTTTCAACCCCCCTACCACGGGCAGGGATGCCACTCACTAGATTAGGTTGCTCAGGGCTCCATCCAACATGGCCTTGAACACTTCCAGGGATGGGACATCCACAACTTCTCTGGGCAACCTTTTCCAGTGCCTCATGACCCTCACACTGAAGATTTTTTTCTTATCATCTAATCTAAACTTGCCCTCTTTCAGTTTGAAACCGTTGCCCCTTCCTCTCTCACTATCTGCCGGTATAAAAACTCTCTCTTCCTCCTTTTTATAAGCCCCCTTAAGGTAACGAAATATCACAATGAGGTCTCCCCAAAGTCTTCTCTTCTCCAAACTGAACAGCCTCGGCTCTCAGCCTGCCTTTGGAGGAGAGATGCTCCATCACTCTGATTATCTTTGTGGCTCCTCTGGATTCACTCTAAGAAGTCCATGTCTTATGGTGAGGACCCCAGACTTGGATGAAGTACTCCAAGCGGTGTCTCATGAAGGCAGAGGTCAGCAGATATGTTTTTCTTTTTTTAAATGGGCCAAATGGGCCAATAAAAGTTAAGACCAGTCATGTCAACCCAACCAGTAAGAGCCTGGAGCTCTTCCTGACTGTCTGGCTTCCAACCAGGGGAAGGTACAGTAGAGGAAGGAAAGGTTCTTACCTCCCTGACCATCTGAGGATGACAGCCTTGGAGGTTTGCCTGGTCCTGCCCCAGCCATGGGTGCTATGAGAGTGGTGAAAACCCCACGTCTCTGTTATTTGGTTGCACTGTTCCCCTTAACCCTGCCCTTCTCCTTCTCCCCACCAGGGATAGACTGCATGTCTCCAGGCAGCTCAGAGTGCTAACCCCCTTCTTTGAGAATTAAACAGTTTTTCCTGAGCCCTTGTTTGGTCTAACTTCTGGTTAAACTGAAGAGTGATGAAGCAGCAAATGCAATGAGCCACCTGACTGTCTCTTCTCAGGAGGCATGTGGTCCACACTCCGGCAGCTGCAGACCTTGTCCCCTGCAAGTTTTAGCGTTTCATGCGTGGAGTGGGCTACCCATTTTTGCTAGAAATAGCTCTATCCATTTTAAAGCATGTGTCTGTATTCCTGTCAGCTTCACTGAGATTTATGCTCTCTGATCCGCATGACTAGCTGGGCTGTTTTCATCACTGTTTCACCAGAAGCCTATTTGTAAACTGTGTTTTCCACTGATTAAAGAGGAAAATTGTTGAAATTGTAGGATATTTCAGTGTAACTGAGAACAATTCCTAAATCACTGAGCATTCATGTGTAAAGTAACTCTACTGTCACATTGGGAACTAAGTTTCTTGCCAATGCTTAGCTTCACTCAGTTTCCTAAGAGTCAATCACTTGGGCACAGACACATTTCTTAAAGAAATCTTACAAAGTCTGAAGAGAAGCTACTTGCTATTTATGCCACAAAGTGCTTTTGCAGCTCTGAGGAGCTGAAATGTGACCTGTTTGCTTCACTGCAGTGCACAGCAGCATGCATGAGAAATCAGCCAAGAGAAAC
This sequence comes from Amblyornis subalaris, assembly GCA_018881555.1. Lineage (NCBI taxonomy): Eukaryota > Metazoa > Chordata > Aves > Passeriformes > Ptilonorhynchidae > Amblyornis > Amblyornis subalaris. The sequence continues at coordinate 7,201,034 of JACAXG010000033.1, read as the reverse complement.
TTAAAAGGAAATATTCAGCTGCTGTCTGTCTTTTTAAGCATTCTAATCTCTTAATAAGAGTTGGCAGGTGCTAACGGTTTTGCGCTTGTTTCTTTCTCCCTTTTTGGTTATCTGAGTTTTGTGGAGGTAGATTTGTTTTCTGGGTTCAGTAAGTATTTCTTCACCTGCCTCGAAACTGCGGGCCCTTTGATAAATAGATTAGAAGGTTATCAGATTTCACTGTTGTTTCTACAAGTGTATTTGTTTTCTCTGATGAAGTGCTCTTTCTTAGCTTTCTAGAGCAGTAACCTCCATGGATCAAAATAAATGTCCCTATTCCTCCCAGAGAAAAAACAAATCAGGGTGGGAAGGAAAGACTTTGCCTTAATTCTTTGTCAAAGACATTCAAAGCACTGGTAAACAACAGGACTCCCTTCTGTGTGGATTTCAACAGGTTGCCAACAAAAATTACCATGCCAAATTAACCCCTCACTAATGCCATTAACAGAGATTCACCAGATGTAATTTCCTCCTGTTATTAATTAGAGCAGTTTGTATATAATGAAGGAATACAAAGCCACAGGAAGCTCCAGTGCCTTTACCATCTATTTGCACTAACATGTCTGAGGCCAGCACCAGGCAAACGGAAAGATGTGGTAAAATGTAGGTATCTAACTTGAACTTTAACAGATGTAAGGTGGTTTAAATATTGGATGTGACTGATTAGAGCACCTCTAAACGAAAACACTTTGGGAAAAAGTCTAGCTTTTGACGTAGGAAGTTACCAAGGGGGGTACAGGGCTACAGGCGTGTCATGCCTGACAAAGCATGAGCTCCTTGAAGTGCAGTGAGAAAGGAGAAATGCTGTTGCATCCCCCTCCTTACACGGCACCAAGCTCTGGAGCGTACGATCAAGGAGACGATTTTGCCATGGAATTGCTCCTGGGAGATACCGCTTGTGCACACACTGCAGTCTCTGGGAAAGAACAGGGCCATTGTATCTCTAAGCAGTAACCGTTCATGTGCCATCTGCAAATGCACTCTGTGCTGTGCTGCTGTTGTTGGGCTGACAGAGGTGACTGGTAACGTTTCTGTAGATACTCCTCTGTTTTTCCCTGGCATACCTCCTTCAGATGCACTGAAAAAATCACTGTGAAATAACAGCCACTGTCACTATGTACCTGTAAATATATTTACTTCAGAGGGATTCAAGTTGAGCATGTACCTGAGAGCCTTTCCAAATGAAGGCTGAAGAGCAAGCTCTGAATGGAATAGTGTCTCACACAACTTTCCTCATGGTTTGTATAAAATAGTCCTATTCCCTGTAGTTTTTTAGATTCATCTTTTTTCTTCACTCATGCATTGTCTAAAAAGACTGTTAAGCAAGAGAGCAAGCCTGATGACAATATAAACAATACAAGTATTATAAAATATAGTGCCTGCTCTGCTAAATAAAAGATGAAGACCAAATGAAACCAATCAGCTCACATGCTGCTCAGAGCTTTTAGCCCTTGTGGTAGATACAGTATTTGCAGCAGTTCAAAGGCAGAGCAGAGGGGACAACCATTAAACAGTGTGGACAATTAGTATCCAGAGCTCTCTCTCTTGCTCTTTTTCTTCTCTGGGTTTCTTTTATAACTATCAGATATTCTGCACATTTCTTATGACCCTTAGGAAACGGTGATGACCCTTATGATTTTCAGGTGTTATATTTTAGGTCTGAACATAACTTGGTAGCATGCATATAGTCAGTATGTGAGGCATTTCATGTAACCTGCTGAAATGCAATTGCACTCTAGATTCAGCTCCAGAGTAAAACACAGTAGTCCTTGCCTTCTGCAGTACTCATGGAGTTAAAATATGAGACACTTGGGGAAACAACAAAAAATCAAGGTTATCTTCATTGTAGTGCCGCAGAAGCTCAGGACAATAAACAGCAGAGCACTTGAAAGCAGTGAAAGCAAGCACTCTAAAGATATATATGTATTCAGAAAAGTACTTTAATAAACAGCCATTAAAAATAGTACAATAGGAAAAGGAAAAAAAAAAAAGAAGAAGCTGTTAAAAATTCAGGGACATTTATGGGACAGTCACTTCTTGAGGTCATGAATGTAAGCAAAGCCTATTACCATGTCAGCAAAGAATTTGTTCAAGTACTTTTTACCACATCATTGTTTTGTACAGTGTGAAGGAAAAGCCATTTGAGATCATGAACTAAGAAAATAAACAAATACACAAGTTCTACAAGGGCAAGGACAATGAGAGTAGGACACACGGTTCTTGTACTGAATCTGTTTTTCTGACAATAAAATAGCGATTTCTTGCTGTTCCTTAATTTCTGCCATTTTTCTATTTTTACAAAAACATTTATTTTCCATATCAAATTTAAGTAAATGCAATACAATGACCATAGTCTAAAATACAGTTGTAGAGATTTAAGAGGGAGTAAAGGTAGGAGACCTTCCCTCCTCTGTACTTGCATATTTGCTGAAATCTTACCTCACAGAGCCTTGAGGCAAACCGAAGGGGAAACTGGAACAATTGTCTACCAAAAGCAGCTCTAAAACTGTTTAGTCATGGAAATTGCTGATATTTCATTCTGAAATAATCTACAACTTTGAGAAAGATAAAAATACAGAAAAATGGCAATACTTTTCAAACCAATATTGTCTATTCTGTAAGTAAGCTTTTGAGTGTATTACAGTTTTGTGGAAATTATATATGTAGGGGAAAATGAAGATGGAAAAGAAAGCCACTGTCTCACTATGACTGATATGTTATCCAAGTCAACTGTAAATGGAAAATATTATGATTTCTAGAGTTTTGTGAAAGCTAGCAATTTTTATAACCCTAGCAGAGCAATGTTCTCTTTTCCAAATGTATGCTTTAAGGAAATTCTGTTGAATACTCCATGAAGCAGAGGAAAATCATGTGGAAATTGCTTTCTAATTATTTCAACTGTTTCTGTGCACGCTGGAACACCCACTGATTTCATTAATGTAAAACATGGGAAAATATGGATTTGCTCATCAGTTGAAGTAGTAAAACTATCTATCAGCTAAGGCTCTGGTATTATAATTTATCTAGTCACCTTAAGAAGAAAAGCCTTGTTAATGTTCTATGACTTTAGGATTCAAGTGGAACTAGAATTCAGACCAGGAAAGACATTACAGAATTGGAATACCAATGTTCCAAAAAACACTGATGTTTCAAAAAGACTGTATGTCAGTAGTGGGGTCTAACACAAGCTGACCCAGATCCACACTCCTGCTGAATAATAAAGCTTCCAAATCACAAATCATTTGGCCTACACTAGGGGTTCTAGAAGAATCAAGAAAATTACTTGTTCACATATTTCTTCACTTCAGTTTTTTGTTTGTTTTCTTGTTTCCGGTGTCTTACGCTGACATAACCAACAGGTTACTTCGTGTAACTCTGAACAGACACATTTGGACATTGGTTTTAAAATATTTAAAATATATATTTCCAGAAGAACTTCATCTGATGAAATAACTTACATCATGCCATCACACCTTGATATTATTTTTGTCTTTTCTTAAGTCATTATTTTCTTTTTAAATTTAAAGGTTGAAGTATCTTTGCTCGTCTTAGCATGTGAAACTTAGTTAACTGAAATTAATATTAAAAAGCAATAGTGAACTTCACAATATTGGCTGTATTAATTTAATTTTAAATAGGCTATAAATAGGCTGTCATTCTGTCAATAGGCAATACTTAGATGAGAATCATTTCATCAATTTACTTCATTTCATCTGCAACATGTGAGAGAAGAAAAAGAGGAAGCTGCTATGAAAAAATATCATGCTTGCATGGATTATAGAATCCAACAGACATTAGAGTACCCAGTAAAAAAGATCAGAGAAAACCAAGAATTTCACATTTGATCTGCAAAGTGACATATCGAAGTGTCACTGAAGGAAAAAGCATCTCTAGAATTTCTGACTCACAAAATTGTTGAAACATTATCCCAATGAAGTGTTATCCTAAAAAAGGCAAATATAAGGAAAGTCATCCAATGAAAATAAAACCAAAATATTTTATATTCTTTGAAACTTGAAAAATATAGCAACAGAAGTTCTGCTCAGTATATAACATCATATAACTGAAGAAAAACAAACCAAATAATTTACTCTTTAAAAAAAACACAGAGGACACTTATATGATGCTATAACAAAACTAAAAAGACAGAAATTAAATTTAACCAGGAAATCTCAGCAAATTGATATTGATCAAAATTCTAGGAAAAGGCAAACAAATTATTTTCTTATTTAATAGGGAGAAAAGTAGCCTGGGTGAACACCAGCAAAAGTTTAGTGACTAATATTGCCTACATACTAAATTAAAATTACTCTGTCAGTCTAAACACAAATATATAAGCAAGTCATTCTGGTCTTCTAGTTACACTGAAATAAATGAAATGCATATTTGTAAAATTTGATTCATTGTAGCATTAGGAGATTCAAAGCGACATGGAGACTCCAGGCAGCTGCAAAGGAGGAGAGTTTATTGCAAAAATCCAGGCTTTTTAAGCCGTTCGTCTGTTATTAGTTTACATACTTTTAAGGCACAACAAACTAAGTTCAACCAACCACCATATACCACGATGTGATCATGCGAAAGTTATGTAACTTGTTTTCTCTACTTCTAAGTTGGCTGAGCTCGTTCCCAGAGGCCTTTTTACTTAGCCGAAGTAACAGAAGTCAGCCATGATTTTACAAGGCTAACAATGCCTTCATTTTGCAAGGTTTTAGCTATCTGCAACAATTCATCTGCTATTATATAAAGTATAGAAGATGTAAAATGTACATGTCCTTGGCCCCAAGACTTTTCTAGACGATTCCTTGAATTCACAATGATTGTATCAGCTGATATGCTCATCCAGCTGAATGAACTTGACCTTTAGACATATAGCAGAGGACCTTCGGATCGGTCAAACAGAACTTTTCACCTTTTGCATTTGATGGATAAGATACAACATGACCTGCAACAGCTGGAGCTACGTGCAATGAAAAGAAGTTCCATTATGTTGAAGGTAAAGAGTATGTGGTTTTGACCTTATATGGCACTTAGTGCCATGGTCTAGTTGACAAGGTTGTGGCTGGTCAGAGGTAGGACTCGATGATTTTAGAGGTCTTTTCCAACCTAAAATGATTCTGTGATTATTAATATTATACATATTATTTTTCATCTTTGCACACAGCTCTTTGTCTGTCTGCAGGGTCTTTTGGCAAATGCATTTCCAGTATAGCAATCTCCCTTCTTTTCCAGATGAGAACTATTTCAAATAGCATATCTTCAACTGAAAACTATAAGAAACCAAACTCAGAAGCTTTTCTGAATTCAGTATTTCACATGCACTGAAATTATGTCCTGACTCTATGTTTTAGTAGGATGTGGACATGCTGAAGGAGAAATATCCATTTTCTCTTCTAAGACATTCTGGTTTCCCTCCAAAGACACCTCTACACACGGGATATGTTAAAGTGTCCTCCTCCTGATCCCTAATCTCAGGATTTCAACCGGGAAAGAATTGTCAATTTGCTCTTCTGAAATTTTTCAAAACTTGAGCATGTAATGCAGAAGGCTGAAGGGAGGCTGAAGGAAAGCTGAAGGGTTTTGCTCGTGAAGAGATTTCAAGCACACTATTCTGTCAATGGAAATTTTTCTTTACATCCCTTTTCTTAGCAGTATCCTTAGAACTATGGAGATCTATAAAGCATTTATTATTCTGGCTTATTAAGCAGTAAGATAAAAAGTCATTTTATACAAAACCTCTTTCAAAAATCAAGAAGTAGTTGCAAGTGCTAGTAGTATATTTTTTTTCCTGAGATGTACTAAAAATAAGCTATATTTCCTGAAAGAGAAACTTCCAGAATAGCCGTAACTTCTTATAGCCATAACAAGTTGGATAATTTGGAATACATTATGCCAGAATATCTCTATTGCTAAAATCAAGGATAATGAAAGGGTAATAAGAAGAGATTATTAAACATTCCCAATGCTTTTGTGCTTATGAATTATGCGATTTTACAGTCTTCTTCATTAGATTCTGCATTTCTCGAAGTCAAACTTGTAATTTCATAATTTCCACAAGCAAAACTTAAGGTACTGGATTACATGAATTAATGAAAAAGAGGCAATAAAGCACTTAGCCATGTCTGGCCTATGAAACTTCTTGTATGCATAAATTTAAAACAATCTGCAGTTTTGCCTGTAGATGTCTTAACAGGGTTTTGCTTCATGATTATGTTGAGCCAGCATGTGCTACCATTCAACTGTGGAAAAACAGATGTTCTCTATTAATTCTAAATTCAGCAAAACTGATGCATTTTATGCTTTGGAATAAATTTAGATGCTGCCTTGGGGTACCTTTTATGTAATACAGGATATCTTGTTCACAGTTTGGGCAAGCTAGAATAATTGTGCTTTGTTTTATAGCTTTAACCTAGAGCTAGAATAAAACACTCTAGAATATAAAAGATTTTTCTTGTCAGCACAGTATACAACATTATTGCTATAATTCTCTGTAAAAGATAATGTCAGCATCATAGAGCAAGTAATTAATATAATCATTATCAAACCTCTCATCTAAAGAAATCACTAAAATCTCCCCAAAATTTTGCATTCATAGTCTATGATTGGATATGCCAAAACATCAACTGCTACAGCAAACTCCAAAGTTTATGTTCCTAGTATAGCTGTCTGGCTTAGGACTTGAATTCTTAGGATTGGCAGAGACAGGTATACCGCTAAGAAGATAGTTCAGTTACTTCAGTTATTTATGGACTAAAAATTCCTGCTGGAAATATTTTAAGCACTTCAGTTTGGTAGAAAAATTTTTGAAACCACAATTTTTTAGAAGATTTTCTTCCATAAGTCCAGGCCTAAATTGAAATATGTTGTAAATGTGAAGGCATGATATGATTTAATAAAATAAGTTGGAGAACAAAATGAACTTTTACATATATCAAACCAAAATACTTTGCAAAAGAGATAATTTCAAAAGTTGTCTTAAGAAGTCTTATCTGCAAAAATTTACTTCCTCTTCAGAATTCTTCAATCCAGGCCCAGAACCCGAATTTTTAGTCTTACTGAATGAAATATAGGAGCGTAAAAAAATGGTTTAGTTGGCACCTGTAGTGTACAATCTGCCGATAGAGTGCAGTGTGTCTTCACACGTGTGGTCTCCCATATTTCTCTCAACCAAAACCAGCTGAAAATAACTGCTTCAACTGATAACAAGTAGTTTCTGCTGCTCCTATCAGAAGTTCTATGGAGACATAAGTACAACAGGCTGTCCTAAATGAAAACTCTTTTCATCATTATTAACTGTTAATTTTAAATACAGCTAATACAGCTGATTTTTTTTTTTTTGAAAAGGAGATTTAACTATGTGGACCTTTTGAAAAGATAGTAATGAACTATTTGTCTTCTATAGGAATGCAACTAAATTTTAACAAAAGGCAATATTTCAAGACTACATTTTAAACACATAACTGAAAAGGAAAAAAAAAAAATCCATGTTCTTCAAGGTCTAGAAGAAAGTTCGCCATAGTGTTCACTTTTACAAAAGATAAAACAATTTTAAGGTTAAACTCTACCCAAAAGCCCAAAAGAGGGATTTGCAGAGAAGGATGTTAGCAGTTGTAGATCCAGGGAGGTTCATTCATTCAACAATATTACAAGGCAGCCTACTCCCAGTAGAACCACGCTGAAGTCAATACAATCTATCTGGAGTAGTTCAATTAATTGGTTTTATGTGTTAAAAGTAAAAAAAAATGTAGCAAAATTGCTTTCCAGAAGACACATTTTACATATGTAAAGCAGTCAAATAAGTGGAATAAACTGTTTGCTAGTTAATAAGTCACACCTTGCACATTTTTATTGTTTATATTTCCAATTTCTGTCCCTAAACCTCCTCAAAATATACTTTTTTTTTCCATTTTTTGATTTAATTTCCTGTCACTTGGTTACTTAATATTTTTGTTTATATTTTGCAATAACAGATGTCAGGAGGTGTTATAAATAAATTTTTTCAATCACTGCAGAGCACTTTGCAAGACATTCACATAAAACTTGTGGTTTCTGCAATTGTCCACTGTTTGTTATCAGGTTTTCTATCACCTCAACATATTTACATGAAATCACTGCTTTTCTCATCAGTATCTAGGAAAGTATCCAGGCTTTGAGCAACCTGGTCTAGTGGAAGGTGTCCCTGCCCATGGCAGGGGAGTTGGAACTAGACGATCTTTAAGGCCCCTTCCAACCCAAACCATTCTTTGATTCTGTGATTCTATGATTCCATGAAAATAAGTTATATCTTATTTAAATTAAGCAAGTCATGCCATTTTGATGTTCAGTGTGATGTTTGGAGCTGATGTGTTGAGATGCCTAACATATTTCAATATATCTTTACTCATTCTTCATCAGCTTGTGCTTCAATACTCAAACACAATCAATTGATGACTGTACCATAAAAAAAGGTCTGAGATGCAAATCAGTTTATTAATTTTCCTGGGCTGGGAGGGCTAATAATGGCAGGATACTGAATAAATCATTATTTGCTTAATCCTTCCTTTCTGAAGCAGATAAATGAAACTTTGGTTCCCATATCTACAATTTACTGCTAAACAGAAAGAGGTGTTATCACCTGGCAGTGTTGATTGGCAGGAAAATACCACCATAGTGTAAACCAGGAAGCTATTCTGGAGGGAATGAAACATTTCCTGTGGTTATTTGAAGTGTATTTCAGTTTTTATAGCCTTGGTCACTTGAAGTCTCAGTGTGAATTACAAAATATAATGCATAGCTGTTAGGCCTGATTAAATGGGTTGCATGGCTCTTAGGCCAAAGCAAAAGATAATAATGAAAAATAAAATAACAAGTGAGAAAGAGCCAGAAAGAAGCAAGAGACCAAATAAATATTTGGATATTGCAATGTGCCAGATTTTATCATTTATGTAATTAGAAAATTATTCTTTACAATTGGATTTACCCCTTTTAAGACTACACATATTTAGCCTTCTTTAAGTCCCAGTTACTTCAATACACCAGAATTTGCTTTTTCTAGTTTTGTATGAGGCTAAAGAGGTCATCTGCTTCAATGAAAACTGCTAAAAGCAACAGTCATTCGGAAATATGAAAAAAATTCAAGACCCATCTCTCTGTACAACTCTCATCTCTGACATGATTGAATCATGCAGTGCTGTCACATCCTATTACTGTTTTAAATGCGTACATGGGGTTTCAGTTGTGCTTACGTCACACAGGCAAACTTGGACTTCAAAAGCCAAAGTTTACAGCAGGTCATTTAACGGAGATGAAACAAAATTTTGAGATAGAAGAACCAGAAAAGCAGCTATTCTTAAAAAAATTTGCTTAGTCCTGTTGATATAGATATAAAAACTAATATATCAGTTTACATTTCATTTATTTCAAAAAACTTGAATATTTTTCCATTTATGATTAGTGAGTTTGTTTAAAAAAGCAGCACTTTAAAGATGTTGAAATGAAGTTTTTAAAACAAAAAAACCATGATCCTTATGGGTTTTTATGCCCAAGTTTTGAATATTTTTTCCCAGTTTTTGATGCAGCCAATCAGAACATTGGTTTTTTGCACAGGTCTATGAAAAATTGAAAATAAAACATTTATTTGTATATACCGTATCTACTTTGCACTAAATTATACCATTGCTTAGAATTTTAAAACTTTTTTTGTCAAATGTCTCTGAGTTTCCTCAGCTCTAAGTAACGTCACAATTTTGATGACCTATTCATTACCTACTAATATCTTTTTATGTTAACAGAGGAATCAGAGGAATATATAGGATATAGCATATAGGAGAGGCAATAAGTATGTGTGTGCATGTGTGCATGTTTTTGTGTGTGTGCGAGAGTCCTGTCATGCTGCTCTTGCGTCTTTTAGTCCTCCCTTATATATATGCAAACTGTTGCTTTCTACAAAGATGTAGGATAATCAAAGCATGAAAAAAATAAAATAAATCATAGTCTAATGTGCATCTCTCTTTCAAAAACTTGTCTCCTTTGCATCAAATAATCCTACAGCATGAAGTGTTCCATGTATTTGGAAGGAAGATTCTTTGTGAGGTTTTTGTAGTTTTGTTTTTGCCTCGCTATCTCTGTCTAGTAATTAAAACTCCTGCAATCCATGGGATAATGACAGATAATTTAGAGTATGAAAATATCACTATAAATATCTTTCAAAGTTATTCCAGGTGAAATTCTTTGTTTTATAAGCTTTAATACTTTGCCCATCTGACAGTCTTGAAATATGTGTATAGGAAAAAAAGAGAAAAATTGTTTCATAAGATTATTTATTGCTTCAAGAAGTCCTTTAAAATTAGAGGGAGAAAAACTCTAGAACACTATGGAAAGGTCTTAATAATTTAATAATAGAACCTAATCAGGAGTTAAAGGGATCACTGGAGTTAATTAGCAAGAAAGAGTGCCTGTTATATGCAGCTGGTCTGAGAGGAACATAAATAAAATGAAGCAATGATCTATGCCAGAAAGATACATTATGTATAATCACAGAGGCCATATATTGTACCAGCACAATAACACAGAGATTAATTCTCTCTAGAAACTATTTCCATATAGTCCATCTGCTACAAAATATTTTAATACAATTTATTTCTACATATACATGTGTGTTCCTTCAGAGAGGAAGACAGAATAATCACTAGTGTATAAGTTGCTTGTCTAAACATAGAAGACAATGAGGATCAGATACAGTGATTAACACCAAAATTATCTCAGATATAAATTGCAAAGAAGACTCATGAAGGAGCTAAGATTTTATGACTTGTTTTAAGTCATGAAAAAAAAGAAATTTTCCCAGAAATTAATCCTAGATATATGATAGCAGTACAGTATAATGGCTATGTTTTTCCCCTCCCATTATGTAACTGTCATACAAATGCCCCAAAGTTAGAAGATAAGCTAACCAGAGGTATCCCCTGTCTACGCCTGCAAAAGCTGCCTGGAGATGAGAAAAAATATCAATGCTAAACAGTGAGAATAGATGGGATATAACTCCTTGTTAGGACTTCTTTTTAGGTTGGTTAGCTCTTTCTTCAAAAGATTCTCTATTTCCTCAGTATTTTTGATTATTTCCTCAGTATAGATGAATTTGCATTTAGTGTCTAGATGCACTAATGCATAGAAGAGTATAATGTATAGTTGTAGCCATAGAGTTGCAGCAAGGCTATGTATGACACAGAACTGCTGCATAAACAGGACTTGTACCCTTGTGATGTAAAGGTGGACTATTTGCCACTCAGGTAAGTTCCTCCAATACTGATGCAACCATCTTGTGCTCCTTTAATGAAAAGTGTTGGCTGATGTTGCAGCTAAGCCAATCTACTGACCAGATACTCCCAACCTGCTGCTATGAGTGAGAGAATGGGCTAGATCATGGCCCATGATCTCTTCCAACCAATTTTCTTCTATGTTTCTACTATCAAAGAAAGACCTCGTCTGCCCTCACCTCCCTTAATCCCTAATTCTTCTCTGGTTTGAACCTTCAGTGAGTCCATTTAGGGATTTAAGCCATACAAAATTACTATGACACAAAAAAGATAAGAAACCTGTTTATGCCATTTAACTTCCTGAATGGTTCACCAACCATTCAGGCAAGATTTTGTTCTGTCACAAATAAAAGGGAGAGGAGGACATGTGTGGCCAGCATGAATAGTGGACAGTGCCCTCTTCTGAAGCAACTAGCCTTTAGGTTGCACCGCTTTGCCATCAAATTGCATGCTAAAGGTTGAGGGTTTTTTGTTGCCACAGCAATTCAGGTGAAAATTTGCACTGATATTCTATACCAGTTTAATCAAGTTGCAGTTGTATATTCAATATTCTGTTAGCAATACTTTAACAACATTGATTAGCAATATTGGTTTTTAAAAAAAATAAAATTTAACAAAGATATCCCCTACTGATTGTTAAATGTCATAAAACTCTTATGCCATTTCTTTTCCTGAAATGTTCTAAGTCTAAAAAAAATTAAAAATAATAGACAGAGTCTGTTTGTAAGGATGTTCTATATATTTTATTGAGAACGGAACATTTCATTAATTACACTTGATGTCTTTGGTGAAAATTAAATCTAAAATTAACATAAGATCACATAGGAGAAGGACACAAATATTTTTCCTTTCCTTTCCTTTCCTTTCCTTTCCTTTCCTTTCCTTTCCTTTCCTTTCCTTTCCTTTCCTTTCCTTTCCTTTCCTTTCCTTTCCTTTCC
>JACAXG010000033.1:6936761-7188736 GCA_018881555.1 Amblyornis subalaris | reverse complement strand
TCCTTTCCTTTCCTTTCCTTTCCTTTCCTTTCCTTTCCTTTCCTTTCCTTTCCTTTCCTTTCCTTTCCTTTCCTTTCCTTTCCTTTCCTTTCCCCAAAGGTTAATACTTTTGCTTTTAATTGTTTCAATAATCATCAATATTCTGGTTTACGGTCAGGAGCATTTCTTATTGAAGGTTTATTCAATTTGTCCAATATGGGACAAGAATACAGGAAGATACTATCTCTGAAATGTGAACTAAGTTTAGCTATAAAACTTAATAAATTTAGCACCTGACATGAGGTTAAGTTTTAGAAAGATTCTACTTCTAGTTGGTATAAGACAGTGGAAAATTAAAAATTGCAAGTTGTCTAATACTCTGTGATTTGAAAAACATAATTAGTTTCTAATTAGTAAAAAAATAGTTATTAAAGCTCTTTTCTACTGAATGTAAAGATATTGCTCCTGTCATCGGATCGTGAACTCAATAATTTCTATGGCAATTTACAGCTTACCTCTTGTATGTCAACTCTTGTATGTACAACTCTGACTCTTGTATGTCAGAGTGCATAGTTGATCCATAAGTTCACCTAGGTAAGGTTTGGGCATGGGACTGATATTCTCAACGATACTTATCTAAAACAACTTGTGAAATATACCTGCTAGAAATCTGAATTCCTTTGGAAAAGCATGTAAGACATCAAAACCCTCACCTTCCTGATTAATAATGTGCACAAAGATATTAATTTAGGACCAAAGAAGAAGCATGTTTAAATAGGTGCATAATTAAATTCTATGAGTAGCTTACTCTTCAGTGACACATAGCATTTTCTTAAGTCAAGCTCATATTCCAAAGAGAACTGAAGTACTGTGAAAAGGACACAAACTCAAGGAAGTCCTGAATTTTACAGACAGTTTACGTTTGTCTTCAATGTAACTTCAGTAGAGACATGTAGGTATGGCATGTGCACGTACGTGCATGTGTACAAAAACCATGCTAAAACCTGTCATTATTTACTTATAGTGATGTCTGTTATCTTCAAATAGAAGATATATATGTGTATTACAAATGATTTTCCATTGATGGTAACACCAAGTAAGCAATTTTGAATTCTAAATAGTTCAGATGTATGAGAAATATGCAAGACACATATACTAATATGTTCTGTATTCACAAATAGGAATTCCATGTAATTTAACAATGTTTGTTTTATTTTTACATAATCTAGCTTTGCATAGGTCCACATATGGGTTCAATGCCTGTTTCAATCTGTAAGGCCTTAAGGTTTTATTTCCAAATTTAAGTTATTAATTTAAAATTTTAAGAACATGTTGAAACTAATAATCAGTAATTTAGGCCAGTATTGAAGCCTAAGATATAGATAAATTATGTATAAATGAAATAAAACCTCAAGTTACCTATAGAAGTGTTAATTAAAAAGCTGCTTTATTTTTTTTCCACAATGAATTCAAATTCAGCTTATATTTCGTATGTAACTAAGTACTTCTCGACCTGTGGAGGAAAATGTCGACTATGATGATCTCTGAAGAGGAAAAAGCAATATGGATATGTTTGATACATTGGTTGAAACATTTTTTATTTTTTTATAATTGTTCACCTATATAATCTTTAGCAAATTTTATGCCTCAAAGCTGAAGAAAATAATTATGTCATTTAGCTTAATTTTATTGCAACTAAATTTTTTTTCTTTATACTTTGTACTTTATACTCCATCAACCTATTTATGTATTTCCTATGAAAAAAAATAAGGAAAGGTTTCCCAGTACTTCTATCTGCAAATTAATAGAGTGAAACAGAGCATAGAGTATAGGTCAATTTAATTCCTCATATGAAACAGATTAGGTAACCACAGAAAAAAAGAAAATCTGCATAATAAATAATAGTAATCATCATCTTCATCAAAATGCATTATATTGAAATGTTGTGAGGATATATTGTGCTTGCTGTACAGCAGACATTATTTCATGTATTGTTAATTATTTTTACAATCTCMTATTAAATGGAAAGGCTTTCTTCAGACTTTGGAAATATTGGGCACTTTCTTTACAAATAAAATAGTCATCATAACAGAATGGAACACAGCAGCAAGGAAACTAAAAAAAAATTAATCAGAAAAGCAAATCCTTTCTGTAAACTTCCTGCTGCCTCACTCCTTAATGCAATTTGCTAAAGGAGACTTAGTACACTGGCTCAACACTGCTTCCTAGTTTTTCTCCTTTTCACAGCTTTTGTAAAAATCTCAAACGGAGCTCACTCTGTAATTTTCAAGCTCTTGGGACGTGAGCTACAAAACACAGAAAAGACTTTCTACCCTGTATTCCCGAGATCATACAAGAATTTGTAACAGTCTAAAAGTAACAAAGTTGTAAATAAAGCATTCACAATCCCATTGTCTACTTGGCCAATCCAGAGATGTGAAATGACACATTTACTACTTCTGAATAAGATAAGAAGAAGAAGAAGAACAACAACAACAACAAGAATAAGACCAAGAATAACAAGAAAAAGAGGAATAAAAGAGAAGAAGAGGAGAAAACTTCTGCACAGGGAGGGCAACCACTGGTTAGCAGCAGGAACTACCCAGGAAGCTGCAATCGCAATCTTCAAATTTTCACTTCCCTGAAGAAAAACAAGAGTCCCAAATCCAACCAGTCCTGCAGTGTCTTTATTCTGTCACCTTTTACTTGCCTCTCCTCACTCCAGGAAAAGGGAAGGGGGAAGCTGATGTTTGTAAATCAATGCTGTCTATTCTGCTGAGAAGTTTGAGCTGACTCTTATTTGTAATAACAATCATGGTTTGGAGACTCTGAATGCTTGGAGACTCATTCTGCCAAAGTACTGCAGAAAAACTAGTAACTGATAAAATGTCTTAGTATTTACTAAAGCAGTGGTGGTAAATTAAGCAACTCACAGCAGCAAGCAGAGCTCCTATCCTGCCTCCCCCATCTTACCATCTTAGCAGCTCTCAATTTGCATTTTATAAAATTTGGTGTTCACATTCATTCCATTTCTGTTATGTCATTAATCCTCAAATGAGCTTCAGACTTCTCTGAAGGGAAACCTTATTCAGAAAATAAATAGGTCATTCTATTGCTATGCTAAAGATAGATTCTGACCAGCTTATTTGATCATTAATACAAACTGTGGAAAACAAGATAGCTGGGATGTCATTTCCTGAGAACAAATGAAAAGTTCAGACTAAAAAGGAGGATTATTTCAGTGATTTCTTCTGTAAGACAAAAAATGTGATGGGAAAACACCTGGTTCTCACACTGTAGGCCTAATCTTATTTATCAAACTTTTCAGAATCTTGCACAAAATCTGGAAATATAAGACCTATTGTCACAGTGATTGAGACTAATGGAAATGGTTAATAGCTTTTAATTTAATTCTCTATTCTTTGACACATAGTGAAATATTCTTCTGCCAACCAAAGGCATAAAATATTTAAAATTACCTCAAAATGAAAAATTTTATACCTGTACAAAAGTGACTGTATAAGTGCAAAACAAAATAGCGAGTTATGATGATTGTATCAAAATATCTTGTAAAGGTATTGAAAGACACTTATCTCTGTAATGTGCTGCCCTTAGGGTCTGATAAGCACTAATCCTATTTCTTTTATGATATGACATAAAGAACACCTATTTATAAATGAGTGTTTATAGAGTAAACTCCTGTTTAATGTTATATTGGTCAGTTAGTTTTTAAAAAATAAAAAGACAAGAAATAGAACCAGATAAAAAATATATATTTTTTTCATATTTTTATTTAAAAAGTGATGAAGAAGCCTATTTTTTATTACATATATGCAAAGAACTGCAGAATCATTTTGAGATACTGAAGTTTGTTGTTTTATCCTGTGCAATGTAAATAATATACCCAAAGAGAATCTCTTCCTTCGGGTTTCTATAAATTCCCAACCCAAATTTTCTCCATTATTATGAAAACTGAAGCACATTCATGAAATATGTGTTGATTCTTGCCAAACTGAGCTTAAAGAGCTCAGTATCAGCTCCACAAGATCTAATCTGTTCAGGAAAGAAAGTAGATCGAGGGTCTTAAAATGCCTGTGACATCTCATTGCAGAGACATGAACATTTTAACCCAAACCACAGAAGTTGGCTGCCAGCTTCGGTAGTAGGTAAATATCCATCTGTGCCGAGCTAGTTAAACAGAAATTTAAAAAGTTAAGGAAGTGGTGATCAACTTCTCGTGCTTCAGTGTGGTAGAAAGGGACAGGCGGACGGAAGATCACGCGATGTGACGGAAAGCAGGAGCAGCAAGGAATCTACCTCCCTTCATTCCTTTGTGATAAGAGCATGCAGACCCCTCTAACCCCAGTAGTTTTCCACTCCTTACTAACTCCAGCTATCCCACAGTCCCCCTTTTCCTGACGTAGTAAAGCTCCTCACTATTTAACCTCATGAGATAAGGTAATAAATGCCATTTGACCATCCACCACGTTGGTGTCTGTGCGTCCATGGCCCGAGTGGCCACGGGGTAAGCCGGGCTGCCGTGCTAGGCTTTTGAACCAGGTCGCCTTGTCTTCTTATCAGAAGGCAACACTTCAGTAATACTTAACAGTCTTACATTAAATATAAAATTTTACAAGTCCATGTCTGAATTATTTTTTCTATTTTAAATATTGACCACTTCAGAGTTAAGATCTCAGATTTAAAAACGCTTCACTGTCATGTACTAGTTCTTACCTATACTGATGAGTGCAGAAAAAAAAATTGACATTTTACAGATAAGAAACAAGCAGAAAGGAATAGTAAAAAACCTTGAGTAGAAATATAATATGAGATCCTTATTGCCCATGCTCCATTCTACCTAATTTCCTTAGCACCATGGCACTATCTATGCAATTGCATACCCAGTAATATATACAATATTAGATCCCTTGCACCATCCCTACATAACAAAGGACTCTAATGTCATAATATGCCTTCATTGAAAACACTATGCAACTTAGAAATTGTTTCTGGAGGTTAAATACACTCTAACAGTTATTTCCTCTCTCTTCAAACCTTAAAGAGCATATAATACTTACATTCTTTCTTCTTTATATTTTATATATCTAGATATCTATATATCTGATCCTTGTTTGTTGGGCCTCAGCAATGACATGTATATCTCTGAGGCTGTGGTATTAATTTGCTTTGCTCACTGTTCAACTTCCACTGTAGTCTCATGTGTCATTCTCAAGAATATTTTAATTTTTCCATTCTATGAATATGCAGGATATATTTTTCCTTGAATAATCTATGTCTGTATTACAATCACAAATGTTTACTGTAGTATTAAAAAAAAAATTACTTGTTTTATTCTGCATTTTCCTTTTTGAATGGAGTCAAGTGGAAAAGACAGAGGTATTAATGAGAATAAATCTTATAAGAGAAAAATGTTCTGTTTTGCAGAAGAAAGAAAACAAGTATTTTTCAATGCTGCTTTGGAGACAACTTTGAACCTCAAGGATTTACTCTCTTCCATATAATTTTAATGACTGAAGTGATGAAATTAGCAGTGTAATCTTTATGTTCCTATTATACTCAAAAGAGAGAGAGTGAGCAAATGTGACAGATGGCATTACAGAACCAAGTTAGGATTTTCCTCTGCAGTACCTCTTTACTTTGATATATGCAGCATGTGTGACTAGATTCTGAATCTAGGGCTTAGTTAATCACCTGAAGTTAGGTGTTCCGAATACTATGGTAAATGTCTATTTTCAGCTCTTTTCAGCCTACATATTGCACTGTGCCTAAGTATGGAACAGAGTTTCATAATTTTTTTTATTAAAATTAATGTGGTTTTTTTCTTAAAATATCTAGAATTAAAACACAAAGGATGTGGTATTATGATTCTAGCTAGCACCACAATTTTTTCTTTCATCCAAACCCATTAGTCTGTTTCCTCTTGCAATCCCTTTTGTATGTAAAACCTCTCTTTTATAATACCCTCTCGTATTGGGCCATATTCTCACAGTGATTGGCAATATATTAGTATTTATTTTCTATACTTGTAATTAAATATACTAGTTATTGTTCCTTTCAAATCATAAAGAAATTAAATACTAGAGTTATTATATTTTAATATTTATTCGTATGCTCATGTTATATTGTATAGTATTACACTAGAGATAAATATATGTGGTAATACAGCTTATGATGTGATCCATCCATATTCAGCTTGCCTCTATGCAGTGCACCTAGAAAGTAATCTGCGAACTTTCTGACAAATTAAAGAGGGAGTTAAATGTTGCAGCATTTTTGACTTTCTGTGCTCACTTTTCAGGAATATCAACTGCTCCTGTGAGAGTCTGATGAATTTCAAATTCATCCAAGCTTGCTTGGTGACAAAATACAATCATTTTTAGATAGAAATGAGACTGCTTTTTCTTTTCGATTTGTTGTTCTTTTTTTTTTTTGCAAAAGCTCAACATTATCGTATGCCAGGAGCAGTGACAGATTGTGGCGATAAAACCACACCGACAGAGCTTTTATTGTGAGTGTCCTTCATCATGTTTTTATGGAACTTAACTGTATCTTTGGCAGTCCCCAGCCTCCCTTCACTGCTAGCATTTTTATTCTCCTTAGACTTATGGTAATGCTAAGCAGTAGAAGCAGCCCGTGATAGAACAAAGGTTAATTAACACACCAGATGGGGAGAAAGACCTGTTGAAATGTTCTACAGATTCTTGGCCAAAGTCCAGGCACAGAGGTTATTATAAGGTCCAGCCAGAGTCCCAGCCGACACCAGACTCGCGACACTTACAGCGTGAGTGGACGTACACACAATCAGCAACTGTGCTGGGGTACGTGACACATTGCACCAAGGCATGTTATTCTGCAGAAGCTGGAGCAGGCAGGTGGACTAGAGATTTTCTTGCTGCCCCTTCTAAGGACTTTTCATCATTTGCATGATTTAATGAAAATACCCTCAGCTGTTTTATGTTCTTTTGATGTGCATAGATACAATTAATATTTAGATCATCCCTTCCAAAATCATTAAAACAGTGATTGACTGAGATTTCTAAGATAACCTAGTCATCTAGGTTTCCTCTGCCAACACAGCCAGAAAGACACGTTCCAAGAAAAATTAATCCCTGTTGTGGCGGACACTTATTAGTTATATAGAATGACATCCTAGTACATCTTCCAGGCCCTCTCACTGAGCTATAGAAGAACCACAGGCAGAAACATTTGTCTGGAGGAAAGGTTCATTAACCTCCAATAAATTTAGATACTATATTTATTTTTTTAAAACTGATATTGAAGGTATTTATACAGGCTTCTAACATGAAACAGATTAATAGGAACTACATGGTTTCTTTTGGCCAATTTAGTACTTCCAGCATTAAAAAGATTAGAAGGAATTAAATGGTTTTGTTTAGCTCCTGCAGACACTTGTATAGCACAGAGTAACACGGGAATCCTTAAGCAAAATTATCTGAGAAAGGAAAATGCTAAGACTGTTGTTATAATATGAAAAGTCGTTCAAAATTATTAATGATTCAATCTGATTTTAAATGTGATTGTCTTTTAACTTCCTTATTCTGCCATGTCTCTGACTACTCCAAGGGATTTTCCTTTATGTTTTCTTTGCTAATTAGAAAACAAGCCTGCTGGAAAGCAAAGGAACTTTGCCCCATTAAAAGTAAAGGAACTTATAAAATAGTAGAAAAAAAACCAATACATTTATGGAAAAGCTCAACATTCAGAAAATCTGTCATTTGAAATGCTTGCTTCAGATAACTTCAAGTATACTAAATTATGTATAACAAGTGCAAGTAATGAAGTTCAGATGAAATTAAACTTCGTTCCCTTCTGATTATTTTTTACCCTGTGCGACATAAGTTTGAGCAGTGTTCTGAAAACTTCCGACCTGATTATTTCCAATTTATTTATACATATAAATTTTTCAAAGTTTAGAAACACACGTTAAATATCCTTTTGGCTATTTTCTATAGCACCTACTGGTGACAAGAGGAGGTATGGAAGGAGTATAATTTTATTAGGTAGAACTTTTGTGTCCTTGTCCCTTTGAACTGCTCTTACTCTTTTATCCCTAGTACACTTTTATCTAATTGTTTTCAAAATTTTGCTATACAAAAAATAACAAGAGTAATTTATTTTAAACAGTTGTTAATAATTTCACTCCCAACACAAGGGAAAACACAGTTTATTTTAGAACAGCTTGTTTTATTCTTTCGTGTAAAAACCATATTCAATTTAATGAATTCATTAAGTAAGTCATTGATTAACCCTTGCCAATACTGCTACAAAGGCATTTGGACCTATACAATAACAAATAATTACTTGAGATACCAAAAGCAGTGTTTGCAAGAAAAAACAAAATTGAAGTTATTTCACATTTAGGAGAAAAGATTGTATTTTAAATTTATTTTTCTTTTTTTAATGGTACTTAAAAATCTGAATCTGACAAATTCAAAATACTTTTTTCAACTTAATGTTACAATCCCTTTGTTCATGCTGTTTATACTTGCACCTTTGATGGCATGAAAGTTAAGAGAGTGATGAAAGTTTAATGTTTCAATTGTAGTGGTTTTTTCACTGTCTTTTAAGGCACTTTTGAGGTGGATTCCGAATAAAAACATTTCCCATTCAAATAAGTTCAGATTTCTTTTTGTTCATATTTTCTTTCATAACAAAGTCATATTTTGTTTTGTTTTATTATCTCACTGTCTTTCATTTATTTCACACAATGGGCAGTCTCTGGATATGATAAAAACATATTTTTCAAGTGTTAAATGACACTTATGTTTTTATCATCTCCCACTGCTGCCATCGGATGCCTTTCCTATGTAATCTAAAATGAAATCTACTGAAAGCCACAAGAATTGTGAGCATTGACCTTCTCCCAGGTTTACCATTCCTGTTCAGGAAGTTCCTGAGCTAAAAATAGTAGGAAAGTTTATTTCTAGTATTAGCAAGAATTGTTGTTCTTGTCCTTTTCTGACTTTTTCATGGGCATGTGATAATGGCCACTTCTGAATACTAACTTAAACGCTTTTTTGGTCCTACATGACCATGCTTTACTTTCCTAAACATTTGTATGACAAGTCTACTGCCTTTCACTGTCAACAGTAAATTATATATTTATGTAAAAAAAAAAAAAAAAGCAGGATGGCACTCTGCAACAAGGAATAGGTCACTAATGAATTAATCAGATTTGAAATTCCTGAAGCACATCTTCTTGGCCAGTAGAGGCTCAAGAAAAGCTTCTCTAAGTGTGGTATTCTGCATCATGTTGGATGGAGATACATTTTTTAAAGTATCTCCCAGCTTTTTGTCCTGAATGTTAAGCAGTCCTCTGCAGACAAAAGTTTGACAATACTTCCTTTCTCTGCATTGGTTAGACTTGGGTCTTGTTTTCTGAACCACTCAGCTCAGGAATGAAGCAGAGGAGGTTGATTGGTATAAATGAGGCAGTATGGGCTCATTTCGACTGTGAATTAAAATATAACAAGACTGAGGTGATGACAGTTCATTTTCTATTATTTCATAACATTATGTAACTTACTAAAATTACTGTCTTTTTTTTCCCCCTTCAATTTTACAGACAGAAAATCCTTAAACAACTTCATCTATACTACCTGTCTGAGAGTTTGTCTGGGAAAGCCTATGAATTTCCAATTAAGTCAGCCTAGATTAATTTGCTTCTGCTATCATCAAAATGTGAAAATCAAATCTAGTGACATAATATAAGAGCAAGCTGGTATGTAGCAGAGTATTTGTTATCTAATAGTCAGCTAAAGAGCATTATAGGTAATAATACAGGTGACTGGGCAGGAACTCTCCATTCCTCCCTACTTCTTTGGTCTGGAACAGTGGAAAAATATACTTTTGAAGTTGGTCTGTAAAACGTCTTTTGAAAATGTTATAACTAAATGAGCTGACTGCTTTATGCCAGGGCACAGGACCTGTTATTTTTACAGCTTTCAGGGTCTTGAGGAGCTATTGTCATCATCAAAACCTGGATTTCTATTGCTCAGTTCCCATCAGAATTCTATTGATAATGCCTTCAAAAGTCAGACACCTACCAGCAAAACAAGTACCCCAGTTAGCTTCAGTGGAATTGATTCATTTCAGGCCCTTTCCCTGCTTCTACACTTTTGATGCACAGGAAATGAGAAACAATATGGATTTTAGAAGTGGAAACTGAAGGCATTATTAACCTCCATGAAGTATCACGCAGAGACATATCCATGCTTGAGAA
The DNA here is from genome assembly GCA_018881555.1 of Amblyornis subalaris. Classification (NCBI taxonomy): domain Eukaryota; kingdom Metazoa; phylum Chordata; class Aves; order Passeriformes; family Ptilonorhynchidae; genus Amblyornis; species Amblyornis subalaris. The sequence goes on along the minus strand of JACAXG010000033.1, from coordinate 7,178,493 downwards.
GTTGACATATAGCAACCAGCTTCCTTTGAACTACTGGCTACTTGTATATTCTGTTTCTACTCTGTTTTAGCCAAAGTTAGTCAGATTTGCCAATAAATATGGATTAAATTCCTTCTGTAACTGAGCCTATTTTGACTTGAAGTGATCACACAAGCAGTGTGCTTCTGTGCCCAACTGAGTGGGTGAAAAATGCTGACACTTCAGCAGGGTTTTGGGGATAACATATAATAGACACAAAAGAGGATGTGTGCTGTGATCTTACCACAGAAAGGACATGGATAAAGACAACCACACGTTCAGGACTGCTTACAATATCTGTCATAAAATGTCAACAGAATCTCTCCATAGCATCAAATTAATTTTTCTCTGAAGTTCACCTCGAATTCAGCAGAAGGCAGTTATGATCGCTCCAGTTTAAATGGTGGTTTCAGAGGAGCACCTCCACTTCAGACATTCTCTTACAACAGTTTTGGTTATGGAAGAAGCCAAACATATATATAAGAATGTGAAGTAAGAGCATTAGAGCACCTTACTCGCTTCCAGAAATATCTGGACCCTAGCTCACTATCCCAATTGCACTAAAGATCTACTTTTTGTGCTCTCACTAGCTGTGCCCTTACTTAAAAGTTCTCATTACAAATACTGCTTACTAGATCTATGTCACTGAAAGTCTTCCAGAGAAAATTAACTGATGGTACAGCTGAATGAACAAACTTTTCATTAAAACCTCGTAAATGGACATACATTTTGACAGAGAAATTATGAATATTTTGTAACAGAAAATAGGAGAAAAAAAAAAAGGAGGAAATGATCTGGAAATTCAAAAAAGCTTTGGGTGATAGGGCAATTTCAGTACATATATTACATGGCCATGTTGGCACCTGTCATTTATAGGTACATACAGGAGCAAATAATGAACTTAAATTCCCACAGAGAAAGTGTTTTCTCTGGCTGCAGGTCAGAGATGAAAACAGTCTTTGGCTAAGAGCATTTCAGATAATCTCTTAGACCACAGGGTACTCCAGACAACAGTTTGGAAATTTGAAAGACTGTAGTAAAAAACATTTATTAAAACTGTCAAGAACAGGAATGAATAAGAACAAAGCTAAGCCAGACAAAAAGTTCTAAGATGTGTCATTGGAGAAGGGTTTCCTTTGGGATAAGATTTTATTCTAGGCAAATATATCATGGGCCACTGTGGAAGATATTGCAGTAGGAGATGGTGACTTCAAGCAGTATCTAGGCAGAGTTTAACTCAAGGCCTCGGTTGCAGAGTCCTACGGCTACTACATAACCTGAGCACATACTGTGACACGAGCATGTGCGACAAAGCTACCTGGACATCTCTCTTGTAAGATCTGTTCCTGTGGAACTCTGTAAGAGCATGATGCTTTGTGTGAACGTTGGTGTGCCATCTAGAAAGCTCAGCATTGTGTAGGTAAAAGACTGATAAATTTGTTCATTGTCAGATGAAGCTATAAAGATACCAAGAACACTGAGGCTGGAGAACCCCCCTACAGATGGAATCTGAGCAGCATGCTATGAGGAGAGACTCTTCTGATGTTACAACACCTGGGGTTCCCAGCAGCAGAAGGGACGTAAGATTGCTGATGCCTTTTCTACAGTTTCCATCCTTGACCATCCAGTTAACCAACCTCGAGTGTCCATGTTTTTCTTAGTGAGATCCTTAAAGATAATTCCCTCCTGTGCAAAACAAAATGTCAGCAGTCCTATACTAGGACTGACAATGGAAGAGAAAGGTCAGTAAATTAAAAGTTACCGGACTTGGTAGCAAACTCATGAAGCAAACTCTAATTATTACTTTTTGCATTCAAGCTCAGACTTGTAAGATAATTAAATTGGTGTCTTACACCATTATTTTGGTCAAATGATTACATATAGAAAAAACCCAAAGGACCTACTTTAGGTCCTAATTTTTGTTAGCTTAATTGTTCCTTCAGACTAACTGGCTATGTAATGGGTTATTAGAATAAATGCAAAGTGTCAGGCCCATCTATTACTCTATGCAATATATGTTTTACAATGAAAACTATAACATTTGTCAGGAAAAAAGTTCTTATCTACTTTTTTAAGTGGATGTTGAAAGACGTTGCCTTTACTTGGTGGAGAACAGAATAGAACTGAAATATTTTTTTCAAGAAGATTATATGTTATTATTGGGCCCCAGCTAGTTGTTTTTTTGTGTTCTGCTCCCTTCCTCAAAAAAGATTTATCTCAACTGCCTCTCTGAATTAAATTTGTTTAGTTTATGTTGATTTCTTTCATACTTGTCTTCTAAGGAAAAGGATATTTTTTTAAACTACATCATTCTGTACAGATTTACTTAAGAAATAAGTGACCAAAGATTTAATCAGAAAAAAAATCCTATTCTGTAAATCAGATTATCCACCTGAATAATTAAAAATTCACAGTTTTAGTAAGTAATTGGCTTAACATTAAAAACATAGCCACCATAAGACAATTATTATTAGATGTTCATTTTTTTTGGATCTGCAGATCTTCAGAAATTAAGAAAGAGGTGACAACCAAACTCTTTCCCTATCTACAAAAAACCAACCAAACAAACAAACACCCAAATCATCTTTCCCTCTCCTGTAGCAATGAAATGAGTAGCAAAGATATTTGACTGATCTCTCTGTGTGCCTTCATTTGATTGTTCAGAACCAGGTAAATGTGCTCCACAGCCACTGCCAACTTTCTTTGCTGTAACTCCGGGAAAAATGAGCTTTGGTTTTCAATGTTCTGATCATAAGTGAAGGACCTGTATGGTAAGTGAAGGAAGCTTCTTTTCACAAAAAAGTCTTACGGAAAAAAAGGAAATAATCTGAAGCAAAAAATTCTGTCAAAATATCTGAACTAAAGTATTCATTTTCAGGACTTTATTAAAATACATTTCAAATTTTAAAATACTTTAAAAACAATAGACTTTTTTCATATACTGAAAAGCGAGTGGTTTTGAAATTAAAAACCAAAAAATTCGTAAAATATTTTTGGTAATGTAATTTTTGTTCTCTGGTTTTAGTCAAAATAAAATTAAAAAAATAAATAAATACAGCAAATTCTTGATGGAAGTACTTTTTGTGTTAATAATGGCAATTCTATCAGTATTATAGCTGCAATAACTGGTCAGTTTTGGGCTAGAGATCTCATAATGTGTTTCAAAATATTTTTCATTCATTAGCATGAATTTATCAAATAATTAACAATATTATGCTTTTTAAATTATTTGCAAAGTTGCATGCAAAATTCTATTATATGTTAGGTTTTCAAATGAAATATAGTTGTTTAATTCTGCACATTTTATGTACCTCCAAAACCTCCAAAACATAGTATCCAAACCTCATGCAACCTACCATCCTTTTTTTTTTTAATTTTAAAAATTACTCTATGAACTGGGAAAGTATTACAAGTTCTGTTTTCCAGTGGCAAATGAGAACCCTTTTCAAAGTAAAAGAAAGCCTTTGATAATCCACAGTAATGCAGTCAATTCCTCTGAAACTTTAATCCTTATAATTAATGACACTCTCTTTCCTTACACTTTTTAATATGTTTTGTGTAGTCATCCAAACAATTAATTTGATATATAAGAGCCAGCCTGTCCCTCAAACCTCTGTGGCAATCAAGGGAAAAAGCACATCATCTGAACATTACATAGAGAAAACATCATGACCAAATCATTTTTATATGCATAAATATTGTGATTTTCTGACTCTGGATGTTCAACTGAAAAGCTTCTCCAGAAGACATTTCATTATAAAATAATTTAAACAAGGCTAGCATTTATACAAGTACTGTTTTGGATATAGAAGTACTGTTCAACAATAAAAGGTGGAGGGTTCTTAATGCCCAGAATGAAGTCTATTCATAATTATAGGCATCTACAAATTAAAAAATAAATTAAAAAAAGACAAAAACCCCCAAAGTCCCGATACTGGGCTCTTGTACAGACAACTGTGTTTGCTCACACATATGTAGTTACCTACATGTGCTCTCCAGTGCTCACAGTTCAGGCATATCACAATTGTTGTGCCTATTTGTTAGAAAATGCATATACATTACATGAACAATTATACAGGCCCTACATCTTCAAATTAGTCCAATTTATTAATGTTAGTAACAGATTTTTCATAGAACACTGACTTTTTATGCACATGCTTCGGGCTGACCTTTCATTGTAACAAATCTTTTGTTAGGTTGCATTTTGCTTAAAATCAAGTTCACAATGAAGATTTAAAATAAACTGGATTTCTGAAGAGTACTTGTGGATCCCATATTTAAGCAAAAAAACCAAGGCTAAGTGAGGTCATATGAAATACAGCTCCAACTCTTTTCATGTTGCTACATGGAATAATAATTTTTTAGTTGCTGAAGAACTTACCAATTCAAACCTTCTGGTTTTTGACATCTTTTGAATGAGGTCATTTTAAGGCAGGCCAACCTACCACAGAGACTGCAGCATATTGGGGCAGTTGATATACTTAACTAACAATTATTTTTTCTTCTGTATGAAACATTCCTCTGTGTGGCCTGTGATAGTACTTAGAAACATGTTGAAAAAATAGAGAAAAAAGCAGAAAAGAAAAGGTGAAGAAAGTTGAGAGACACAGTAAAAAGTTATGAAAATGATTCTAGTTTTTCAGTGAACCAACCTGATAGCATTGTTTGGGCCCCATTGCCACAAGTCTGATTCTCTTTTGATTTTAGGCTACTGTGGGGGCTTTTTTGGTGAAAAGCCAAGCTAATTGGGCTCCATAACCTCATATAATAGTCATAAAAATACAAAAAAAATGCAAATTAGAAAATTTTAACCACGTATATTTTTCACCAAACTTTAATCCTTTCACAGCTTTCCACTTTTTCCACGCTAGAAATGCTTGCAAAGCACAGGAAAATGTAAACAAAATTAAGTTGCCGTTTTTCTAATTGATCCCAAACAACACTGGAGAATGAATTGTTTTTATGGATTACAGAGACTAAAAGCATAACATGAACATATGTTAATTTAATGACTTTCATAATCTATGACTGGAAATAATCATTATTTTTCTGGATGAAATGTAAGAAAGTAGTAAATGAGATCATATTTGTGAGATGATAAGAGAGTGAAAGGAAGCAAAATATTTTCACCTTTCTTCCTGTGGCTTTCTGCTTATTTTCCCAGAAATGTTCTATTGCCACATGACACAACAAACTTAAATGTAGCTGTGCAGCTCTGAGAACGTATCTGTATTTTCTTTCTCTAGGACTTAGAAAGGGTTTCCTTATATTAGAGAGCTATTAGAAAGTGCCCAAAGGAGGACTCTGAAGATGGTTAAGGGCTTAGATAGAAAGCCATACAAGGAGAGGCTGAGGTCATTTGACTTGTTCAGCCTGGAGAAGAGGAGACTGAGGAGAGACCTCATTGCAGTCTGCAACTTTCTTGTGAGGGAAGTGGAGGGGAAGGCACTGATCTCTTCTTTCTGGCAATCAGTGATAGGACCCATGGGAATGGCCTGAATGGCCTGTCTCAGGGGAGGTTTTGGTTGGATATTAGGAAAAGGTTTTCCACCCAGAGGGTGGCTGGACACAGGAACAGGCTCCCCAGGGAAGTGGTCACAGCACCAAGCCTGTCTGAGTTCGAGAAGTGTTTGGACAATGCTCTTGGGCACATGGTGTGATTCTTGGAACTGTCCTGCACAGGGCCAGGAGTTGGACTTGATGATCCTCATGGATCCCTTCCAACTCAGGATATTCTTTCTATTCTATGATTCTATGAAAATATCATCAGGTCAAATGGCAGAATGCACAATTACTCTCTCAATAAATTTGAGACAATTTTGCTGATAAATTTCTTACACAATTCAATTAATAGTTTTCTTTTTTAGAGTGTTTTAAATCACTTTTTTCTCATAGCCTTCAAATAAACTGTGTTTTACCATCAGAGTCAAAGTACTCTAGGAGCTAAAGTAGCAATGCAATCCCTTGCCTATTACTTTAAAGTACACCAAAGGAACACTTTTTCAAATCTGCAGACAATAATGAAAACTCTTCAATTGAAAATAGACAATTTTATCTCTACAAATTTAATGAAAAAATAAAATTACTTTAACGGTGTGTATCAGTAGGGGCATGCAGAAATAACGTCATTGTGAATAACACTTGGAAAACAATTAACCTTTGAAGCAATATCTTGCTGTATTGTGTTTGAGTGACAAAGTTTTGGTAGTGAGGGAGTTACGGGATGGCTTCTGTGAGAAGCTGCTAGAAGCTTCCCCCATTTTCAATAGAGACAATGCCAGCTGACTCCAGGATGGATCTGCTGCTGGCTGAGGCCAAACCCATCAATGGTGTTATCACCTCTGGGATAGCAGATTTAACAAGGGGCAAAAAACTGCTGTGCAAGAGCAGCGTGGACAAAGAAGTGAGAACATGTGAGAGAAACAGTCCTGCAGACACCAAGGATGGCAAAGAAGGGGGAAGAGGTGCTCCAGGTGCTGGGATTGAGATTCCCCTGCAGCCCGTGGTGCAGCAGGCAGTCCCCCTGCAGTCCAGGGGGGTCCATGGGGGAGCAGAGATCCACCTGTAGCCTGTGGAGGATCCCACACCGTATCAGGCTAGTGCCCAAAGGAGGTTGTGAATCCATGGGAAGCCCACGGTGGAGCAGGCTCCTGGCAGGACCTGTGGCCCCATCGAGAGAGGAGCCTGCACTGGAGCATGTTTGCTGGCAGGAGTTTTGACCCCATGGGGGACCCACGCTGGAACAGCCCATTCCTGAAGGACCGCAGCCTGTAGTAGGGACCCACACTGGAGAAGTTTGTGAAGAACTGCAGCCCATGGGAAGGACTTACATTGGAGAAGTTCATGAAGGTCTGTCTCCCATGGAAGGGACCCCACACTGGAGCAGGGGAAGAATGTGAGGAGTCCTCCCCCATGGAAGGGACCCCACACTGGAGCAGGGGAAGAATGTGAGNGGGACCCCACACTGGAGCAGGGGAAGAATGTGAGGAGTCCTCCCCCATGGAAGGGACCCCACACTGGAGCAGGGGAAGAATGTGAGGAGTCCTCCGTCTAAGGAGGAAGAAATGACAGAGACAAGCTGTGATGAACTGACCACAGTCTTCATTTCCTTCTCCCCTGTGCTGCTCGGGGGATGAATTAGGAAAAATAAGGAATGAGGTTGAGCCTGGGAAGAAGGGAGGATGGGGGAAAGGTGTGACAAGATTTCATTTTATTTTTCATTTCCTAATCTGATTTAATTGTTGTTAAAATTAATTTCCCCAAGTTGAGTCTTGCTCATGACAGTAACTGGTGATTGATCTCTCTCTGTCCTTATCCTGACCCTCAAGCCTTTAAATATATTTTCTCTCTCCTGTCCAGCTGAGAAGGGGAGTGATAGAACACCTTTGGTGGGCATCTGGCAACTAGAGAGGGTCAACCCACAACACTTGCAAAGTCTCTTGCTCAAGCATTTGAAGTTATGACGCATATCTCTGAAGAGAGAAAATTATGATTATTCAGTGTTGACTAATAGATTATCACTGTTTATCATAACATACCTTTGCTTTTCATGCAGTCTAACACAAATTATCTATCTTTCCAAAGCCTGTATTTTGATTTTGTATTGAGCTTGTTATTAACCACAATCAAATATGCAAAGTCATATTCTAAATCTGTACCTTTTTTCCTCAATGACTGTTATTTTCCAATTAGTCATATTGGTATAATCAAGAATTTGTCAAATTATGTTTTGATTAATGAATTTTTTTCTGCGATACTTAATAAGCACACAATGGCAATCATCACTGAGAGAAACCTTCTCCCATCTGGGTTTTCATATTATAAAGAATGAATGTGTTATTAACTGGCTACAATTTTGCTCAGAAACCAACAGATATTATGAACCACAGTCAGAAAGTATGTATAATGACTGTTTGCGTGTTTAAACACAAGTGGGTACTTTGCAGCATCATTTTATGATTGTTAGCCTGTCTCTGAAGACAGTCTTCCGGTAGTCTTTGAGCATATGTTTGAGGAACTGGCAGCGATAGAAACTGGCATTTCTTGAAATAGTTTCCTCAAAAAAGAGCAAGTTCAATTTTAAAGATACAGATTCCTTTTATGTTCCTATCTAGCATGTTTGCAGGAAATAAAGTGGGAGTGGAAAATGCAATTAGAAAGTTCTTTCACACCCTTAACTTCTGCTTAACAAAGAAGAAAATTACAAGTGATCAAATAATGGCTGGAATTTCTTCTTCTGAAGGCTTAGTTTCAAACTGCCTTCTGGAACACTGCATATGTTCATTCAAAGTCATATTGTGGGCCTTGTATTGCTGTTGTCTGGTGTTCCAATTTTCTTCTCTACAGATAAATGGTTTTGACTGGGTGATTTGTGATCATGGTGTGGGATTTGTTTGGGGTTTTTTCGGAACAGGAACTGAAGAAATGGTATTGAAAAGTTCAAATATCTGTGGATCAAAAGCAAGAACAATTTATATCCAAACCCATAAATACTAAAATTACTGAATTTTATAGTGTTCTCTTCGTTTTCTCTAAACAGAATTATTTCTGTAATTAATGTCTGCTTTAATTGAAATTTAATTGAAATTGACCTGCTGAAAGCTTTACCAGAACTGATATGCTTCCATGAGAAGCTCAAGTTCTGATACACTAAATTCAGCAAAAGACGTTTTTTCCAGAAAGTCCTCTATCAGATGTAGAAGTAAGACCCTTGAATTTCGCTGTCATGTCAGAGAGGAAGTTCTGGGTAGTTGACATGAAGCATAGAGATGTGCCACATAATGTGTTCTTGTGAAGAGCTGGCATGCTCTCTACCATTCACTCTTCTGAAACAGATACCTTAATCTCATATATACTACTACAAGCTCTTAGGTGGCAGTCATTTGTCTGATGTTAGGAAATTCAGAGTATTTTCACAGTTTTGTACTTCAATGAAGCATTATAGCTGGGTTACAAACAAATTAGGGCTTAAATGAGCATTTCACAGCTGCCCAGTCAACATAATTAAACACCTGAGGATGCAGCTAGACATTAAGAATAATTTCCACAGTAGCATATGAAAATGACAGTTCTGTGGTTTTACTACCAGAACTAGTCAATAATTGCATGTGAAGTGAATTGAACTCAGTAAATATCTTATCAAAGACTTATGGAAATCATAGGATCACAGAATGGGTAAGGTTGGAAGGGTGGGTCAGAATGGGTCATCTGGTCCAACCTCCATGCTCAAACAGGGTCATCTCAGAGCACATGGCACAGGATTGTGTCTGGATGGTTCTTGAATTCACCTCCAGTAAGAGAGACTCCACAACCTCTCTGGGTGATTTGTTCCAGTGTTTGGTCACCCACACAGTAAATAAATTCTTCATCATGTGCAGCCAGAACTTCCTGTACATCAGTTTCTGTCCATTGCCTCATGACCTATTGCTTAGCATCATCCTCTTGACACCCTCCTTTCATAAATTTATGCACATTGATGAGGTCCCCTCCCAGCCCTCGAGGCTGAACAGCCTGCTTCAGCTAGGCTGTGTAGAAATGAATAATGAGAAAAATGTGGCAAGAACATGCTCTGTAAAAACAGATGATTTGTATTTGGTGTATAAATGAGACTGTAATTGTGAGTGTGTGAGTTGCTGAACAGGCTCTTTCTAAACCGCTGCTGTTTGTGTGCTGTTATTAGATTTTACTGACACTTATATTGTCTCTATGATTGCTGCTCAGAGTACTACTAAACAAGTAGTATGACTGAATACATGCACTCACTGGGATAGAATACATCTCCAGTTTGTGACTATATATTTATGACTATATTGTGGGCATTAAGACTACTTGGAAAAGGGATTCCTGTCACTGTCTTTCACGATGTTCTGTCATTTCTGTGGTTATTTGAATGTAAAAGATTGCTTGGATGACAGTATCATTCTGTTCATTGTAATCAAAATCAAAATGAGCTTTCATGAAAATAGAATTTGGTTTTATCACACCATATTGAGAATGACTAATAGAAAAATCTAACTTCATACCTTGTTTCTTTTTCTTTGGTTGATAAAGTAAGATATCCATCTTATTTTCAAATTCAAGAGTATCTGATAAAATGAACAGACAGACTTCATGGCTGATGGCTTTTATTCTGATCAACAGATGAATGACATCAAGGATATAGATAGAAAGCACATATCTATACTGTGGTTTATCATTCTGTGTTAAAATGAGGCAGCTCACATTTGAGTAAGTGAAGGAACTCAATGTTCCATCACAGAAGGGCAAAAAATTATTCTTAGATTAGTCTTAATACAAGTACATCTGAAGCAGACTATGAATTTAGCAAGCAGCTTTCATTCCCTCAACATGTTATAATTGTAATTAATATGTCTCTGACTGAGAGATGGTCTGAACAATTTTTTCCTCTATCTGTGAAAGACAGGTTGGGACAGAAAGCTTTGTTAGACTGAAATCAGTAATAGCTGCTCTCAAAGGAAGGAGTGGCAACTTGGGCAGGGTGAAAACCATTAGTTTCAGAGAAGCCAAATGAGAATATAGTCGAAATCTTCAACTTTCAAGGTTCACTTGAACCGTTAAATAAAATGAGCAAATTCATATCATCTCCTCCTCTTCTTTTACAGGAGACCTACATGGTGGCCTTTATTTTTCAGGTGCAAAGACAGTAATAGGAAAATGAATTGGAGAGCAGGAATGTTCCTCTTGATTGTTTTACTGATGGTGGCTGCTGTTTTTTAACCTTACTGCATATAATGGTATAATGATGATATAATGATGGATTCCGTTTTACATGCTTTTTGTTTCTCTGACCTTGGGACTAGCGTCCTCTATCAGATGCTACCCAAAACAATTACCTTCATTTAGAACAAAGATTATTGGCTCATGAGCTAGTGAAGCAAAACAGGATGCTGTCCTCCTCATCAAGCTAAACTGTGGTTATAGTGCCCTTTTAAAGTCACACTGTCAGATCTTATAACCTACTGCTTACTTAGAAGTTACAGCTTGAACAGATTGAATGCAGCAGGTACAATGAAGAGCTTCCTTGCTTAAAATTGCATATCAATTAATCACCAAATAACCAAACAAAGACACCTCTCATAATAGGAAACGCCAAAAATCCAGGGTGAGGCTTTCTTGGTTCAGTCAGTATAGGAGGTATTTACAGAATAAAACAGAACCCAAGAATTCTGTGTAGAGCAGCTATGCTATGGCTCCATCTGTACTGATGGGCTAAATAAAACAATGCCAGAGGCAGGATGATCTTTGCCAGTTGCCAGTACAGTCCCTAGTATACATTTGATTTATGCCAACATGAACTCTTTCAGACAATGCCTAGGAACTATTTGGGGTGTTGAGTGATGAAGAACTATTTCCAGGGTATACACAAGACCACCACCTAAGCTGTGCTATTTATCCTTAGAAGAAGAAAATGATGTTTGAACTATTTTAATTACCTATTTGGATGTAACTGCTACAACTGTAGTCAACGGCTGTAAAAGTTTAGATAAGAAAAACAAGTAAATAAATGTTCAATTTCTAAGTCTTTGGCCCCTCTGAAGGTACTCTGCTACTGATAAAACAAACTTGTGGTTTATATGGATTTCAAATTACTATACCTTACATTTCCCAGACAGAAGTATGTGCATCCAAAATGAAGGCTATGCTTGTCAGTGATAGACACCTGGATTCATTCCACATATTTACAAAATTATTCAGCTCCAAAGGCTAACTCAACCCTTACTTGAGTTTATCCACCCTTTGTGCTTCCCACTGTGCTTTGACTCTTCTAGTGGTGTTGAGCAAATAAGCTCTAGATGCTGCTTCTTTGTGTTGCATTTGATTTGGGAACTAACTTAAAGGAGTGAAACAGACATCAAAAATCTACTCTGAAACATCCTTCTCCACATAGTGTTATATTATGTAACAACAGAGAGATAGATAAATGTCTGCATTTTTAAAACTACATAGGGAAGCCACAGTAACACTGAGTGTGATGTTTTCTGGTGCACTATTCAGAAAATAGTGGTCACAATTTATTTCATAAATGCTATGGACTTTAACTGATAAGCTAATAGGTCTTCAAGCAATGGTAAATTATCTCAGTAAAAGATACTAATCCAAAATACCATTCTGATAGTTTTTCTTGTTGTTGTTTGATATTTTGTTTTGTTGTGGTTTTTTTCTTCTTTGTTTGTTTTTGTTCTGCTTGGTTGTGTTGGTTTTGGTTTTGGTTTGTTGTTTGGTTTTTTTTTCATGTAAGAGGAGGTTCTAAACACACTCTTGGGATTCCAGTTAGAAGCAGAAGATACCAGAAGGCTAGGCTGATCTGCAATCATCAGAAACAATTCAAAATTCTGACTCCAAAGGGGGGCATGTTCAAACATGGGGATACAATCAGAAAAGTTACGAAAGCTCTATTGCACCTCCCTCGATGTTTTGCACTCTTGCCCACTATAGTTCCTTCTTTCTTTTTTCACTACACATCACTTTGTTACTTACACAGATTTGCATTTCTCCTTAATAAACACTTTTAAAAAAATCTATTTAAGTATTACTACTATTGGGGAAAATTCAGGGAAATATCCTTTTACTCTGAAATAGTAAAGAATTGTATTTTTTCATTTGGTTGTGAAAGTTGCCTGTTCATAAAATAACTGAAGGCTTGATGTGGGAGGAATGTTTATACATGTTCACCAAACTCATCAACTTTTCTATTTTCATTCAAGATGACTGTACACTCCTAGATACAGACAATGACAGATCAAGAGAGATTCACACTATTGTAATACCTGTGAGCCATCTTCCACCCTCTCTTACTCAGGTCAGAACACTGTCAAGTTAATCAGCATTAGAAAATAAATAAATTAAAAATTACATGCATTACATGGAAAAGTTATAGAGAAAAGTGAACTTAACCTTTTTCAGTGTCATTTATTCAGCATATTCTTAATTGGGAAAATTTGTTTTTAGCATTTTTCAATTATACAGCATAAAAAAAACTTGCCTTTTTCTTGGGCTACTGGTATACTTGAATTACTGATAAAAGGACACATATACATAAAATATTCAGAGAGAACACCCTGTTTCCTACATTAATACTCTGTATTTCAGATCTTGGCCACATGCAACATACTTCCAAAAGCGATTAACGCTCTGTCCTTTATTACTCAAAAATATGGGGGTTTTAAAACTTCTAATTTTTTTAAAAAATATAAACAAATGCGAGGAAGACTGCATTCGCAGATAGGCACTGCTGCAGTTTTAGTCAAACTCTTTACAACCTCTTCTATGCTGGACATTTTGGATAACACAGTTGATATGCCATAAATGATAGTGTGAGCACAATATATAATCTCCTATAATAAAAAAGTTCAGACTAATCACTAGACAGGGTGATTTAAGTTAATTTGTTTTATGAACAAGCAGAGATTTCTTAATAACATAGTGTTCAGAATGCAGAAGTAGTAATTGAACAGATGGGGACAGTAATGCTTTATATCACTCTAGCCAGCTTGGCAAAAATATGTTTGTGCATAGCCTGTGTAAGCTGTATATTTTAATTCCTGCCTTATATGATAAAGGAGGAACAGTTAAGATTATGCTGCTCTGAAGAATTTATTCCTAACTGACCAATAGGTAATTTAAAAGTTATTATTGTGAAAAAGTCACATTTGCATAATCAGTATTCTTATATGGAAAGGCAATAAGTAAAGTTTTTCAAGGGCAAATTTATGCAGAAAAATAAACCAAAGGTTGCTAAATACAGGGGAATGTTCTCTAGCTCCAGAAACCCACAGGTGCAAATTGCTGGAAGCTGTGGGTATGTTCTGGAGAAATATTCCTGTATACTTGAACTGTTCTTAGGCTCCTCTGTGGATATTCACTGTTGACTATTGGAAAGAGGATATTGGGCTCCACGCCCTTAATCTGTCCAAAGCTAGAGCAACTTCTTGAAGGTCAGCTTTTCTCTGAGCACTGACAAAATCTGATCATAACTTCTCACTGTTAACGGCTCATGCAACCATTATCGCTTTACAGACAGAATAATGGCAATTGCAATCCTTTAAATAACTGGATGAAGATAAAAGATAGATATTAATTGTCTGTGCAAATACAAAGCACTACTAATTTCATTCACATTAACAGCATTCTCTTTCAGATAGTACTAATATTATTGTGCCACTCTAAACTGCAGTATGCAAGTCTAAGCATGTGACCGAAGTAAAAATAAATCCCAATTTTTATTGCATTATGTGAGTCCGTAATTCCCTTTGTAGAGTTAAACTAGTTCATTATCTTGTCTGTTTTGTACTTTCTTGTATTCTGTAATGAGCACAATGGTATGCAGCTTTTAGTGAAGGTTATATAAAAAAGAAGAAATTTCTCACTATCTAGATTCTATTTACAATATTATGATTGTATATATAAAGAATTACTCAAGTATAAAACCTGTTGGAAAATGCAATGCATTGAAAGACCATTGGAGCAGGTCTATAGAATTAAAAATGCTGCCTGGACTTTATTATAGTTGTACTAGAGATTAGTTTGACTTCAGATCAGTTATTAAAACCAGTGCACACCTAGAAAAATAAGGACTTCACAAGTTGCTCAGGCATGCTGTTGCCCAATGGCACACTCCAGATTCAGTTAGCAGGGCTTCATATAAAGTGCAACGCTGCTTCACAGAGATTCAACATGCTAAAAGACATGCTAGATAATCTGTAAGGTGTCAGACTTATTCAGATTAATATTAGAGAAATTTGTTAAATGGGAGGTTGTGAGAAATGTTGCTCATTAGGAAACGCTATTAAGATTTTAGTGTCCACCCAAAAAAATATTAGCCAGATTAGTTAAGGTCTGAGTATTATTTTCTTCAAACATTGAATTGGCTTTCTGAAATTAGTATTTCTTCCAGGCAATTATGTACTTTGGAACATTCATGTTTTCTTTGGAAGTAATCTTGCTTAGCAAGAGCCAAAAGGCAAAATCACTTGTCACTGTGTACCAGATAGAAAAACTCTAAATCATCACAGCTTTTTTTCATTTGTCATATACTTCAATTTAGAAAGACATACACAGCTTACACTTTCTAAGCTTTAAAGCCTCAGTTCGTTTTTGTCCTGTGTTCTATTACTCACAAGAGTAACTGTGCATTCATTCTGTTTCTTCTAACAGAGAAGCAGCTCTAATATAGGAAAATTTGGCTTAAACCTCTTTGTTTCTAACCATAAGATTTTTTCAAAGCTTGAGGTTGAATTTTGGCCCCTGGTAGTATGAAATGATAAACCAGTATTCATGGACAGTTTATTCTGTGACTTGATGAAGTCAACCAGTTGTATTACACAGATGAAAATGCAAGTCCTACGAAACATAGCATTGTCTGTAAGGAGTATTGCATTTAGGTTCTGGGTTCATTCATTTGCCTGAATTCCAAAACTTTTCTGTTTAAACAAAAGCAACAGTATATGAAATTTTAAAAGAATTTTATGAAAGATCCATCATCCATACTTAAATAATATTTCCAATGTCTCTGCTCTCCCTAAGATAAATTTGCCATTTCAAGGAGTCATATTGCACCAATCTGATATCTCATCAGCTAGCAAAACAACAAAACTTTTTTTTTAAATAAGTTTTAAAAGTATGTTTTAGGTTTTGTTTTTACAAGTAATTAAAATTCTTCAGCAGCTTTGAGTAACATCAATTTCATTTTTCACGCATATTCTTCTAAAAGTAATCTTATCCTTCTAATTTTTTTTTTTCCTAGAACAAGCAATTACTAATTTTATGAACCCAAACAACTTCTTCCAAAGTGCATTTTACCGAGCCCTGCAGTGCCAGGAATGTCTGCACCCACCAACTGGTGCTGAGAATCGGACAGGCACATCCCTTTCATCACTAAGTTTTCTGAGGGTTATCAAGTGCCTGTCTTTGTGTTAATGGAATCTCAAAAGTACTTTTTCCTCTTGCTTTCCTCACATGCACTCAAGACAGCTCAGTGTTAAATTATGGATATATTGAGTCACTTCTTCACTCAAAATATCAACGAGTGCTTCTAATCTCTGAATGAAGAGAGCTTCATGTCTGGGAGCCACATCTGTGTTGTTATGAGAGCATTTGTTGAGAACATTCATTTGTGTGTAGAAAGATTTCTATATCATGTTCTTGAAATCATTCAACGTACCTTGCTTTTAATTTTTTCCTCAGTTCTATTTGCCATTGATAAAAAAGTACCTGATTGTTTTCTAGATGAAATTTTCTACAATATAACCAATAAGGACAGCTCTTCACTGAATTCCACGTGTCCTCTGCTTCCCAGTTCAGATTCTGTTATATAATGAACCAATCAATACAGCTACATTGATATTTATGTACTTTGAAGATTTCAGCAATCATTTTTCTTTATTGGCTGAATTATTTTCCTCACAGAAATGTTCTCACTAATAAATCCTCTTGAATAATGAAGGCAGTAATCTGAAAGCCCTGTAACTTATTTAATTTTTCACTACATAAATCAGTGAAAATCATTCCAAGCTGATTATATAAAAACAGAGTTGGAAAGAGGAACTAATACATACAATGAATTGTTGTTTATGAAAAAAAAGTGTTTTAATAATACTTTTCTTAGTGAAGTGTAAGGAAACAGCTTCATTTTGTTGTCATACATCCTCATTCTGCTTCCCAGCATAAAGACCTGCTTCAGAAAATACCTACTTCTGATACTATCAAAGATGAAGAAAACAAAACATCAGCTACTGCACTGCATAGCTTCCTATTATCTCGTAAATCTAATCTCTTCTTTGTTTAAAAGGTAATGTTTCTGGTAAGACTAGAGGAATCTAAAATTTTTCTGATGTTTTGAATTCTCCTTAAAAAAAATAAAAGGATTAATTTAAAAATGTTTTAGAGCATGTGCTGTTCAGCTTCATGAAAATCTACTATTTCTTCATGTCTGTGATTCCACATCCATTACATATATTTCAAAAGTCACTTGTTAACATTGGAGTAATATAATTATTAGGAGAATAAAGAAGCATTTACACCACATTAATCTGTGTTTTGTACTTGTAATTTTGAAACAAGAATGAGAAAGTGTTAAAAAAAAAATTGAATGTATAAAGCTCTATGCTTACTTGTATTTTTAAAATATAGAAATAAGTCCAAAAAATTCCGAAGGCCAAAAAAACCTAGAACTCAAGTAAATCCAACTGCTGTAAAAGAGGAACCATCCTCCCCGCCCCCACAACCCCACAGTTAAAAATAGGAAAACATAGCACTGATATGCATGTAATTGTACCATTAATTTGATCTCTAAACTGAAGAAAATCATTAGAAATCATAAGAAAGGATTACAAAAGTCCTGGAAGCACTTGAAAGAAGAATATAATGCAGAAAGTAAAGAAAAAAAAATATGTATGTAATATGGGAAAGGGTGGTCGCCAAATGCCGCTGTTTTAAATGATACCAATAAGTAGCACAAAAAGTAGTTGTGAGATACAGTACCTGGGTGATGAACCTTATTAATTTAATTTTTGTTGACTGTATACTAAACTTCTCTAAATATATTATTTACAGTAGAAAACAAACAAACAAACAGTTATCATAAAGGGAGTATTCGACAAAAATATCTCTACCTTTGCTGTTGTTCAGGTTACAAATGTTTCTTGTGAAGTGTTAGTTGGCTTTGAAATGCAAACATCATAGAGGCATCACATTAAAGTGGCCCTGATAATTCTATATCTACTTTAAACTGCTACTACTGTAATATCCAAAGCAGTTATAAAGAAAAGTTATGGAACCAAATAACCATTTATACAAAATAACCCTATGCTACAAGACAAGTAGAAAGTGCAGTATCAAATTATGCTCCTATTAACTTTCATTTGACTCCTTCTCTAGGGAAGAAGAAAAGGAAAAAGAAAAACTCAAATCCCCTGAAGAAATATTTGTGGATGGCAAGTAGTGTCATGACACAATTATGCTAGATCAAATCAATATCAAATAACTCTGTTAGTAAACAAGGCTCTTCGATTTCCCCTTCACAACTCCTCATGGTCTCCACTGAAAACTCATTGGATCTCTATACTATGGAATGCATTTTAATGCAACGGATCTCTAGGACACTGAAGCCTCCAACTTTCTTTCAAAGATTCTTAGAAGAATCAAGATTCAACTCTAAAATATTTTATGATTTATAGTTCTAGTTGTAATACTTATCAGATAAATCAATTATTTCAAATATTGTATTGAAGTAAATATTTGCTTTAGGCTGAATAAAAAAAAAATATATATATGCTTGCAAAATACGGCTTTCTGATTAGACAGTTATATGGTTCTATTTCTATTCCTGGAAGTAATAAATAAGTAATTATATCCCACATTTTTCAGTTTTAAACTTTGGATGTAATGATTTTTGAAAATTTGTACCAATAAAACTATCAAAGGAATGTTGATGGATAAACAATCGAAAAGGGCAGCAGGCACAGTCTAATTACTGGTCAGTCAATATGTAGAGTATGACCTGGTTTTGAGCATATTTTATGTGTGCTCTATCCAAACAGCAGCACAGTTCAAGTATTATCTAAATATTGTAACTGAAAGTTGCTCAATGCAGTATTGTAACATATAGAGTAACTGTTTGGCTCTATTTTGTCCTGTGAATCTCAGCATTTGTACTCGCTTTTTTCTACCTCCCAGGAAAACACTATATCCAGACAGTGGATAAAAACACAGGAAAATCGACAAGATGAATCTTACAGATAGTTTAACTGTTATATTTTTACTTTTTCTGTGATGTGAGTACTGACAGGACAAAGGGCAATGGTTTCAAATGGAAAGAGAGGACGTTTAGATTAGATATTAGGAAGAAATTCTTTACTTTGAGGGTGATAAGACACTGGAAGAGGTTGCCTTGAAAAGTTGTGGATGCCCCATCTCTGGAAGTGTTCAAGGCCGGGTTGGATGGGGCTTTGAGCAACCCGGTCTAGTGAAAGATGTCCCTGCCCACACTGGCTGGGGGTTAGATCTAGATGATCTCCCTTCCAACTCAAACCAGTCCATAACTCTGTGATAAAGCGCTCATTGCCTTTAGCATAATATGACCTGGATGGTCATTCTGTCATTGTGAGAATAGGATTAGTACAAAAAGGACTTTATGATTGGATTCTCAAAATCCCAAGATTCATTTGAACTAGGAATTTAAATGAGACATCTAAGTGACATTCCTTAGATGAAGAGAAAGAAATTGAGAGAGAAATTGGTTCAATCCACTTAAGATATGGATGGATTTGAAGCTGGATTGGATGGATTTGTGCCTAAGTGCCTCGGGCCAAAAAAGCCCTTAAATCTGAACACTCTAGTTATTACATGGAGTCCATTAACACTTAAGTCACATAGTCCTCCTGGACCATCTCCTGACATTTTACCTTATTTATAGTCAATTTTCTTCAATTACACATCCTTTGAATTTGATGTGAGATTGACCAAGTAAAAATGAGAGTCATAAGAGTAATATCTGCAGGATTTGCATCAGTGATAGCAGCAGCAGAAAATTTCTGAGAAGCAGACCTGTTTAAGTGATCTGGTACTAATTAAAATGAAATTGACTATGTAAAAAATGATTTATTTGCTTTCACTGTTTCACAGACACAAAAAACCAGTGTTGATTAGGTGAAGCAAAGAAAAGAGAAGAATATACTTTTTGTTCCCTCTTTCTCCATTGTGTTCACTGTGCTACTGTCTTCAAAACCACCAAATAAAACATGACAAAATGCAATATTAATATTGGTATAAACTGAAGATTGTTTTGGTATCCATTCAAGCAGATACCTTTGCTGCCTAGAAAATAGTTTGCAGAGCAAGCAGCTGAAGGTTGAATACAAAAGGATGATGGGTTTAGGCTTCTTGAAAGACATTTGCTGTTTCTCATGGGATTCCTTTAATAAAAAAGGATTTCAAGTTGTGTCAAAGTTGTTTGTCACTGAAAGTAGGAAATTTTCGTTCTTTTTGATCCTACAAAGAAAAGGTAGTAAGCTAACATACTTTCATGGTTGAATGAACTCAGGAAATATGTGAAAATAAAAGTGGATTTTTTTTTCTTGCAACGAACCTAGATACTGGAAATTGAATAAATATGAAACACTACAAAATTTTTAGAGATTGTAAATTTTGAAATAATAACTTCACAAGAAACTCTACCTTGATAATGTCTTCGAAGTTCTAAATTAATCAGATAATTTTCCCAATTTTTATAGCTGAAAGACATTGATTTATGACTTAAGAACACTGCAAAAAACATAGTTGAATATAGATGGACTTCCACATTAGAATCTGTGCAGATGTCTCAGTAGGTATAAGATCAAGAAACACAGCACAGAAATGTATAAACTTCTCTGAACTAATAAAAAGATATTTTCATCCACCCCTACAGTATTATTAAAGCAACTGGAAAACAGACATGAAACTTAGAATCAACACTGTAACACTCCCCTTTGCCTCCTAGAAGACTCAGCTCTGTTTTTTTTGCTCCTATTACAACACAGGCAATAAATATTCAAAGTATTATCAGAATGAAATAAATCTGGAGAAATTAAGATTTTTGTAAAGGTAATAGTCAAGTGTTCATGTTCTGTAAATCTGTCAAAAGAAGAAGCTGTGTATCTCAGAAAAGTATGGTCTTTTCTTAAAATATATGTTAGAAAATATTTGCACGGATTATATACACTCAAAAATGTTTCTGTTTTCTTACTGAACAAATGTACCTCGGTATGATATTCAAAGCTGATTTAATTACTTAAGTGTTAAACTAGAATATTTCTCTGTTCATGTCCTCAGTACTGGAAGTCAGAAAAGGCAAGATGTTTAGGCATGTCCAAAATGAAAATTCTTTATCCTGAAATTCTGCTTTTATAGTTTATCTAAATTGTGGTTCCAGTTTTTCTACCACTTTACATCTTACTTTTACTACAGGGGTGTGAATAGAACTTTTATATTAAAACAGAAAGATTTGTGGTAAATAATAGGACTTAGTGTTGGAGTGATAATACTGTTAAAAAATAACTGTACACAATATTTCTTTACACCGAGACAAGTTAGAGGTTATATTAATGTTTTAGAGCATAGAATAGTCAGAATTTTAGAAAAATATAACTGAGCACCTTTATTTTTCTGTTCATCTGAACTGTACTGAAAAAGAGTTTTGTATCGGAGAAATGTTGCAAATGAAGTCTTGTGAAAGCAAAAAATCTGGATAATCTAGTGACCATCAGAAATCAGAAAAGTAAACCTCAATTCAATTAGCAAATGTGAAATAAGTATTGATGATTTTAAAATCTGTTAGAACTTCATCATCCACTCAAAATTATCTAACAATAATAATAAATTATTGCTAATCATAAACACCTGAGGGAAATTCTTCTCACTGTCTGGGAGATTCTTCATATTTTCACTTCAGCGTAGGGAGTAACAGTAACTATAGTAACACTACCAATTGAGAATGCATTTGCTTTCTGAATAATTGCTGTACACTTGTATACAAACTGCTGAACCCCACCTTTCAAACTGCATACGACACTCTTCTGAATTCGAATGCTATGACCACTAAAATATAACTCTTAATATAAGAAAAAAAATTATCTTAACATAATTCTCCCAAATACAAAAAAATTTCTACCAAAAGTTTGTTCTTTTGTGCCTTCTCTTCATTATTCTGCCTCTCCATTGAAGGAGGTTGCAACTATGATTTTCATTTCAATGAGTCTTCTGATTCCATAGGAAACAAACAATGTTATATTGATTATGAAGAGAGAAAAACCTATGTATAATAAGCACTTTGATGGTTAGGAAGAAAAATGAGGCTTAATATAACATCTATATCACAATTATTTAATCTATTCAGCAATGATATTGTGAAATACAGTTTATCAACTATGTAACTTTTACTAGAAACTCTAATTAGAGGGAAAGAACTGAGGAGCTAGCTGATAAGATCAAATTGTTTACAATTGATCTTTCCAGAAAATTTGGCTAATACTGGGAAAAGCTAATGAAATTTAAATTGAAATCTTTGCTAATTTTTGCAAAATGATAGAAAACCCCCAGAGTTGTTTGGTTAATTCTGTTAATATTTTAAAGCTCAATATTTCAAGCAACTACAGAGATATGTACTAAAGCACTGTAATCTTTCCTATATTACAGATATAGATAACAGAATGTGCCTATATATATAAGATACCTGAAGTTAAGCAAGAGTTCTTAAGCCTCTGTTCTGCAACAGAATCCACAAAAAATTATTTCACACTCACTGCTTCTATCATATTGCTGTGCTCATAGCATTGTAATTCATGGACTAATAAGTCTGTAGAGCTACAACAATTGTTTATTGCAAAGACTAAATAGTGCAGTGCCTTGTCTCAAGGTTCTACTCATTCAACTTCGGAAAAAGTAGTTAAGTACAAAATAAACTATGAACCAGAACTTTAACGATTCCATCTACCACATCAGTGGCAGTTCTAAAAGTGGTAAACAAGACATTTAATCATCATGAATCTGAGGTGGAGAACCCCTTTTCCAGGTATTTTTGAGGTGGCTGTGAGAAGAATTCTAAGCGAAGGTTATCTTGGTGGAATGGAAAATGGTACATCAATTGTCTCCAAAATAAAAATTACTTTTATTATCAAAGAGTTTATTTTCTGAAAGCACAGATGGTGTCAACATGCTTCAGTAGCCATCTTTCAAGTAGCTGAGAACAGAGTGAAATTGGAAAGTAGGGGAATAGACCATGTAAAGAAACCAGAGCTGTGAAATTTTGAAGAACAAAATGGAGTTGTATCTCATTAAGATCAAGAAGAAAAAAGCTTGGGTTCTTTTCTTTCTTTTAATTCAGGAAATTTTTAAATCAAATCTACCCTTGCATGTCAAAAGGTCATTTTCCAATTCTCCTTGGGCAATAATAATTACTCAAAGTCTGACTATAAAAATAATTTTGCTACCTCTAAAACTAGTTTCAGCTTCCTGGTTATTTTCTTCAATCATAAATCCTATTGAATCCTTCAGTCTCGAAACTGAGATGGTTAAATCCTTCCTAATCAAGCCTATAAATCAGAAAGAAATAGATATTGCTACTGCATGTAATCAGGCACAACTCTGTCTTGAAGATAGTGGAGTCCAAACTCAACAGAATTTTATAGACCTCAGTAAAATTTCCTTAGAGGTTATACACACACACACACACACACACATAGATATAATTATATAAAGCGGTGACATCTAGTAGCAACACAGTGACACGGAGGTCTAAGAGAACAAATCATCACAAAAAACCCTGTGTAGGCTATTAATATCCAGGGCAATATAAATAGACCCCAAATGTTTAACTGTTATAAGGTGGAAAAAAAAAAAATTGGACATTACCTTTCAAAGGACATTTTAATCTTGTCCTATATGCCTTTTTTCATTAAATTGATACTGAAAGTTTGACCATGTGTATTTTCATTTATCCCCTATGTGTTGTCATGTCAAATTGGTGAAAAAGTGAACTGGAAAGAACGTATCTTGGGAGCAGGTCTTGGTCAGCCTCTCCACCCTGCAAGCTTGTCTTTTCAAAGTACACAAAAATGTCCCATTGCAGTCAGAGGTGATTTCTCTGACTACTCAGGCTTGCAGACACGAGCACATAGCAGCTGGGGCTGAGTAGGAACAGAGGCACAGGAAAAAGTTACAAGGTCCTTTGCAAAGTCATTGGCAGTTTTGACCTTTTCCAGTACATAGTTAAATATTTTTATCTTGTTAATATTATTTTGTTATCTTAAAAACAATAAAACTATACCATTGTTGTTTTGGATTATATTGTACTCTTACTTTTTCGCCACTGAATCTACCACTTTCGTTTCACCTGCTCTGGCATGCCTTACAGCACCAGGATTATGGGGGAAAAAAAAGGCCTTTTCTACCACTGGAGGGTATTTGGTCTGTCTCTCTGGAATACTAATGTTGATGCTGTTGTTCATGGTAATCACACCAGCGACAAGACTAAAGGATGAATGATAATGTCTCCAGAAAGTTTGCAAGTGAAGTAGAAGTTAAAAATACTCATCATGGAGCATTTTTTCACTCTTTTGCTTTGTGAGGTGGTTTTAAAAAGTTGAGCACTGCAGAAAGAAGTATCTCAAGAAATACACTGATGTACAGCTGGACAACAACATCAGAAGAATTAGGGGTATTTGGGTCTTTTCACATGGACAAACTTATGTACTTTCATAGAACTGGTGGCCACAGTGACTTTAGCACCTCCAGTTATCATAAATTTCTTCCAAAATACTTTCTGAATTAAATTCTTTTGCTTTTATATTGCACTCCTGAATGCCTTTTCAGAGGCACAGAAATTTTTTAGAAGTATAAAAATTTATATTTCTCCTCAATTTTTCTGCTGGTAAAAGGAAAGTGACTCTTCATTTAACCCACAAGAAATAAAGTATGCATGCATGTAAGGCAACTGAAATAGCTGCAGAAGATAAAGGTAGTGTTATTTTTGGCGTAAATTGAAGTATAAGAGATTTTGGTTAGAAAGGAAGGGGAAAGCATAATAATTCTGTAGGATTAGTTTGCTTATTTAAATTCATTCTTAGTTCACTTCTGATATTCCCAACATTGTTTTCCGCAAACACTAAAGAAAAAAACCACAAAGAAATGAAATTAAACTCTTGGTATTGGGTGGCAGAAAGAAAATCTTGACAACAGCAGCATGTGGACTTCATATAGACCTAATTGTCTTCACTGGGACCATTTTTAATGTTAACATTAGGTTAACATAAGTTGGTACCTCATACTTCAAATAGTACTGAAAAATTAAAACTTCAATGCTACTGCATTAGTACTTCATAAACTAAGGAAAGTATCTTCATTATTATATAGCTATAATTTTATTGCATAAGATTTTTTTAATTTGTGCCAATTAAATAGTCTTACCTTTTTCATTGCTGCCTTTATGACAAGAGAAAGTAAGAACGAAAGACAATGCAGTTGTCATGAGAACCACAGCCGGTCTTGTTTGTGTCATCTGCTATGAACCTGAAGTCAAGTTTTTCCAACATCARGAGCAGATCCATAGGTGTAATTGGGATCTTGCTGTTTCCATAGCATTACATGGAATCTCAGCTTATTATGTATTGCTAGCCTCTAATTTGTTACAAGAGTGTACGTCCCTCCCCTGCTTAAAGACAGTATGTAAAGATATTTCAGTGCTAAATGTGTGCAATAGCCCTTTGTGAGGACTGCAGCCTTACCTCTCAAAGTCTTAGATGTGTTCTTAGCAAAAACAAAATGGCCAAAACCCCCCCAGAGGGGTGTTCTAGACTAAAGTACACAAAAAGAATATGTCTAATCAAACACGCACATCAGTACAGGGTTTTCCATCACCATTGCTCATTGCTTAGTAAGATAAAAAACACTTTGCAGGATAAGGAATAAGAATAGAATAATTTCTCTATTCATCTTTATGTCTCAATTTCCTACACTTCTGAGCAGTCAGCAGCCTGCAGCAGGAGCCATTTCAAGTTTTTTAAATGCCTTTTGAAATTCGTGGTTTCTTTGCTGATTTGTGGAAACTTTCATCATATCTAATTTTTTTCTGACTTCAGCTATCTAGTTAGGTCAGGCTATTTCTGACCTTGGCCTAAGCTCCCTGTGTTCTGAACAGTGTTTGTCTCTTAAAGATTGTTATTTGTTTTTCCTCCCTACCTGCCCTTTCTTGACGAGGCTTCCAACAGCATACAACACCCAGTGGATCACAGACTTCTCTGTTCTGCTTTGGGTAACTTTCTGTTGTTTCAAAATAAACTCTTTCCCACAGACAAAGAAGAGAACACTGGCTCTCCTGGGCTTCTGCTAACCCATCATCCCAACTTGCTTTTAACTAATGTCTCTGGTCTGGAGGGACACAGAATAGTCATTGCCAGCAAAACTGTGTGGACTTTAGTATGGAAGAACTGAAAAAAAGGAAAAGCAGATGAATTTTGTAATACTTCTACCTTGTGAAACAGAGGCTGTAAATTGTGTAAATGCAATTATTCAAATCATCACAGCCAATTAACTTATTTGGACCTGATACATTATTTTCCTCCCAGTGGAGAAACTATAGAACTATTGAGTTCACTAGCAGGGGGAGTCCTCCTCAGACAGAAAATAATATGAGATACAGATAGTCTCTTTGCAAAAACCCCATGGCACTTTCATCTCTCTAAGTTACTTTTATGCAATGAGCTAAAATGACTGTGGCACACCACACTAAAAAAACACACATGGATTTTCATCCTCCACTCATCTTCTGTCCCAGATAGCAGAAGGGAGAACAAAAATAATGCTGCGCATTTTCTGTCATTATGGAAAAGGCTGTGCATAGTCATTATTTGTAATCTACAATACTACTGAGGTTTAGCAGCTTGTAGATCTGCACTTTGTTAGCATTTCTCATCACTGCTACAAGAGATTTACTGGCAAGAATTTGGATGGACCGTGTTTACATATATAATGGATGAAGCATAGCTGTGTTTTCAATCGAATTTTAATAAAGCAAGTTATAACTCACTGAAGGTTAGCTTTCACAGTAGCCATTAACAGGAATTAATATAGTCAAGTTACTCCGAGACTAAACCTTCACAGAATCATTAAGACTTCAAGTTTCATACTATTTTGCCTTTGAAACTTGCCAGTGTCATATGGACTGCAGAAAGAATTTTAGTTGGAAAATAACAGGTCAGTGAACTAGAACTACATCTCTAGCTCCACTTTGCACAGAGGTTGAGTGAAAAAAAAAAAAAGGGAATAATAATTTTCCCTCCTTCTCTATGAGTCTTTTTTTCCTGGGAGTAGAAAAAAAGTAACACCTTGGTCTTGCTTTCCAAAAAGTAAACAAGGTGAGAATAGCAACAGTCACTCTGTTAGACTTTCCCTCATACAGAAGGAACTTTGCCATCCTGTAGATTTCTGCCAAATACCTTTGCTTCAGTGCAACAAAAAGGCCAAATAAATGCACCATAGTTAGTCCCTAACTCAGCAGGAGGGTTCACAGAGCGAGGACACTGACTGGCAAATGATGACAAGTCTTGCGACAGCCCCCAGCTGGCGACTCTGCCCTTCTGACAGAGGTCAACAGCAGAGTCAGCAGAGATAATGTGGGCCAGCTTGTCAGCTGCCTCAGCACAAAGTCCTTCGCTGGCAGCCTAAACTGACACTTCCAGCTTTGCATTTACATCTCTGAGGGTGAGAGTTTGTGATAAAGCTGAACCAATCTAATGGCTCACTTCCAGCAAAACTGGCTGCCCCTTTCTCCCATGTTCTCTCCTTTTAGATGCTGACTTTGGCACTCATCTGACTGGAAAATGAGGCAGTTCCACTTGCTTAGCCAGTGGAAGGCTGACAACATTAAAATAGGAACAGGTACCATGTGTAGGTGGCTGAAAGCAGGAAAGAAAACTGCCTGTAACCGACCAAAGGAGGACTGCTGCCTTTGGTGCAAACAGTTGATAGATTGGCTCTTTCACATTGTAGACCCTCATCCTATGCAGTGGAAACAGAGAACTTGTCTCCTACACCAGCTGCAGTGGATAGTGATTGTCACCAAACACAAAGAACAGTTGAGGATGGTAAGGCAGCCACAGCACTATTTGCTAGAAATAATGTGTGCCCTGGAGTTATCCCATGTTCATATCACATTCCAGTCAGCCCTTAAATCAGCAAAATGCCAGAATTTTCCACTGCTACAATCTAGCATGCTGCATCACTATTGTGCTAACTATTTAAAGCCACCAGCACTTGAATTCCAACTACTCCCACAAACAAACCAGGTAGGATGAAAAGGTATCTAAAGTATCACTTAGACTTGTGCATGCTGTAATTAGGAAATGTAATCATGTGTGCAAGGTCCTTGAATCTGCTTTAATCTGGCTATCACATTTGTTAAAAGGAACAAAACTGAAGTGCTGCTGCTGGAGACATGCAAGACTGCCTAGGACCCTGCCTTCTTATTTAGCTGTGTTATGAATATTTGCTAAACTCAGAGCAACTGAAGACCTCTTTGTGCTTACCAAAACTTAATATAAGGTTAGGAGCACTGAAGTCAGCCTCAGAATGCAATACAGATACCACTCTAATTTGAACTTTTACAAAACAAATTGCTTTAGTTCCCCACAAACTACCGAGAAAGCTCCACTTGCAGGTACTCAGAGTTGAATATGGCAAGGAAAATTTTGCAAGGCTTGCCTACATTCTACCAATTTTCATCAGCAAACTGAAAGCATTCTAAAGAAATCTGCCAATATAAACCAGTCAGCATAACTGGACAGACAATTTCTGACTAATTCCAAATTATTTCTGTTGGTTAATTGTCATTTGGCCCTTGATTACAAGAACAATAGAATTATTCTCTTAAGTACAACTTCCTAAATAGATGAGGTTCTGGAGCTCAGAACACAACAGAGCCTGAAGCCTAGGATGCACAAATATTGCCATGGAAAAACACAGTAAAAAACAGGAAGCATCACTAAAGCTGAGTAGTTCTTTCTTTAATTTAACTGGCATGAAACCCAATTATTTAATAAATTTATGATTCTCTGTTTTGGATTGAAACCAGGCGATTGAAGCAATATTTGCAGGAAGAGGGCAGGGGGCGGTGGGAAAGAGAAGGCAGGCAAGTTTGCTCTGAACATGCTGTTCAGCTTCTTGAGTCTAAACCATTTTTGTTCTGATAATTTTATGTCATTCAGATGCTCACTGTGAATGTCAAATACTGCCACAAGCTAGAGCAGATCATTTTCTCAGTTCATACATCTCAGCCTAACCAAATGAAGGACCAAATACATGTCAAAGTCTTGCATCAATTTTGCTCAGACCTGTAAAGAGGGGTCATGTATTTCTAGTTGAGTATCATCTCCTAATCCTAGGATTAATTAGGTATCATGTTAGCACACAGGGCCTGAGTAGAGCTAGAAGCTGCTTCTGGAGGAAGGACTTCGCTTAAAGTGATCAGAGTGCCTTTGTAAAATATAGAAAACTTTAGAAGAAACAGCCTGATCCAGGCTAACATGCTTCAGCAGCTGTCTTCACTTACATTTCAGTGAATTATGAAGGAATGAAAGGCCTGCATAACATCAACCTCTTCTGTTTCCTACTAAATTAGTCTAGCTACATTAAAAAGACTGCAGGCTTCCTAAACACTTTTGTCTCAGATATTTTCATACCTACTTTATAGAAGGTAGAATCATATAGATCATGGTTTTCTATCGTTCCCACAATGTCTATGATATATATGAAAGATATACAAGAAACTGTATGACAATCACATTTTATTTAAAAGCAAAAAAAAAAATCAAGTGAATAAAAAAATGCCTTCTGTAAAATTTGGTCCTTTCTTCAAGAAATCAAAGTATTCAGAATTGTCTACACAGGAATATATTTTCTTCCTTCCATTTTAACACTAAAAAATACGTTATTATTACTTTTTTTTACCTGTGCAAGGTGAGCAATATAGCATCTTTATCACTCTGAAGAACAAGAGACTAACATTGTGTGGATACAATACAAATATTGCTTGGCAATTGCAATATTAATTAACAGTCAAAAATAACCAATGAATAGCCAAGCTAGACATATATAAACATATATTTGCTATCAAATGGTACAATTTAAAGTCCTAATCAATATTTTATATGAAGATCCTATGAAACAAAACCCATTAAAGTAAGAACCCATCTCTTTTGTCTGTCAGTACATTATTTCAGGAGAATGCATCAGGAACTAGATACAACAGGAAAGACCAGCAAGTTCAAGCTAATCTATATTAAAAGTATGAAGCAAAAATCGTTGAGACTAATTTGTAGGAGACCTATATGCCAGTAATAATTATCCTCTCAGCAAGAAGTTTCCAAAACTCCAACCCTTTTTCCTTTGACATGTATAATGTAAATAGTAAGGTGTATGAAATAGAATACAAATCCAAGCATGTTTGTTTTAACAGCAATAGATCTTCATTTAGACCTTCACTAATTAAAACTTTTTTTATTTCTTTGTTGCTGCATCTCATCTTCTTTATTTGAAACCTTTTTTGGTCTTTACTTGCCTGCTGTATTCTTCCACTAACCAGTCATCAATTGTTCTCATAGAAACATCTGGGGGTTTTATCTGCCATTATACTTTCTTTTATTATTTTCACATTTGTTTTATGTTTCTCATCTGCCATATTTTCACCTCTAGATCTCCGTCTGTGCTGGTTTGGCTGTAAACCAGCAGGGAAATTAAACCCACACCGAATACCTCGAGAGATGTTAGGTCAAAATTACAATTTTAATAAAAAAAGGTTAAAATAAATGCAGGAATACAGAAACACGGGCTTAAACAAACCCAAAGTCACGGTACAACCTGATACCCTGTTGACCTGGGTGGTAGCTGTGCAGTCCAGTTAGGCACTGGTCCTGCAGGAAGGCCTGGAAATCCAGTCCCAGTAGTGGAGTGGAGTAGCTGAGTCCAATTCCGAGGAGTGGAGTCCTGTCGAGAGTGGAGTCCCGTCGAGTCGAGGGTATCTTCTGCATCCTAAACCCTTGTTTTATGCTGTGCTTCTTGGCTGGCACCTCCCCCAGGGGCGGGGACTTTCACAATGGAAGAGGATCTTCCCGATGTTCTATTGGTTGCTTGGGTAATGAGCTTGAATGAGCCCTAGGGTCCTCCGAGATGTTCCTGAGGGGTTCAGGTTAATTAGTCAGGCTGGGTGGTGCTAATGGGCCATTAGCTGAGATCAGGTAACCAGGGTGGGTAGTGCTTCCTGTCGGTTGGAGTGCTTATCTCAGTTGAGATAAGGAGTCCCAGGTGTGTAATTATGAAATTTATCCAGCTTTTGCGGGTGGTAATAGAATATATAACTAACCCAGGGCACCATCAAAAATACATTTTCTATAATAGCTGACTCATATGGAGATGTAAAGATATAGTTTCGTTATCTAATTTTAGTTTCTGGATATGTAAGAAGCAAAAGTGTTAATCCCAGGCTTTCAGATCCACTACAAATTAAAATATTAACCATGGACAATAAGACAGATCAAAAAATTATGTGAATAAAAGTTCACAATACATTCAATATCAACCTGCAACTGTCAAAATAATAATAGAAAAATGCAGTTGTAATGAGTGTAATATTTTAAGTGAGGGAATAATTTCTTACTGGGACCATTTACCAAATCATGTGGTAGATTCTGTGCTATTCAAAGTCTTTACTATTGAGCTATTAGTATCTTAAAGGGCATGTTAGCCAGAAACCTTTTCATGAGTGGTTTAGATTCTGGAATCACAGGAAAGATCCAAACATACTTAAAATCTATGCAAGAAAGAAATTAGAAGAGGAAGTCTTGAAGGCAAATAATTCACCTTCCTTAAATTACTGTTTGAGTGCTCAAAAATCTAGGGAAAAGGTCTAGTGAACATAGACAGGAGTGAATGGGATTTAGCAAGATTCAGGGATTTTCCAGAACCTAAAAACAGGTAGAAGAGGTGTCATGATTGAAAAGGCCATGCAAAAAAACATAGATTTACTAATGCTTTGTATTAAATAAGCAGACTGACAGCAGCATAGATTACAGCTGTCAGAGATGGCCCCTGTCTGTCTTGTTGCTGCAGGGCTTGTTGGAAGGTGAGGCTGCATTAAATCTCTCTGTGAGCTTATGTCATTAAACAGTATGCCTAATACTAAGGAGGAAAACAAATATTGGCAAAAGCAACTATGTATTTGCATTTGTAGAATATAATATTTAGCACTTGTATACATAGTTTTTTTTCTCACATAAAATTATGCAGCATATTTTCAGGCTATTGTCTTTCCATTGATTTTATTAAAAAGTTGTGATTATCTTTAAATCTTAGCACAGTCATCTCTCCAGGGATGTAAAAAGCACTTTCTTCTTGCTCAGCAACTCACCCACCACTACAACATAATTGCTAGTAAAGTTCAAGGAGAGTTTCTGTTAGATTGTAATAAGTAATATGAATTTATCCCCCACCAAAAGTTATAGTAGCAGAAGCTTCACCTTCATCTGAAACTCATTAATATAGCAGATATGTCACCTAAATATGCTTACTTAAAGAATGAGCTGTTTTACTGAAGCCCTCATGAAAATAGCTAGCTAAGCAGCAGATTTTTAAGAGCATTTAAGGACATGGAGATACAAACAAGCCCTTAGGGAGTTTTTCTTTCAAATCATGTCATTCTCTGTCAGATCAGAGGATGTCAGAGTCTCTACAGCAGAAGCCATCAACTGGTGAGTTTTTAAGCAGCTCACAAGTAGCTTGCTTACAGGTCCCTTGGGTTGCTCCTCTGCTGAAGTGGTGACATGCAATCAGCAACAGAGCTGAGCTGGTACACAGACTTCGGTTAATTTGAATATTTGGCTCTTTATCTCCCACTAATCAAAAACTCCCACACTTCACATCCTCCTCCCTGAGGACTCTGCCTTCACAGAGGGTTTTGAAACATGACACTTGGGTCGGGAATATTGGTCACCTTTGCATTTAAAACATTTGCAAAATGCAGCTAGGGTATCAAAATACCCCTGTTTTCCTTGTTGGAAGCACCTTGTATTTTATGCACAACATCCTGCAAGGTATATTGCCCTGAAGCTATGTCAATTAAGAAAGTGAGCAGAGCAGGCGGCAGCACATCTTGCCCATCTGCCCCCTCTGCCCCAGGCCCCAGCATGCTTAGAATACATCTGGCTTTACTCAGAAAAAAAAATGGCTATATGTCAGAACTTCAGCTGGTTTCATAACAAAAGCGGGATTGAAAGTGAACTGGAGTAATTTTGCGGATGAATTGGTCTTTAACAGGAACAACTTTCTTTGGGAGGATGGTTGCAAAGAGGTTCAGAGCTCCTGCTGCTCCTCCAGTAATAACTTCTGCTGGATTTATGGCAATAGTGGTTCTGGCTGCCCCCCCCCCAATATTTCACTCTGGTGAGTGTAACATGACTACATCCACCAGTACCCATATTACCCTTACATATAATGTTGATGATGGGCACTTTGATGTCAGGCTAATTACTAATACACCCAATCTTTAAAAGGATTTTTCATTCCCGCAAATGTTCACAGGAAAACAACGGTCTCTGGAAGCAAATACCTCAACCCTGTGTCGAGGGTGTTTTTGCCAGTTTTCAAGTACATCTCAAGTGCAGACTCTCAGATATGTTGATTTTCTGTGGAGTCATCAGCTCTTGGCTCAGATGATACATCGCTGGGACAGCCTCGGAAATTTGGGTTGAAATCTTTCGAAAAGTACATTTACTAAAGAGAGTTTATCAGGAAGTATGATACTGCTGTGGGCAATATGCTCATTCCTTGTGAACTTGACTGCATGCCTCTGAAATGGAGGAGTCGTACTTTCTGTCCAGAAAGTTCCTAAAGATAACAAAGAGGTATAGGGACATCCTATTGACATACAATCAGGAACACTAATCCTCGTCTTTTCACTATTAGAATGTTTCTTGACCACACAACATTTCAAAATTCAGTCTAAAGTTAATAGATCTATAACTAGCTACTCTTTAATTTCTTTTAAAAGAGAAAAGTATTTTTAAAAGTATGTCAGGTTTAAAACTATATTGTGCAGACTTCAACGGCTTCTGTAATTCAGAGGGTTATGCACTACTGTGTTTGAAGCAAAACCTCATAGAAAAATCATATGCTTCTAGTGAGAACAGATGCTTCAAATTGACTTTCAGACTGAAACATAAACCCTTGTAAATCAGGGTCATGTTTAACTGTAGGGCAGCTGAGCCGCTTTTCTATTGCACATGGAGGGAGTATCTGGAGCTAAGCTTTTTTTTTTTGAAAGCAACAATGTTTTGTTTTCCAAAACTATATTCAGTCTATGAGGAAATTTTTCAAATAATTCTAATCACTCGGATGAAATGTTGTCCACTTATGTGAGTAAATATGCATTAAGTGCAGCAGTTGAATGCTGTTGGAAATTTATATTCATTTCATTCTTCATTTCTCTTGTGAAGCCACACTTCTGTAAAGGGTCCAGGTCCTGTCATTCAGTTTAAATGTTGTTAGATGCTATGTTAATTTCAAACTAATGCTTTGGTTTGACTAATCAAGATACCATGGCTCCAATGTCAAATGTTAATGGCCAAAATGAAGGGCACATGTAAGTGAAATAGTATAAGAAGCTTAAAGTAATTTGGAGTTTGTGTAATTGACCCTATAATTTTTGCATCAAGAATCACTAAGTCAAACCTACAAAATGCATAGTAATGAAAGGGATATTTATTGTGAGAGAGCAGAAAAAGATACTGTTTTAAGTATATTGTGTAGTTCTCAGTCCTTAAAGAACATTATCTTATTCAAATATCGCAGCTAAAATATATCAGTATCCAAAATAGAGACAGCTACAATACTCTGTTGCAATCATATTGGTTAAGAAGGCCCACCTAGTTTGGTGGCAAAAGGGTGTGCATATGGCTTATACTGGAGACAGCAGTGAACTTTGAACAAAACCTGTATTTTGATCTGGTTTTGTAAAGTAAAAATTATAAAAATGAAACTTGTTCAAAGTAAGCTGTTGACTCTGTCTTATTATCATACTTCTGATATATTTTTGCAAAATGCTAATGAGCTATAACTGATGCATTCATTTGGACTAAACATACTCCAACCTTTGCTTGAAATCACACTATAGCGCCCACAGACAAGAGTATTTATCTGAAACAGTGGTACCATTTCAACAATCAAACAGAGACTGGACTTCCACTTAGCCAAGGACTTTCCACAGCACAGTGGGTCATAAATTTTAGCAGAAAAGGATAAATTATTATTCATCCCAATCTCAGTCCCAATCAATGTGTTTCTAAATACCTCAGACTCATTTTTAATTTGTTGTTTTCTAAGAATCCACAAACCTTGCATGATTCCCACAGTGACATTTTCCTACAAAGCAGTAAAAGTGTTTGGAATTGGTTTTGCAATAGCGTGCTTGCATGGGCTGACCCTTGAAACAGAAAAGGCCCTGACATTAACCAATTCAGAAGTATATCACAGTCCCCACGGTCTCTGTCTCTCTTTCTCCCTTTTTCTCTCTCTTTTTCTCCCTCTTCAACTCTCAATCTCTCTCCCCCTCTCCCTGCTATTGTTTTCCACAGAAAGAGAAACCACATAAAAAAGATCCCAAGCTGAACATTTCTGCTATCTGGCTCATACCTTATAGACCAAGTCAGTGTAAGACAAAACGTTACAGGGTTAATTTACTTTCTTCCTAGAGAAAAGAAAAGGAAGATGTAAACCAGATGGGTGAGACAAGAGTCCACCTAACTCAGAGCAGCAGAAGTGTCTGCCACTGATCTGGATTAGGGGAACATTTTACTGTTTCAGATTAAAGGCAAAAATATTAAAATGTCCTGCAAGATCTATTCCTGGAGTGAGGCATTTGGAATTCTGTAGTCCCTACAGAAGTTGTAAGATCTGCTTAGGGATATTCCTTCACTAAATTCAACTTTTTTTTTTTTAAAGGATAAGTCACCGTTCATAGAATTATTTTAATTATGCTGCAATTGATCTAGAAAGAGAAAATAAAACATACAGAAGAACTGCAAACTCAGTCCAGAAATGTTTCCACATTCACAATTATTTTTTTAATTTGCTGACCTACAGATATTTTATGATGTTTTCAATAAATATTGAGAGCAATTCCTTGTATCAATGAGAATCAATACATACCCTTTGGAAGCCTGACCTCAGCTTACTGTTTTCATTTAAGGTTCAGCTCATCTTTATACAGATCCAGAGACTCAGGATGTTACCAAGAGGGAATGAAATTTCTTTCCATACACYTCTCAGCTCCAAGCAAGTAAGAGGTTTAACATAGTGATGTACCATGATATATATAGGACTGGTTACATTAACAACTGCTCCCCAGATGTTTTTAGACCAAAGTAAATAGGCTGTAAATATGTTTGAACTAGAGCCCTATTGTTACGAGCCAGTATATTTCACAATCCTATTCATAAATGAAATGTGTTAACCCTTTTTATTTGAGTCTGAAGGTTGTTGTACTTGCTTCTCCCCATCTCAGCTTTATCATTCTGGTGGTCAGAAATGTGGATCTAGCTTAGATCATGACCTGGTACTTATTTCTTTTTATACCAACATTACCTGTGTACGTGTTTCTTCTCCTTTACAGGTGTTATGTCCCTAAAGAATTTAGAAAGAGCAGTCGTATCCATTCTTGATTATTCTCTTGTTAAAGTACAAAACTTGGGGTTGGATCCTCTAAGATATTTGTCTGCCTAACTCTAGGCTTCAGATTGCCACTGAAACCAATTACTTCAGTGGACATTAGGCTACTCAGTAGGAGTTCAATGTCTAAAGTGCTTGGGGATGCTGAACTAAAGCATCTCTTTAGCAAAAAAAGCAAAGCGTTTTTTTTCCTTGTCTTTCTTGGACATTGACAGCACTGCACCAAAGATAGCAACTTCTCAGTGCCTTATAAAAAGCTATTAATATTTTCCAAAGTCTTTAAGTTAATTTTGCCTTTATCTCATGTTAAATTTGCCTTTCTACAGGCTGAATTGTGCATGAGGTACTGTGTCCAGCTTGTGTAATCAAGCCTTTCTACCTACAGTCATTTCCAGTAAATGGTCTATGTTAAAATTATTGCTACTAATCTTTAATTGCATACCCGTAATTATAAAATTTCATCCTAGTACACCCAAGCCACTTGAGGACACTCAGTTCCTCCAACACACTATTTGATCCGTTTCTGGCTATACGCACCCTCTAGCTTAACATTTCCACAGCTTGATGTCATCAACAAAATTACTATTCCTCTCAACTCTGCTCTTTAATTCCATTAGTAGCATCTCTCCGGTCTTGCGATTCATGTCTCCACACAATTCATTGGTGTTTGCTCCAAGATGGCATTCTGGTTTTGAGCAAGATTTGGGAAATGGGAAAGTACAGAGCTGCATAACTGACACTTTTTTTGGTCATGCACTGATCATTTCTTTGTAATTCTGGTGCTACTGCTCTCTTTCCCAGCCCAATTAGTGGTTTCCCATGTGGTACTACATCAATGCTTTACCAAAGTCTCTGTAGATCAGACTATTCAGAAGATCAGTTATCAAAGATAAAAATGAGCCTATTCTGATATGATCTACCTTTGGTTTAATTTCATTTTCAATGAATTTAAATGTTCTTTTAATTTGATCTGCTTGCTCTGAGATGTAAGTGATCTTCTGAATGGTTGATTTATCTTCATCTTCTTCCCCAGTAGATTGACTCCAAATTTAGAGTCATTTCTCTATCTGAAAATGTCAGCCTGGATTAGGGGTTCTCCTGGCCTCTTCATGCCTTCAGACCATCTCAAACATGGACAACTTGCTGCTACCTGAAGCCAGCCCGAGTCAAGCTTTTAGCTGCTTGGTTTTAATACAGTAATGGGATGTTAAGATTTATCTGCATCAGTCAAGCAAAAGCATTTAAGTGTCGCTGTTCTCTCTATGAAAGGTTAGAAAAATTGTTGCTCCATTAAAAATACAAATTTAAAGTGCACTTAAACACTGACCAAGTTGTTATACTGATGAAACTTAATTACCTGTTGTCCATGAAATGTAACATGATGCAGAAAAAACCCAGTCACCGAGGCACAGTCAACCCTGCTCATGCATTAACCAAATGCAGAAACTAGAATACTAAAGGACTTTCATTATGACCTTGTCTATGTGATCATAAAACCATAAAGGAAAATGTTTGTGTAGTGGTCCAAAGAATATTCCAAAGAGCAGCTTCAGTCCCTACTTGAATACACATTAAAGAAGATTTTGCCTTTGCATTTAATATTACAAACACACAATGCTTCCCTCCTAGTATTTGCTGGTGAAAAATCTCTGGTACTGACAGAGACAAAATCAGACTGACAGTCTCTCACCACCACACCACTCTTCCAATTAAGTCCAAGCACCAAATACAAGAACCTATATATTTTTTCATGTACTTACAATACCATTTCTTAGATGAATGTGAACAGTTGTCTTAGCCATGTTTTACAAATAACAAAAGAAATCAGGTTTTCTTTGCCCCCATAATAAAAAAATCAAGAATCAGAGAATGACTGAGGTCAGAAGGGACCTCTGGAGGTTATCTGGTCCAACCCCCCTGCTCAAGCAGGGTCACCTGAAGCTGATTGTCTGGGACCATGCCCAGATGGCTTTTGGCTAACTCTGAGGATGGAGACTCCTCAGCTTCTCTGGGCAACCTTCTTGATGGTGCCGGTTCTTGATCACCGTCACAGTGAAGAAGTGTGTTTCAGATCATTCCAAGTGTCTCTTGAAGGATTATGAAGGATTAATTGATCTAGGGGGTTTGGGGTTATTTTTGTTTGAGGGTGGTTTTTTTTGCTTGGGTTTGTTCTTTTTGGGTTTTTTTCACCTGCTAGTGAGACATAAAAAGCATTATGAAATTGCTTTGTCCTTAAGGAAAATAAATGGGGTTTCTCTTGAAGTGCAGTGATAAAATGCTGGATTTCTTGGTGTGTGATCATACCTATAACTCGGTACAGGGCTTCTCCTGAAGGTAACTTCTTATATCAGCACCAGGTAACCCAGGAAATTTCAGGGGATGGTATAAGAACCAGAGTACAAATAACTACCCTTGTTCAGTCTTCTACTTTCTCTTCCCTAACATGGGTAGGGACTTTGACGAAATGTCAACAGAGAACCTCTGTATCATCTTCTGCAAACAGAAACAGTGCCTGCCTTTGTCAACTGCTTTTTTATTTTATTACTGATCTAGCTCATGAATAATTAATTTTAAATTTTGTTAACTCAACCCCTAGAAATTGGTCTCATAATCTTAAAGCTAGCACTATTTGAATACATTTTAGTTTAATAATTTAATAGGGTCAAAGCAAAATACAAACTTACTTGCAAGTCTGTTTATGATTTTTATAGCTCCAGGAGGAAAAATACATTAAGTATCTTAAAGCCCAAACCCAAGAAAAGGCTGATGTATATGCTGGGATTTATTTTACATTTTTTTTCATCATGAATTTTAAAAAGTTTTGATTTTTTAATAGTGTTTTGAGCTGGCTACTAATAAATAACGTGGATAATTAATTATATTGCAATCATGAAGTCTGATGTGAATTTTAGCACAAGTAATCCAGCGGATCTGCAGTTTTATTCTCTCTGCTCCTTTCCCCCTGTCCCCAGTTCCTTTCCCACTCAAATAGCCTTTAATGAGCTCTCACCATCTGATGACTGCAGGAGACTGATATCTCATTAATAAAATATTGTAACTAGTGTTGTAAGGAAGGCAGAGCAGATTAAATTGAAAAGATTTGCAAAGCTGCTTCTTGGACAACCACCAGTTTTGAATATACACGTTTAGATTTACGAAGGGTAGTAGGAGAAAACTATGCAACTACCTCTTATTATAATTTGCTCATTTACACTTTAATGGAAAAATTATTATGCTGTATCAGTTCTTCTCTGCTACCATGATAAAACTGGCATTTATACAACCTGTAATCGGTTTCACTATGGGCACAAGGGAAAAAATGATTTTGAGATGAAAACCACAAATATTTTTTTAACATACAGTTTGATTTTGAGACTTTACAAATGGTTTGTAGCAACATACAAAAGGGAAGGTGCTTTTGGAGGTGTGTCTGCAGCAATTATTACCATATTGAGAGCTAAAATGCATGGAATGAACAGGCATGCCATCCATGTTTCACTTTCCTGAGCTATAGCACAGATTTCACTTCTTGTGATTTACTTTGCTGCTACTCTGTTTTGTCAGAAGATATATCTGTGCATGATAAAAAAGTGTATTTCAATATGAGATCAGTTAATTTCAGCAAGCCTTAGATATTTTGCTAAATGGTCCTCATGTATTTTCATTATATAGGTATCACTTTCTCCATTGAGATTTTTTCAATGCCTATAAATAAAGACACTAAATATAATTTTTCCCAATCCTTGTGAATCTTTCAAGGCCTAATTTTTCAGGTTTTCACTGGAAATAGAGAAATTATATCACATCTCACTTTGTCTTCCTGTTCACAGAACGCTTGCTGTTTTCCTTTTTCTATTGATCATTGACAGTTACCCAAAGCAGTTGACACATTTGAAGGTTAACTTCAGAAATATGAGCGGGGAAGCATCAAACTTCCTACACATCACACTTAAGTCTTTTACAAAGTGCTCACACCTTTTTTCTTTTCCACTAGGAAGGACTAAAACTTATCTAGATCTGTACCTTTACCTTCCTAAATTCATTGTGCTGACTGAAAGACACACATCTCCTAGTGGCATAGCCAATATCCTCAACAACTCTCTGGAAAAGTATCTGCAGTGGAAAGAACTTGGATAAAAAAATGCAGATGTACGTTTTTTCCAGCTTCTTTTATGGCAGGGTAATATAGTATTCTTGTATAGCCTACATTTTCTCAGCACCTAACCTCTCGATCATTATATTTACAACTTTTCATGACTACTGTGTTTAGTAAAGAGCTCCAGTGCCACAGCCACATAAGAGGTAGGACAAGAATGGGAAGCCTAAGTTATTTCACCAATACAGCCTCCAGTGCTTTCCAAATAAGATGAATTTATCTTTAAAACATTCCTGTGAAGTAGTATAACTCCCAATCCCTACACAGTTCCCAGAATCCTGGGACTTGCCTTGCCAACAGTTGGGAACGATTAGGAAGAAGTAAGGTGAAAGGTGCCTACTTACTGATACTTCTCATTCACAGTCAAGAAAACTTAATTGGTGCTGAAATAGAACTTTTTAAAGCTTCTCTAGCAAACTGCTACTGTAAGTAGCCTGAAACATTTCCTAAACCATTTTTTATAAGAACTAAAACAATTCTAGCTTCTTATTTAGCTTTATCCTATGAATAGACTTTCCTAACACCTTGGCGATGATGAGTATTGGTAAATTTCCATATATAGGAATTCTGAACACCCCTCCCAGCAGTTCAGTAGTATCCTAGTAAAATGTTTGTTAAATTTTAATCCTATCAATACAATTTTCTAGCTTGACTTTTACTGAAGTTAACAAAAATGATAGATCTAAAACTATAGAGCTTTGCTTTGCTTATTTTACTTATGCACAGTACAGTGTCAGAATCTGAGTGTATATAACTGCCATTTTTTATTATTAAACTTGCTTAAATTTTCTGCCCTTTTTTTTAAATTCAGATTGCTGGGCAGAAATCTAAGATATATTTACTAACAGCAATTCCTGCAAAATAACTGCAGTTGATCAACTTTTCTTGGAATCCAAATGCTCCATTCTGAAGCACTTTTTAAACTAATTTTTTAAAATTTTAAATTCAAAAAACGTTGATTCAATCAGTTTTAAACACAAATTATCAAACCCAGTGTCAATTCATGGTAAGGGAGAGAATCCACAAGAATTTAGAATTCAGGCAGTGGCAGGTCCTCATCATGCAGCAAACATTCTTTACTTAAATTCCATTTTCATGGCTAGTAACATCTCAGTGATTCAAATCATGTCAACTGCTGCCGCAGTGGCCCTCTTGAGAGGAAAGGGGTGTAATAAAGGTTTTCAATTTGTCTGCACTGGTTTAGCTGAGTGGAAAACATCAAGTGGAGCTTTCACATTTATAATGAATATGATTAAAGAATATATTTGTAAAAATGCATACTTGAAATATGAAAATAAGATTAGAAAAAACATCATGAGCATTGAGCCATATTAGGGAAGAGGGCTGTATTACTAAGATCAGAAGGCTACTGCTTAAATTTAAGTCTCTCAAGAATTTTAATAATTTATTGTTCTATAAATGTTGATTAACAGCTGGCAAGCACACCCACATTTATTTCCAGACAAGACATGTGTTGTCCAGTAGTGAGTAATCTTTGCTTTAGCAGTTCAGTTCTTTTAAAGAATAGTCTTTGAGGGCCAGGAAAAGAACTGTGGTGCCAGGCAGAATTAAATTGGTTTGCATACCTGCCAACTTGGCTGATCTTGGAAATTCAAAACGGCAACACATGCAAAGAAGTTGTCTTCTTTTGAAATTCAAATCTGAAAGGTGATATGACACATATCGGAGGACACAACATCAGTGTCTGAGGCACAAGATAGTTTTTGCTTTTGTTGGCTATACTTCATTAACCATACCCAGTGTAATTTAAGGAGTAGTGGCAAAATATAGATGATTGATCATTTGAATTATAACTGATCATTTCAATTAATTATTTACAATAGCGAAGTATTTGGGCTACATTGACAAAATTCTGAATTTAGCCACAATCCTTCACTGCGGCTGCAGCGACTTGTCCTCACCTCCTTGGTACATTTCTGCGAGGTTTTCTTCCCACTTCAGCTTTTCAGCACCAACACAGCACTGTGCCCTGGAAGCTGAATGTGGAAACAAAGTGCCATCGGCTGTCTAAAAGCATTAATAGAAGGAGTAGTAAGGAGGTTGTACAATGACAATCAGAAGGGAACACAAAAAGCATGTAGAGAATCAAAGAATATATGGATTTGATTTACTTTCTTACCTCTTCAACAACACTAGTGAAAGATATTTGGGAACGCAACTTGTTCTAGAAATGACTCCACATGCTTACTTTGTAATATCACCTTTGCAAGAATCCATAAAGGGAGTAATGAGAAACTGGTGTTCCGTTGCAACAGCCCGCCTTCCTTCTGTTCCCAAGTCTGGCAGAGGATATGTTTAAATTTGATGAGGTGATGCAAATTGTGACATGTCTTTAGCAGATCAGAAGTGGACTGAAACACTGTAGAATTTTTCTAATAATATTTATTTTTTTCATTTAACCCTTTTAAGTCATCTAAACCATCAACTATTATACTTGCTTCTTTTTTTTTCCTCAGCTACTGAAAGATCTTGAATGTGAAATTCCACTTAAAACAAGAAAGGAACTTTGGTTAAGCTACAGAGTCATTTCTTGGTAGCTCACAACAACTTTAAACAATTTACCCCCAAATTCAGGTAAATAACACAATAGAAGCCAAAACAAGACATGGCCTGATTTTTCTTTCTAAATTCACTTCTGTGTAAATTATAGAAAAATAAATAAATAAAAACCATATTCACTAAACATCCTCCTCCCTACAGCATAAGCATAAGTTGACTGCAAGGCCAAATTTTTTTCCACAGCTGGAACCACACAAAATTTTTATCCCTAACATCTACATGCTTTGCCAAAATTTTCATCTTCCCTTCCTGAAGTAATTCACTACCGTTACATCTTGACATCCTTCCTATTACAGTTGATGTAGAAAAAAGCAAACCTAAAAGTCTTTCCTGCTTTGGAAATATACGAATTTCTTTTTTTTTCCCCCAACAATTTTTTAACCTTTAAATAATATCAGAAAGCAAACTGATAACTTGATGTTTGTTTTGTGGGTTTTCAAAATTTGCATTCATATAGTAGCTTTTATTCAATGTAAATTTATTAGTATTAGAAAGGATTCTAGCAGATTTTTTATTTTGAAGAACAGATGGGTTGTGATCCGTGTCAAAGGCAAGTGATTTCTGGATGCTGAAAATCGTTAGAACACAAGAACATCTATAGCCTGATCTAGGGTTGTTCAACTTGATTTTTCTGTTGGCAGGTAAAAAAAGAAAAATCTAATATAGAATAACTGTTTCAGGTGGAACATTAAAATTGTTTTGTTTTGTTCTCCTGAGACACAAAAATTTGAAAAGGCTCTCTCTGTATCAAAAATAGCATTATATTTAAGCTGGAAAGAAACATTTGGATATTTGTAACAGAAAAAATACTTGTCTAAAAATTTAATAGTATTTCATTTTACTGAAACCCAGAAGTTATGGGATACAGAAACCGCAGGCTCAGTTCCTTCTGCTGCCTGAGACCTGTCTACCATCTTCTACAAGAATATTCTAGTTCAAATTATTTTTGAGAGAGGAATATATTCATCCTTGGCTCTCTCTCAAAATCAATCTTTGCTAATTGAGCTACCCTCTTCTGCTTTCTCACTGCATAAACACTTAAGAGTTTATAAGAAATGTTGGAACTCCAGCAGGAACAAAACAAGATGACCCATACCAGACCACTTCATAACTGCAAACTATAACTTTCAGAAAACAACTGTAGTGATTTATTCAAATGTCTGGGCTAAAAGAAGAAGAGACTCCAGTAAGAAGGTATAGAGAAAGGAATAAATGAAGAAAACTGTTCTGAAGAAGCCCAGGAAGAATTAATGTTCAGGTAACGTGAATGAATTAGAAAATTTTTTAATTCTCATTTCAGGGTTTACGTGAAATTGATGAGCAAAAAATGAAGAGGAAAAAGAAACTGACATGTGTTCAACATTTCTCAATATCAGCCCTTGTATTCTGACTGCCAGACTATCAGAGGATAAAATCACTATGAGACCTATTTGCTGTGCTGCAGGCAGATGACACAATCAGCATGCTGAAGAGGCATAGTTCTTTGTAAATGTGTCTATCCACATAGTTATTCAGCTTCTTGTCCAGATGCACAGAAACTGAGGGAAAACATTCAATAACATCAAAAAAAGGAAACC
Organism: Amblyornis subalaris; assembly: GCA_018881555.1. Taxonomy (NCBI): domain Eukaryota; kingdom Metazoa; phylum Chordata; class Aves; order Passeriformes; family Ptilonorhynchidae; genus Amblyornis; species Amblyornis subalaris. The sequence goes on along the minus strand of JACAXG010000033.1, from coordinate 7,133,898 downwards.
AACCAACCAACCAACCACACATACACACAAACACACAAATGCAATTGACTCAATTTCTGTTGTCCAACCATCACAATTTAATGAATGACGTACAGTGAAGTACAGGGAAATGCAGAGCAATTTTCAAGTGCTCTTTTGACAGAAAATTTGTTTCTCCTCTATGCAGTTTCAAACCTGTCCTCTGAGGTTTGTTTAGGGCCCATAAAACATGAAAACAAGCCTTGCACTGAAATCCATTACATAGACCCCTCTTCATCCTACTGTGCACCAATTACCCTCGCAAATTACAGAAGCATTTCCCTTTTGTCCGAATCTGTGTTACTTCTGTTGCTATTGGTAGCATTTATTACTTACTGAAAGTGGCACAAAGAGTGGTGAGCATTCAGAACACATGGATATACTCCAGCTCAGCTAACGACAAAAGGTTAAGGAACCACTCTAAGAAGAGTGTATGAGAACCAAGTCACAGGTGGGAAGATAGAGAACTCAATTATCCCGAATACTGGATTAGTACAGTAATTACAGAGTTATTGGACAAATTTCAGTAGTAGTGCTCTATCCAAAAGCATAAGTGAAATGAGTATGGCCATTCCTAGTGCACCTTGTACAACACTCAGTCATGTCAATATTTACTAAGGAGAATCTGAGCACACCAATTATGTTATATCCCTCTGGAAATATAAGAAATGAGAATGCAAATCTGGTTGGAGGATCTTAAAAGAGATATTGAGCCACTCAGTGATTTCAGTATGGTTATTCCTATACAAGGATTGATGATCCTTAAGCATACAGTGATTTTAGCAGTAGAATCTTTGGCAGATAGAATCTAGGTGTGTGTTTTTAAGATTATAGTCTTTGACTTAGACTGATAAAATTGACATAGTATCAGTTTTAGTGCCTTTATAAATCAGCATCTGCAGCAATGCAGCAGCATTTCCATTAACAGGTGATTTCTCTGTGATTCCCTCTGGTGACAAACCCATTTACTTTACACTTCAACCCTCCAGTGCAGCGTTGGTTCACTGCAGCATTTGATCCACACATCATCTCTGAAAACAAGATCTGTATGTGCTGCTGCACAATTTCACAGTTACCTTGTTCTTTTGTCAGGTAAACTCTGGATTTTTTCTATTTGAAGATTTCTTCCTAAAGAAAATTTTGAAGAAGCACTGCTTTTATGACAAAACAAAATATTTATCATTAATAGGACTGTATAATTAGACCAAAAATTATAAGTAATAAAACTATCACAGACAGGTCTTTTGTATATCACCAGCTCTAGTAAAAATTTATATTTTTCCTTCTAAATGATTGCAACATGAAAGAAGTCTCAATTTAAGCTGGCTTTCAGCAACTTGTGGAAACAATCTTTCATACTACTGTAGGCAGGTAGAAAATTTATAAGTATCTGCTATCTGGGTCTCTAAATTATCCTCAAGTGCCACTCATAAGGTGTTTCAGAATGGATTATTTATAGTTTTCCTGAAAGTAGAACCATATAAACACTACTTCTACAACATTTCCATCAATGACAGGTTTTGTATGTGAGAAAAACAAAACATGATATTCAAAATATTTATAGAGAATAACCAGATACAGAAGTTAAAGAATTGTCACTAGTCCAAACATTTCATTACTTTATAAAAATGTGTAAATAACTTTTTTTTTCCTAAAATATAGGAATAGTTAGGAAAATGTGCCTGGATCTGCACAAAATTCTTGAAATAAAAACATTCTGTAACATTGTTAGACAACAGAAGGATGCTCTGGTACCACATAACTGATTTGCTTCCCTTTCCCTCCTGAGGACTTCCAAGGAGAAGAAATCCCTTCCTACTTGATCAGAAGTTGCCACTGTTAGTAATGTGGCTTAAGTGTATTGAGTTCCACAGGACAATCTCTTACAATGAGCTCTGCTGATATAAATGACTTCTACTTAGTTGCTCCTCAGAGAAGTTTTACTCAATTGCATATCAGGAAGATTTGTCTACAGATTAATAAGGAGAGAGTGAGTTCAAGAAAAAAAGAACTGTCTGTATCATTTATTTTTAATCCTTCTCTTTGTAAGTAGCATCAGAAATACAAGTAGTGTATTTCTGTGTGTATATACAAGCTATATATTTATTGCTGACATGCTATTCAACCCAGGTACAAAGTTGTGGTTAGCTGTGATGGAGAACTTTTCATAATGCAGTAAACTTAACTCTCCTTGAAGTAACATTGTAGGATACTTCTTAGAGTGAGGTGACAATACCAATACATATTAGGACAAATTCACTTGCACTTTGTTTTTCTCCAAGTCTTACCACGTGCTCAATTCCTGTGAGCAGTTCTGAAATTATTCTAGCTTTCGTCCACTTTAACACAAAGAGTATGAAGCCCTAACGGAATTGAAGTCTTGAAAATACACCTTACCTTTTATTCATGGCCTTAAAAATAGACTGGATGCAAAACTCACTGAAATCTCTAAGAAATGGAATTCTTTCTATTAACTTAAAAGAAATTGTTCCTGGCCTTAGCTCTTGTCAAGTCCTAGTATCTGGATACTGAAAAAGATCTGAGAAATTATTTTTTGAGAACCTATTCTGCAACAAGCTGACAGCTCCCACTTGCCTTCACTTCAGAAATACATTACGAAACATCACACTACCTATTGGTGGCTGCAGATATCCAAAACTCTCTTTTATTGTAGGAGAACCACCACAAAAAAAAGTTATGATCTAATAAKTAGTATACAAAAATGTGATACCCTTATAAGGATGAAAGAAAGAAGTATTAAAAACAGGTTTAATTTTGCTTTTCAAAAACATATACCTATGACAGTTGCCAGGATACTTCTTGTCTGGCAGGTTGAGGGAATGAAGGGAAGATTTTGAGTATGTGTACAACTCCTTCAAGCAAAGCTGAGTAATGATATTTCTCATTACACAGCAGTGCCAAAATCTTCAGGATTACACATAGTTTGTCTTTAATACTTCAACAAGCTATTGTCTATTTCATCTGATTGTGTATTGTTGCCTGCCTGTCTGCTGCTGCTTTCTTCATTTGACATACATGCTTCAAGATGAAAAGCAGCACAAAGGTCCATGGAGTTTCGTCAAAAATGCAATCCTAATATAGGGTGATATAGTAAAACTTACTGCAGTTGAAGCTAAAGAGCACAATGTTGCCAAGTATCAAGGTGCTGATTACTGAGATTTAACACCTAGAAATCAGCCTTGAAGCCAAGATAACACATGTGCATATGAGAACTTATTAGTCAGTACATTGTTTTTATGCATTTGTGTATGCAGTTATGCAACATATGTGTGCAAACGCAACAGATTTACTCACATGGTTGCCTGTATGCTATCCTGATTTTGTAATTCCAAAATTTTGCTCTTAAAAAGAGCTCTTTCCGTGTTTTTTTGACTTAAGATTGTTATTCAATGTTTTCAATTATTTTCTTCATAACATGATTTTGTATTGCATTCAAAGGATTCTCACATAAATGTATCCAGAATAGATTAAAGACAAATTTATGTAATAAAATTTACAGGAAAACAGGAAGTTTTATATACATATACAGACAGAAATAAGCATAATTTAATTAAGCTGACTATTTATAAAATTCAGTAATATTTGCTTCCATCATGATGGTTAAAGTCTAATTTCAGCTGAACTATTTCCAAATGGTTTACATTTTCCTCAAATATTTGTTAAAATAGTTTACAAAATAATTTCTTAAGGTAATTGAGGTAGGAGATTCAAATAGACATTGTAGTGACTAATTCTCACTTGACATAAACATCAGAAAATTCACACACACAACGGAAAATATCTGTGTTTTGAAACATTAGCTTTGCTTTCCTATAGAAAACTCTGGTATGTTACTGATAGATTCCGGAGCTAAGTTAATTCCCTAGATTATTTACAGAAGCTGAACACATAATAAGTTCAATAATAATTTTGGGTAATAATTTTTCAAAACAGACAGAATATAGTCATTATGTTCTACCTTGGCTTAATGGTATATGCTTTTCGGTTGCCACCTCTCTCTCCCAACTGCCAGAAGCCCACTGTGTCACAGGAGAAGAAGAGGACACCAAAGCCTGGTCAAACATATGCATGCTAAGAGGAGAGTTTCACATTGTCTAATTTTAAGAGGCTAGTTTAAGTGTACAGGTTAGAAAGCTTATTTGATGATACTCACAAGGGAGATCTTCAGAAGAGACTTTTCCATCTAGGACTTAATGCAGTGAACTACGATATAGGATTTTTTTCAGAATCACTTTTAAAACATCCATCTCTTTCCACCAGGTACAAACAAGACATGGCAAGATTAGTATCTTAACTTGGGCACATGGAAATTTCTTTCAAAATTAGGCATAATGGGCAACTCCTAACCTATGCAATCATTCCTAGTACAGATGAAGAGAGAGCATTGAGAGGACAACAACAATTTTTAAAGTCTGAGACTGTTAAATTCGTTATTATATGATGGATATGAAATCATGGCACAGTCCAGGAACCAGAACACAATCTTTAATTTTCTCTGTCCAGAAGCCCCACGATTCCTCAGATTCATGGAAAAATAATGCAGAAATGTGAACTAAGGATGTGATGTAGGAAAAAGGAAAGGACATTTGTTTGGATTTTGGCAAGATCAAAAAGCAGAGAATGTGAATGTTTGATAGATGAGAGATTCTTTTGGTAGCAGATAAGAAAGCATTTTGGAATTAAAAAGGCAAATTGGTGGTATTCTTAGCAAAGAGGGTAGGTTTGCAATCCTTTTATAGTTTTCCACAAAGGTCAGTACTACTTTAACTGGAAAACACTAGATCTCTGGTTAGAAAACAGTAAATTGCTCTCAAACACTGAATGAAACCTGTAATCTCAAAGTATTGCTGAATTACAGTGAATCAGAGTGCAGTGAGTTGAAAGGAGAAGTTAAATATTTTCTATGTAGGGTACTTGTATAGAAAGTAATATCATTTTTTATCATATGTATATTTTACCTAAACTGGGTCCTGTGAAGAAAATAAGATTTACAATCTCAGATTTTGATACTATATAACATATAGCTAACTCTAATAAACTGCCAGTCTTACCAAGTTGTTGATTGCTCATAATGACAATTCACTGATAAAAGTCTGGTAACAGCCATTGAAATACTATAGAAATAAATTAATTTTGAGGGAAAATATGTGAGGGAAAAAGGAAAACCCAGGATCCTTGTAGCTTAAAATTCAGCATCTATTTATCTTCTATCCTATCCCTAAAATTTTTTTAAGACATGAAAATGACAAAGTAAGTTGCTAGCTTTTCTAGTCTAAGTGAGTTTAAAGAGAGCAATGGTAGACAGCAAACATTTTATCAGAAAGATGCGTTAGGTAATCAAACAGAGCTTTTGCATTTCTACCTTTTCTAATTTTACATCTTCCTATAAGGCATGTTGCCACTTTCTTTTACTGCAAAACTCCAAACAATAGTTTTACAGTTCAGGTCGTGACTGTTGTGATAATACAGGCACTTTGCATCGCAGGCTACTGCCCCTGCTCATCTGTTCTGTAAATAAAAAGAAGAATCAAATAAATGTTAGGAGTGTTTCAGTAAATTTGAACAGCATAGTAAATCTCTTATTTCAGTAATAATATACATAAATGTAGATTTATCAGTCTTTAAGGTGCATAACAAGGAAATACCAGAACCTAAGTAAATAACTATGTTCTCAGTGAACAAATCTAACTTCTTGCAGAAAAGAAATAGGATGCCATGTTTTAATGTCAGTATTTAATACTAAACTCTGGAGCAGCTATGTCTGTCAAAACTTGAATTTTTCATTTGTGATTTTCTGTTCAAGATGCCCTTTGTTTTAAGTACAAAAGTGAACATATGTGATGCATTGACTTGTCTCAGCTATCAAACAGCTTCAGAAAAGAAAAAGTGTCTGGATATGAAAAGCAAGGAGGAATTCCTTTGCACTTTCAAAGAGCTCACAAAGAGAGTTCAGAGGAAGATGGCATCATCCATAGTGCCTAAATGAATTAACAAAAGAAAAGGAAATTGCTAGGTCATTTTTAAAGATACGTTTAAAGAGAATTTCTGAAATTAAATAAAACTAGAAGTTTGTAGGCTGCTCCCACCACATTTTCTCTGTAAAGTAAAAGTAACAATTTTATCAACATTCATCAGAAAAAGGATATTTTTTCTTAGTGACAGTGTCTCCTGTGGCAATAAGAATATGAGAGAGATTTATCATAGTCAAGAAGACATTATTGGCAAATTTGAAGGAAAAACGTACCGGTTTGTTCCTGCCTAAATTGAAACCAGTGGAATTTTCTCCACCAATTTTGACATAATAGGATTGACTTCAGTTTTATCAAGCTATTAAAATTTAGGAGATTGATTCTGAATCCTGCTCTTATGCAAGTAGTAGCCACATCTCTATGGGATTATGCAGAAGATGACCACATAATGCATATTTAAGGCAAATAAACTGCTTTTGTTAATGGTTGTTTACCTTCATTGTTTATCCAGTGAGAAACTATCCAAATTGGGGGAAAAAGCAAAACAAAACCCAAACAGAAAGAAAAGCAATTTTTCCCCTTGTGTGCTTGCAGTCATAATTTTACAATATTGTACAATATTGTACATTTCAAGTACAGATTCAAAAAGCATTGCACAGTGATTTGAAGTAAAAATCAAGCTAATATTTTAAATTTTAATTTCCACACTGAGAAGTGTAAATACAATGAAGAACATGTCTGGAATACACTGATAAATGCTACTATTTAAAACATCTTTTATGCTGTCTCATTATTTAAAATAAATGATAAGAAGCCAGTAATATTATTATTTTTTTCTAACTGTTCTGATCGAGGTTCAGTATCTAAGTGGCAAAAGATGCATTTTATGGCTTACCCCCATGTGGAAAAAGCATCTTATTGATTTTTTTTCAGCAACATATCCATTTGATAGTTGACTGCAGTTTCCAGGAATTGCGCTCAGTCACCCAGATTCTTCCATCCTTTCTGTGCTTCCATATACTATTTAAAGTTCCCTGAAAAAGTATTGTCTTGTTCCCAGCCCATCCCTATCCCCATTCCACCCCACATCCCCCACYCCCCCTGCTTCCATGTTTCTAACTGTATTAAACGCCATTTTTCAGGCTGAAATATTCTTTGTAAGTTATAACTGAAGGGAAATCTTTGTATTGATTCTAGTGAAATTTTTCATTCATTTTTCAGAATGATATTGTGGATCACTGAGTTCACAGTGGACATCTAAGATCTCACTGCTTCAGAGCAGAGACCAGCTCCATTGCAATCATAGAATAGAACCATAGAATCATTAAGGCTGGAAAAGATCTCTAGGAACATCGATTCCAACCTTTGACTGAACATCACCATTTCAACTAAACCATAGCATTAAGCACCATGTCCATTTGTTTCTCAACACTTTCAGGAGTGGTGACTCCACCACTCCCTGGGCAACCTGTTCCAGTGCTTAACCACCCTTTCAGTGAAAAAATTCTTCCTGATGTCCAACCTAAACCTCCCCTGGAGCAACTTAAGGCCATTTTCTCTTCTTCTGCAGCTGGTTGCCTGGGAGAAGAGGCCAACACCCTGTCTTGCTACAACCTCCATTCAGGTGGTTGTAGAGAGCGATAAGGTCCCTCCTGCGTCTCTTTCTCCAGGCTAAACACCCCCAGCTCCCTCAGCCACTCCTATATGACTCATTCTCCAGACCTTTCACCAGCTCCATTGCCCTACTCTCGACTGACTCCAACACGTCACTGGTGTTGAGTACAGGGAAATGATCACTTCCCTGGTCCTGCTGGCCACACTCTTTCTGACACAACCCAGGATGCCACTGGCCTTCTTGGCCACCTGGGTACACACTGGCTCATGTTCAGTAACTATCAACCAGCACTCCCAAGTTTTCTGACAGGCATCTTTCCAGCCATTCTTCACCTAACCTGTAGCATTGCATTGGGTTGTTGTGACATAGCTGCCAAACCTGGCACCGTTGTTGAACCTCATACCATTTGTCTCAGCTTATCACTCCAGCCTGTTCAGGTCCCTCTGCAGAGCCTTCCTTCCCTCCAGCCTTCCTGTATGGATCAAGACTTCCATACAGCTTGGTGTTGTCTGCAACTGACTAAGGGTGAACTTGATCCCCTTGTCCTGATTGTCCATGAAGACATTAAACAGGGCTGACCCAAATACTGAGCCGTGGGGAACAACATTAGTGACCGTCTGCCAACTAGATGAGGCACCATTCACCACCACTCTCTGGGCCTGGTCGTTCAGCCAGTTTTTACTCAGTAGGATGTGTACCTTCCAAGCCGTGGGCTGCAGGTTTTTTTCAGGAGAATGTTGTAGGAGAGAGTTTTGAAGGCCTTACTTACGAAAGACAACACCCACAGCCTTTCCCTCATCCTCTCAGTGGGTCACTCTGTAATAAAAGGAGATCAGTCTGGTCAAGCAGGATCTGCCTTTTCTAAATCCATGCTGGCTGGACCTGATCCCCTGGTTATCCTGCATGTGCCATGTGATGAGGCTCAAGATGATCTACTCCATAACGGCACCAAAGTCAGGCTGACAGGCTTGTAGTTACCTGGATACTCCTTCTTACTCTTCTTGTAGATGGGCATCACACTGGCTAATCTATAATCCTCTGAAACCTGCCTGGTTAACCTGCTGGTAAATTATGGAGAGTGACTTGGCGAACTCTTCTGAATGAGTAACAAGAAAATGGTGTCTTTTGTATTGTTATCATTATGTCTCATCTTGCCTTGAAATATGTCCAAATTTGTTGAAGTAATTAATCTTTAAAACAATTTTAGATTATACATTTTAGATTACATAGAGTTGGATTAATTAAATTCCCCCATGAATCAGTCTGAAATAAATATTCCTTCAGCAAACCAAGAGGCATCACCTCCACTACCACTGGCAGATGCTTTAAACCTGTTTCATCTGCAGGATGTGAGAACTTGCAGGACTTTCCTTACAATTGCTCATTGTACCTTCTCTGTAACCATCCAGTAATTGATGTCCCTGATACGAGGTCTGAGATCCTCCTCTTATGCTCTCAGTGTCTGTCTTGTGGATGTTTTCACAGTGAAGAGCATGAGAACATAAAAAGATAAAGTCATATGCAGAAGATAAAGGTTAGTGCCCTCACTCTATTTATTAGTATTGTGCAGCCCTATTTATTGCAGGCCTTGGAGAAAGTATTGTGTATTGGGCAATGATTTCAGGGGAAAAAAAGGGAAGTAATTTTGTGTCCAGCTGACTTCATGACGGGACGGGTGAACACCATGGCTGGATCTTGTCATGACAGTAGTGTCCTGGTGATGAGCAAGTTATCTAAACCAAAGATTTTTAGAAATGCTTGCTAATGTTTTTCTTGTTTTCTGGATTAGCAACTTTAATTTTAGTAATAAGCATTGGCAACTGAAATGTGAAATACTTATTCGTACCRTATTATTGTTACTCATAAAAGAACAAAAAATCATCATAATTGATGTTTAAAGAATAGGTTTTAACCAGTGATAGTTATCTACTTCATTCATTGCTAATGGAAACAATTAACACCCTTAGATGGCAATTTGACACAATCTAGGGAGGTGTGCTGCACCTCTCCATTGACAACAGAAGGCAGTGAGATGAAAAGCTTAGGCTAAATATACAAGTGTTAGGTAGATATTATAAGACAGAGTAATTCAAAAGTGATTCAAAATTTTGGAAAATCATTAGAATAAAATTATTACTCTAAAACCACTTTTTTCTAATAATGTTGTCTGATTTTCTGTATAAAAAGTATCATTTACTCTAACAAAGACTCCAAAAGAGTAAATAACTTAGAGTTTTTAAATAAGTAAGATACTCAGTTAGAATTATTACCACCTCCTGAAAAAAAAAATCCCAATGGAGATTTTATATTGGTCGATGAATTCTAGGAACAAATGAGAACATTGATCACAGAAGATGTGAATCCTAGTGGCTTGTAGGAAAAATGAGTATCCAGCTGTAATTAGACTGTTTCATGTGATGTTTAGATACAGATAAATATAGTTTTTGAATAACTGAAAAAAGAAGGTTAAAAACAATACTGGCATTCTTGTGTACTTTTTGGTGTGGAATAAAAGGCTTAATCAGTACAATACAGAAAAAAAAAATAAAGGAAAAAAAAAAATGTTTGAAAACCTGACTCTGGCCCTGTGAATTCCCCATGCAGGTCCTGTGACCTTCTTGGTAGGTCCAGAGACTCCACACACAAAATACAGTGTGACTTAGTGATAAAACAAAAGAAGCTGCTGCCTAGCCAGTGGCAGAACAAAGAAAACAATATTTTTCCAATACATGCTGCTGAGCAGTGACATTATGCAGATTCTGAAAATAAACATTTAAAATCATCTGTAAAAAGACACAAATACCATTCCTAATTAGGAACTATCACAAACGTTGTTGTAAATTGAGGTTTGGAATCAGCTTAGATATTCAGTAACATGAAAACATGACAGTATTCCTATATATACCAGTCTGTGTGAGCTAATCAGTGATTTTCTTTTTCCTTACCCTGCTGAGATTGATGTCATCTGTTTCATTTGAACTCCTCTCTGACATATGCCTTTTGCTGGTTACCAGGCAACCAGCATCATCGAGAAAGCTAAACATGTGCATCAATGCTTTGTATCAGAGTACCTAAAAACATTTTTGCCAATTCACAATTTGGTTTCCCAGCCTTCAATCCCTGAGGAATGGCTTCACATGACTAAATGCAGAAGAAAATGGAGATGCAGTTTTTTCAAGCAAATATAATTCTCAGAAAATGTTATTGAAAGTACAAACATAGATCTAGAATTCTGAGGTCTTGTTTTGTTGGTTTTTTCTTAAACACAACAAACAAAACCTTGAACCTTCACTATTCATTTAGAACTCTTCAGGAAATCTGTAATGAAACAGCACAGCTGAAGTATATATAAAGATTTGCACTCTTTCTCATAAGGATAAATCATTTTGTAATGGTCCTGTAGAGGCTGTGAGAAGTGAGAAGAGGAGCATCAATACTGGGCTATTAAGAAATATATAAATAGAAAGAGTCTGAAGTAATGAGCTGAATGTATAACGGCATTCACAGATACTTCCTCAAGTAAAAGAATGAAAGCATAAATTAAATCATCATACAGTTTAACACTCTTGTATCCTTTTCTGTAAATCCAGTGGTGTATACTGATCATGACTGGGATGTCTGGAGGCTGGTTTGTAAAAGTCTGTGTATAGGTAAAATGCCTCCCACCATGAAGCTTACCAATTTTACTTACTGTTTATTTCTGATAGGAAGTGGCTATCATCATGATCATTAACACCAAAATTGACAGGATTCTTGCTTCAGTAAGATTACATAGTAAAACCACCAAAGTGTACACAGAGAAACAGAAAAAGAGGTGCATAAAAAAAATCAAATTAGTAGACATGGTACCTTGCTAATACATTTTTTATCATCCAATGATTTTATAAAAATGAGAAACAGAGCTTTAGACAAATCATAGTCCTTTGAAACTAACAGTTGAAAAATATATTAACAGTTAACTTTGATATATGTGCAGACCTGTCTGATATGAAGCTGTTGGAGTAATATTGCAACTTGATTCTTACTGTGTAAGTCAGATTTGTTAATCATTTCATATTAGGAGAAGAGTAGTTTCATAGAAGATTTACACTAAGAACGAAAATCTTTCCTAACTGGAAATGTTATTTGTACTATAATAATAAATGCTGCCTCCACCCAGCCCTCAGGAGACCTCATCTGGAGCACTTTTTCCAGTTCTGGGCTCTCCAATGCAAGAGAGACATGGAGCTCCTGAGTGGGCCCAGTGGAGGGCTAAGATGATTGAGAGACTGGAGTGTCTCACTTATGAGAAAAGGCTGAGGGTGCTGTGCCTGTTTAGCCTGGAGAGGACTGAGAGGGGCTTGTATTAATGTCTGTCAGTATCTGAAGGGAGGCTGTCAAGAGGATGGAGCCAGGCTCTGGTTGGTGATATCAAGGAATAGGACAAGAGGCAACGGGCAGAAACTGATGCACAGGAAATTCCACCTGAACATGAGCAAGAACTTCTTTGTTGTGAGGGTGACCACACACTGGAACAGATTGCCCAGAGAGGACATAGAAATATTAAAAAGGCACAACCCTGAGTATGTGTACTGCTGGAGCAGGGGGGTTGGACTAGATGATCTTCAGTGGTCCTTTCTAACCTTACTCATTCTGTGATTCTGTGATTTATGTCTTGGTTGCAATTTCTTTATCTCTGTATTTATGTTTTTACTGTATTATTTTTATACATAAAGTCCATAATAAGGATTCCTTTCTCCTTTGTATTTGATATGGCAGTACGTTGTCAGAAAAATGACATAATTGTTTCAATTTTTCCTAAGTAACAAAGTGAAATGGAAATTGGAAATATTCTCTCCCAGTTTTTTACTGTCAGAAAGAATTCATCAGTAAAAACTATATAGTTTTATACTAGCTTAGTTCATATCAAATTGGAATAAAAGACAAAAGGATTTGGGAGTTTGTTTACCAGTTGTGCTTCACACAAAGGAGGATTTTGTCTTCCTGCAACTCTAGTCATATCAGGTGATGATTTCATTTTTTTTAACTTGAATCCTTTTATGAAGATGGGATTGCTTACATTGGACAAATATTTCACAAGTAATAAGTTTCTAAGATTTTGAAAAGAAGAACGTCTTTCAGAGTATGAATAAGAATATTCCTGGCAGGATCTGGGTCCAAATATAGTGGCTTTATGCACACACACATATGCATGTATAGAGACATATTCATACATGTGTAGCCTTAGATACATATGTGAACATACATTCCCCTCTCGATGTAATAATTCTGTATGGGAAAACCATTAACTAAGCCATGGGCAGTTACTTTTGCCCTATAATTCTGGCCTTGGCTGTTCATTCCCTGTGAACACATCTCACCATGTCTTTCAGAGAAGTTTAAAAGTTTACAGATATCAGGAATGCAAGATGAGTCCCAAAAGATATAAATATACATACATGCTTCAGTTCAAGCCTATACGACAATCAAAATCTTGTTTTAAAAGTTCACTTTTCCTTAACATTCTGTACCAATTAAGAGCAGTGCTGTTCTGCAGAGGTTGCTGAAGCTAACTCGTATAAAGAAAATCCTGGCACAGAATTGACGTTGGAGGACCATTGGATGAGTCTTTTGAACCTAGTTTTAATTTTGTGTATTTTTGTTTGATGCTAAAATGAAAATTTAATTCATGGGATAAAAAACATTCAGTGGCCACACAGTTTGTGATAGCTCACAGTGCAGAACCCAATATAAGCTCATAACCAGGCTAGTAGGAGCTCTCAGTTTATCTAATTGTTAGGAATAATTCATTAGCAATCAATTTGTGTCTGTTGTAATTGTAGAGACAGTTCAAACTTATTTTATGTTCCCCTGAGTCACACAGTTTTCAGCAGCTGTATCATTCATATTTAGTTCTATATTTGTGAACACATCTGTTGATTTTTTTAAAAATAATTCCCTGAAAAAAAATCAAATCTATAATATCCCTAAAATTTATAAAGATGACCTCAAGGATTGTACATGGAAGCACGCCAGTTATGTTAAGGAACACTAGGAAATGTTAAGGAACACAAGGAAACAAACAGAGAAAACAAACCAATTCTAAAAATATAAACCATATATTATCTTGCTGTCAGTAAAAAAAAAACAACCAACCAACCTAAAAGTAAATGAGCCCATAAAAACACTTTTACATTAAAAATTTAGTATCTTACTTCCCCAGCATCGAGGACAGGCTGATAGGCCTGTATTTCCCTGGATCCTCCTAGAGGTTCTTCCTGTACATGGGCATAACCCTTGCTGAATTCCAGTCCACTGGGATTGCCCTGGTTAGCCAGGACTGATGATAAATAATGAAAAGTGGGTCAGTGGGCATTTCTATCAGCTCCCTCAATATCTCGGATGAATTCCATCCTTTCCCACAGACTTGTGTGTGTCTTAAGTAGTGTAGAAGGCTGCTGGCCATTTTCACCTGGATTTTGGGGGGGCATCTGCTCCCTGTTTACACAGGCGATTGTGGATCAAATCTGGCCTTGAGACTACCCAAGACTTTGTCTCCTGCAGCCTTTTAACCCTCTTAATCTTACTTCCCACATTAATAAAAATAGCCATTGAAGTTAACTTTTTCCAGTCTTTTAATCCCCTTCACAACTGTTATGGCACCACTGGAAGTTATAACTAGTACATTAATCTTCATTTCTGTAAAGAAAGCAAAATGCATCCAGTAAAAATATGTTTGATTCCAGAAGGTGTAGAGTGGCCCATTTCGTCTGTTTTCATATGCAGTCTGAAATACAGAGTATAAAGGAGTATCAGGTCACCAGTGTAGGCAGTATTTTCCAATGTAAGCTACATTGCTGCATTTTTAATGAAAGACTGGGAATGATGGGCCAGCTGTTAACATAGTCAGTATAGCAACAGTTGTCAAGCCATGCCCGCAAACCGTGGGTGTAGGTTGTATAAGATGTATAAAACGTTCCAGCATTGTAACGGTGTTCTGTAAGTGGCAGCTTATGAACAGAGACATGAATATATTGATGCAGTCAAGATTTTAAAAACTACTGGATGTGTAAGGATACCAGCACATTGCCTTCTTGAAAATGCTCAGGAGCAGATATTAAGCAGACACATGAAATTTGTCATGAATTCAGAAACCAACAAGTTTTGCTTTGTCTTTGAAATTCCCACCGAGTGCTCTTCTGTATTCTCACACAGACTCTCTGCTGAATATTTGTTCCATAGCAAAATTTAGACTGGCTTTGTGATGAGATCCTGGTGGATTTGGAGTCTGGGCAACATCCTGAGAGTGAGGAAACTGTGCTGGCTACTGTCCTCCAGTACCCAGCACTCCCAGTGGTGGGTTAAGCCAGCTCTGGTAAGGGGACCCTTTAATAGAGCAGAGAGGGTTCAGAGCCTTTTGCAGACCATCACTGCATAAATTATCACTCGTTATCAGGAAGGCTTGACAAATGAAGAGGTCCAGCACATCTGTACATTCTAATTTGTTTCTTTCAGGGTATCTGGCACATGCCAGTTCTGGTACAAGCAGCACAGGAGGAAATAAATGGATTTGGGGATTGTTCAAAAGACAAATTGCATTTTTCTCTTAGCTAATTATTTTTATACAACATAGGGATGGGGGAATCTTCTTCCTCTTTCACTAAAAATACACAGTTTGTAATATATTCCAGGGAAAAACAAGTATTTAAAAAGTAACTTTAATTGTCTTTTCTGAGCCTGAAGGTGGTTGAATGGGTTATTGATTAATTTTTAAAACTAATGCTATTAGGAATTTTATATAAGAAATAAAAATCCATTGTTTTACAACGAAAAGAAGGCTTTGAATATTTTAATAAAAAAATACAGTATCTTAAGAGGAGAGAAATTTGACTGGCCTTTTAGTGCCCTTGGAACCTGCACAAATCTTTTATATATTATTATATTTTCTTAGTAGCGAACGGAAGAGTCTAATTTAGAATTAAATGAAACAAATGAATACTGGGGCTTGTCTTTCCTTTTTTATTATAGTATAAATACCATTTCTGCATTCTGAATAATRGGTTTCTAATATATATCTCCTGTGTCTTAGTCTTGACAAGTGACATCACTAAGCATTGCTGCTAAAAGTGAAGACGCATGTGAGGATATGTGTATGCTTCACACAGTCTGCAGCTTTAAGCACATATGGGTTTTGTGGTTCACTTTGCTGCTTTGTAAGCTTGGACAATCACAGCTGAGAAATACTGTATAAAGTTCACAATTAAAACTACTTTTCAAATTATTTTCTAACTATGTTTTGTGCTTTTATTAAGGAAAAATCTTTTACATGCAGAATGCCTACTGTTATATAAAAGGATTTATTGTCACAAATTTTAAGTTAACTTTTATTAAAAGGTTTAACGTATTCAGAAATAAAGCTTCATTGTCCAAACAGAGCTAAGAGTCTCATTAATAGGCTAATTAATTCAATAATATGAGACTAGCAATGCAACAGGAAATAAAAGACACAAGGAAAACATGTGAAACATATCATACTTTGTCTATGCCTGCTCAACTCACTTGTGCACCTGTAAACTAATTTTAGTTCTATGAGTAGCTTCAGATCAAGACATTCCCTTTAGTATTACCTCTTATCAGTGTTGTGTGCTAGCAATATTTAGTAGTTTTCAGAAATACATTAGAAATACGAAGTATAAAGAACTTAAGTGGAAAATTAAGAGATGATACATAAAGTGTGAAATATTTTTTGACTTTTGCAACTTATTGCAATGTTGCTGTTGCATCAGAGGAAGCTAATATTGTCCTTCATCAAATTAAGAACCCTTCCATATTCTTCTGATACATATTACCTTGAATGATTCTCTGCCAAAAATGATGCCAACTGCCAACAATAGCCATTGAGGCTATGGAGTTTTTATTATAAGCTTTTCAAAAATTATCTAGAAGATTTCTGATTTTATTGCATGCTTTACAAGACTAAAATAGATTTTAATACATGTTTTCCAGCTAGTTTATCTTAGAATCAAGTATTTATTAAATTAATTCCCGGCTAGCTATCTTTATTAAAATACTGTCTATGAAGAAACAAAACTGAGTTTTGTTTAAAAGTGAAGTAAATTATTTTTGCTGTGAAACTATTTTACTGTGAAACTAAGCCTCTAACTACTTCAAGTTATTTTTAATGAGACTTCACAATCTTTTAGAATTTCATAATAGATTTGAGAAAACAAATGTGCCCATGCCTGTTTCCTGTCTCTTGAGGAAGATCAAGTTTCCAATAAACAGAAATTAGCTAACTCTAAATTTATATTATATTGCAAAGTTGGAAATAATATTCTTTCTTTCAACAACTGAACACACTGTACAATTGAGTGTGAGTATTATTTAGGAACAGTCATGACCCAACTTGGCAAATTTTGCTTCAAAATAATTATTGTAATAGAATTAAAAAAGCTTCAATTCTGTCAGTTCTGAGAGAGAAGCTCATAACAATCCATAGTAAATAAGAAAAACAAATAAAGTAATTAACTTTCCAGGCCCAAGCCCATGATTTTAACAGAGAGAAGATAAATATCTCAAAAAATGCCTTTGTGAGTGATTTAACTGTTTAGTCATTGGCATGGCAATTCAATGGTAATGACAGAAACTGCATTTAACTAACCCAGTCCAGCTCAGCCCACACCAAAAAACAAGTGAAAGAGCTGCTTTAAGAACACCTACATTTTTTTCAGTGCCAAAGAAAATGAAAAGCAGATATTAAAATACTGATTTTCAAAGAATGGCAGAGCTAAAGACTGTCTTCACTAGAGGGTTTTTTTCCCAAGTTGGCTCTCAGTTTCCTGCCATTAGTCCATACAGTAATGTTATGCTGATTTGAACCCTCTGTATCATGAGAAAAACGTGCTATCCAGAACTTCTCACATGCAAATTAGAGCATTCAAATTCATGTTGACAGACCATTACTTAATGTGAATTAAACTTAACAATTTTTTTCACTTTGGTGGTAATCAAAAACCAGACCATATCGGAGAGAAACTGCTGATGCATCTTGCATCCCTGTACATCGACAAGCCATTATTTCAAGAGGGCAAATGCTTTGCAGATGAGATGAAGTACCACACCAGTCACATGTGGTCAGAAACCTACATGTATTTGAGTAATTAAGGGAAATACCTGTTAAAATACACTTGGAAATCCAAACCTTCTTTTGGGCCTTCTCTTTGATAGATTTCAGAGAATCAGAATATACAATGTATTCTTTTAATTCCCTTGAACTGTTACATGACTCGGCCAACACAAATGCCCAAAAACCTATGAACCGATAATGTCGTGTATCATAGACTAAGTGTACAAATTATCTGTATATAGGGATGGTGTCTTTAATTTATGACATGATTTTCAAAATATACCTCCATGCACCCAACTAAAATTAAATTAAAAAAGTAGTGTTTGACTGTTTACAATTTTCCAACTTTTAAAGCTCTGCAGGGAAAATCTCCAATGCAGCAATTAAAAAAAGGTACTGACTACAGACTTCCTTTTCTTCAAATGCTTTCATAGATCCTAAAAGGTGCTAACAGTAACGGTGAAAATGGTCTTAAAGATAACTTTAAAGGAATGTATCCAATGTCCTATTTCTTCCTTAATTCTCAGACTATTATGTTCAGTCAAGATAAATGAATATTCCTTTTTCCTGCAAGCCACAGTCATCTTCATAACGTTCTGTTTTGTGGCCAGCAGCATTTATCTTAATCACATTAATGATGAATGACACTTCTTGCTGCACTGTAAGAATTAGAAGTTCTCTCATTCTTGATGTAAATTGGACAGTTCAGGTCTTTTCTGTAGGCTTTGGGGAATAAAATAGAGGAAGAAAGAGAAAACACAGGACAGAGATAATTCACAACATTTTCAAGCATACAATGTGTGAATTTGCAATTTGCACTAGCATCCAAGTGGGAATGATTTGATAGAGTATTATTACCAACATTAATTGCTCCCATATATATATAAAAAAATCATCATTCTAAATAAAACAAAAATTTCCTTTGAAGTAGTCGGCTGTTTTATTTATGAAACTACTTGTATTCCTGGAAATACAAAATATATATCATTGCTTTCAGATAAAAAATACAGAGAACACTTTAAAAACAATTTTTTCATAATGTTCATCACTGAAGTCTAAAATTAAGAGATGTTTCAGTAACCTCCATAACTGAGTCCAAAATATTTCTAGTGCAATAAGGAATAAAGTTTTGAGGGAAGGAGGCACTGTAGAAAATGAAAGTATATGTTCATTTTTCTATTAGTTCTATTATTACATTTTTTGCCTTTAATGGGAAAACTTACATTGGAAATGCTACTAGAACACAAAAGATTTGATTTTGACTTTTACAGCTAGCAGAGCATTGTAGATGAATGACAAGTTGTGCTGGAAGCCTCAAGTGGAACATCCACAGTCCTTGGCACATCCTGTAAGTGAAATAATAAGCTCTCATACGGCTCAGTTTTCTGAGGTTACAGAAATCTCCCTGTAGTGCAGACAAGATATTTCTTCAAAACCAATTGCTTCTTCTATAACTACATGTCTGTTCTATGATCCCACTGCATTTAAGAGGCTGGAATTCATAGGGCTGTGTTTAATTTCTCCCATTGTCATCTTGAGAATCTCTAAATCTGGTGTCTTCCATTTAGCATCCAAACAGAAGACACTGGACTCAACTTTACCAGACTAATGAAATCTACAGTTTCAAGATGAGGAATCCATGCAAACGTAATGATACTTTTAGAAAGGTCAGACACTACAAATGAGATTTAGAGAAGCCGGGGATTTAACTCAACAATGGGTACTGGAAATGAGTATGACTAACGCTGTATTATCAGAGAGAATTTAATGATAGTCTGGAATAAAATGCCTACCTCAATTCAAGATTCCGAACTATGAACTACATTCTTTGTGTTCAGGCATGCAAATTGATAAACTACCCTGAAACAAATCAAAAAAAAGATGCCTTGACTGCACTCTATGCAGCAATTCAGCACTAAGAGAACTCACCACTTCTGTGGGAAAAACCTGGCTGAAAGCTGCCCTTCTCTGATATTTGCAGCAGGTAGTTACATGCAGGTGTGTCCACCCAGAACCCTGTCTTGGCACACTCAAGTTTTAGGGATTTGAGTCTCTTTCAGTCTTACTTTTGGTACAGTTTATTTGAACACCATTCAGAACAGGAACTGGGACTAATGCCTTTTTTTTTTTTAATGCAAGGTAATTAATTATTTTCTAGATGAATATGTAATCTTTTTCTTTTTTCCAAAACAGAAACCAGATTAAAGCATCCTTTCCTGTAAACAGACTTGAGAAACATTCACCAGGTAGCCTAAAGGACCGCAATTAAGGAAATGTGATGGGAAACGGGTGTTAAATTGGTCAACTTCATCAAGCTCTAGCTGTTCACATACTTAAAAATAAAACTGTAGGTACCTAAAGAAAGTTGACCATTTCTAGAATGTTGAGAACTACTCTTGGACTTTGAATTTTAAAGCAGAACAGAGGTTTCTCTTTGATCTTTTTATGTGTGATCACAAATGACATATCCTCTTTTAGAAGAAAAATCTTACAGAAACTTTAGGAAGAAAGGACTTTTCCAAATCAGGAGTGAATGCAGTAGCCATCCTCAGCCAGGTAAATCTTTATACACTTAGATTTTGTACCACGAAATGCAATTTACATTCAAAGTATCTATAAAACACAGCCACAGCAAAATGGCTATACCTTGTACATTACATCTTTTGTTACTTCCTCCCAGAAAACTCTAGTTTTCCTTGGCTTTCAAGCCAGAGAATAAGTAATACATCATGATTCTGGAGCAAAATGTTAATCTGTTGTTCTTGAAGTCAGTAACTGCCTCTCAGAAAAACCTTAAACTGGATCTGGGGTCTGGACAGTGAGATTAACAGCCTTTCACGTATTAGCTCCATCGCTTCTTGCTGTTGGTGCAACCGTCACCCTTCAAGTTGGAGGACCTGTCTGCCTTCTGTTAGAACCAGGGTATGTTTTTATTGTGCATTAAAAGCTACAGTCCTCTTGCAATTCCTATGCAATCTTCTTACTGAAACCCCAATTACAGTTTTTTCTCAGGCACAATGACAGCAAGACCCAGTCATAAGTTGTCTCAAGAGATTCATGGAATTTTTAAATTTTTACAAAAAATTACTGAGTAGAAAAAAATTCCTACTCACATTGTTTTGCACACCAGGGCAGTTTCCGACGTTCAGAATTGAAGATATAATGTTTTTATGGAGAGATATTTTGTTTTCATAAACTTCAGTAAACACTAGCTGCATAAATCCCTCGTAAGCAAATATAAAATAAGCTTATCTTCCAGCTTATAGGAGAGGAGCTTAATATCCACTTCTTTCAGATAAGTAATTTTGGAACTGCACTGGGTAAACATTTCAAAAGCAATTAAAAAAGTAATCCTTGATTTTCGATAAAGAGCTTGAACATCCAGTGACCTGTGAGCATATAAAAATTTTTTTTAATTGAAAAGTATTTATTGTGTATAACTACATACAACCTCTCTGAAAAACAAGTAAAATATTGTTAAACAGTGAGAGTGGGCATTTGCTTTACACTTACTTTAAAGACTTCTTTATTTACATGGCCATTTTTATCAGCTGCAGTGTAAGCAGCATAGCTTTCTTTTGCAAACATAAAATAACCCTGAAAATACGTGGATGGGAATCGAGATCCCAATATAAAAACAACATCTGGATTAATATAACATTCCCATGGCAGCAGGTCCTAATTTCTCGTGATTATAGCTAAGAAAACAATTACTAGTTTTATTTTACTGGGACTCAATAAAATTCAAACACAATGCCTGAAAAGAAGGCAAAGCAATATCATAGCTTTAGACAAGCATGAATAGAACATTTGTGGCATAGTCCTTAATTGTATCACAAATGACAAGAATTAGGGGGGCAAAAACAGGGAGAGAAAAAAAATGGAAAAAATAAATACAAATGCTTTTTTTTCACTTGTATGCACTCTATTTGAGATCATTCAGTGGGAGGAAAGTTATTTTGTAAGATGCTATATGAACAAACAGAGAAGCAGTGCTATTCAGCAAAGAAAGATAAGATGATGCAGAAACATATACTGTACCTGGTGGAATCAGAATTAGTTGATTTTTCTTAAGTTATGAAATAAAGGTATCCCCAGCATTTTAGAGAACACATTATCTGATTTAAAAAGCACAAAATACCTGATTAAAAAAAAAATATCTACAGCTGACTGGTTACATTTTTTTTTGACTGTAAATAAAAACATTTTTCATTATTATACTATTATTTAGTCTCTGTTTCCAATCCTCTAGTTGCTGTTTTCCTTTCTTCCTTTCCTCCTTAAATTAGTATGTCCCTTCATACCCATTAACCATTTCAAAATAAACAAACAAAAAAATCCAAACACACCTCAAAACTATCACCACCACCACAACCAGTAAGAAAAGCCAAATCCCTCTTGTTCTTTAGTAACTCTATCTTGCAGAAGAGTTTAGATGGAAGTGAATGCATGTTTTGATCATTTTTGGGTGTTTCTGACACCCAAAGTTTTGACAGTGGTGGGAGTGGAGGGATGGTGACAAGAAGCCAGGGGCTGCCCCGTGCTAGATACAGGCAGCTTCAGATGGCTCCAATGGATCCATCACAGGGCACAGCTCAGCCCTTCAGCCAAGAGTGTGCTGGGAAACATATTTAAGGAAGGGGACAACGCTGCAGGAAGGAAATATCAAGGCCAGGAGATGATTCATGGAAAAGCTGGTAAAACACCTGAAGGGCCCACAGGCTGCAGAGGACATATGCTAGAATGGGTACTTTCCTGAAGGGAGTGTGGTTTGTGGAGGACCCACAGCAGAAACAAATAAGAAGAAAAAAGTGGGAGAAAAGAATAAGAAACAGAAGTGGCAGAAAGAAGATGTCACCAGTTTCCTATGCTTCACTATGCAACCTGCACTAATAACAAGGTAGGCGGAGATTAGGAAATGGGGAGGAGAGGTGCTTTCCACAATTGCTTAGATGTCTGGCTCAGTTTCTGAATATTTCAATCAGTATTAAAATGTTTATTTAGTCAGCAATGAATTAAACTAAATTCCCAAAGTTGAGTTTATTTTGCCTGTGACAGTAAGTACTGGGTGATTATCCTCTTTATTTTGATCCATGACTTTTTTTCACTACTGGTCTTTGTATTTTCTTCCTCATCTTGTGGTAGGTAGGACTGAGCAACTGGTTGGGTGTTTGGCTGCCAGTCATGGCCAAATCAATGGACAAGAAAACCACAGAGGGCTTACTTTTAGGCTTTTGAGGATTGCTCAATTGTGCAATAATTTCCGGCCATTCAAAGTGAACAAAGAAAAAATAAAAATAATTCTGTCAGATATGAGACTTTTTGAAAGGATTGTAACTTCAAATACTACATTATTATAGATGTTGGAAGATGGAAGATATTTTAAAAATCAAGTTTGCTGCTACAAGCCTTATGTAGATCCTTAAGCTTGTTCAGTTGTGAGATAAATACAAAAATCACAAGGCAGACATCTCAATCCTCAAAAAGTATTGCTGCTGGAGAAATGTAGATACATTCAAAATGAAATTGTACACAGAGGTTTGTTCCAGTGGACAAACAACAAAAAATAGGGGATGAGCAAGAAATCAAGCAAAGGGGGCAGGAAACCTGCATGGATGAGCAGGGACCTTCTATCAAATCTCAAACAGCAGAACAAAATTTTATGAGATGTGAAAAAAGGGACAGGCCACGTGGGAGGACTACAGGAACATTTCCAAGAACACAATGAGGAAGGCCAAGACCCACTTGGAATTGAGTGTGTCAAGGACAACAAGAAGGGCTTCTATAAGTACATCAGCAGCAAAAAGAAGATTGGGGAAAATGTGCGGCAGCTGCTGAACTAAATGGGTTACAGAAGACATAGAGAAGGTGGAAGTACTGCATGTCTTCTGCGCCTCAGACTTTACTGCTGAGGCCAACTGTCAGGAATCCCAGACCTTGGAGTTAAGAGAGGAAGGCTGGAGAAAGCAAGACTTGCCCTTGGTCGCAGATGGTTGAGTCAGAAATCAGCTAGGCACACTTAACACCCATAAATTCATGGGCTCTGATGGGATGCACCCATGGGTGCTGAGGGAGCTGGCAGATATTGTTGCTAAGTCACTCTCCATTATCTTTGAAACATCACTGAGAACAGAGAGGTATCCAATGACTGGAGAAAAGCCAATGTTACTCCCATCTTCAAAAAGGATAAGAAGGAGGACATGGGAAACTACCGGCCAGTCAGCCTCAACTCCTTCTCTGGAAAAGTGATAGAACAGATCATTCTGGAGGTCTAGAAGGTTCAACAGCAATAAAAGCCACTGTAGTATGTGGAAAGAGAAATGGAAAAATGAGTCAGATTTCCCCTCCTCTGACAAAAGTAATTACGATACTGTGAGCAGGAGGGAATATTAAGAATACAGATAGGATAAACTATCAGTAGATTATCAATATTAAAAGTAAGAATGGAGAGGAAAAGAAATTGATATTCCCAGCTGCATCTAAGTTATTGTATTTCATGCATTTGTACTTAGTGTTCATATGTTCACGCATGCCTAAAGGAGAAGTCATGCCTTCAATGTTTTTTTCAATGCATGATGTCATATAAATTTAGATATCATATGATTATAGCAATAAGTTCTTGTAGTACTGGGTAATACTTAAAGGAATCACAGAGCTTCAAGGAAAAAAATTCTGCCAACACTGGCCTCTTCTCCCTAAACAAGACAGTCACATAAAATATCCCAAAATATGTTGTGGGCTTTTTTATTAGTGCTACAGGACTTTCCTGTTGAAAGGAAAATAATGTTTCATGCAGAGAGCTGAATACATACTTTATATATCTAACTCATGTTTACACATAGAGGGGGAGGGGGGAAAGAAACATAAACCCACCTGTTTGGTGTATTTTGTTTGCTTTCCTGTCTCCACAAAGGAAAAGATAACATGAAAGCAGTGCCTTTTTTTTTTTAATAATTAAGCCAAAAATCAGGAGCTAATTTATGCATACAGGGAAAGATGATACTCCTCTACAGACACAAAATAAGAATCCTTGAGCAGCTTATAAAGAGACTTTGGATTCTGTACAGGTAAGTGAGTAACAACATATTAGAGCACAAAATGACAGATGAAACCAACTTCAATGAGAGTACATGGTTATTCAGCAGGATTAGTACAAGGCATGATGCAGGAAGAGCATTACATTGTCTTCCATTAGAAATAAAAGCATTAGCCAGCTATTTTCTCTAAGGTTTTAAGGAAGAAAAGGATTCTAAGAAGAGAACTGAGCAAAGAGAGTAGTCTTTGTGTTCTATGTTCAAAAAAGAAGACCAAAAAAAGCTTTTTCTTATACCAATGAATAACAGCATATATTTTTCTGATTAACAAAGGATTTTGCTGTACGTCAATGAATTGAAAATTTGACCTGTTTTTGAAGATAAATGGCAAAAGTAATAAATATATTTTCCACTCAAATATTTGGTTTCCTTCTTTTGTTTGAGAAATTTATCATAAACTGTAAGAAATGTAGATTACAATATTGTCTTAGAGCAGAAGCCAAGGCTGCAAATGATCAACTACTTTCATCACAAAAACAAAAATAAGATATTGCTGGCTACATGGTCAATACAGTCCATTCTCTCACACCTGCCCGGTCCAGCTTCATCCCTTCCTTTCAAAAGGAATCAGATTATAAATGGCTAAACAAAGCACATAATTTATTTGCTTAAGATAAAGGAAATAAAATTCTTTATTTGGTATAATAGAAAATTTTACTTGTTTCTTTTCCCCCAGCACTATGAATCATCCATGACAAAAAGGAGGAAAACACCTAAGGAGCAAATGATGAGAGTAGAAATAACACAATACTGATAAATGTCTTAGGCTCTCAGATGTGGGAAGGGATTTGAGAATATGCTTCAAAACTCATACTGAAAACCTCTAGTCTACTGCTACTGTGTCTGAAAACAGCAGAAGAGATGGTAATAATAATCTTCCAAGGTAATTGGACTCTTTATTTTCTTAAAGGGTGGAATTAAACTTCAAGCAGTAAAGCAGTGATACACCTGTACTTGATAAGTTTGGTATGACACATAAAGATAAAATAAAATATAGAAATTTTGTATTCCAATATGCAATCATACACATTAAAGCAATTAAATCCAAACATTACCATTCCATGTAAGAGGTTTCATCAGAAATGTCTGTAGCAGACAAAAGAGTAGACTTTCTTAGTAGTGCATACACTAAGCAGGAAAAAGTTGTGGCTCCACTATAAATATTGAATATAAGATATTTCAAAATAATGAATGTGATTGAAGTTACCTAAATTAATTGTTATTAAAAATTTGCTTGCTTCTGAACTTATAAAATCTTATTAGAAATTGGAAATTCTGTCCTATTTTATGATGTGTGTTGCTAAATGCCTTGCTCATGCTAAACTGTGCCGTGTTATCTGCGTACTCATCACAAAATCCCTTCCAAATTGGCATAAGAATAATTAAGCTTTTTGTGTACAAAAGAATGAAACCAATAGAACAGACAAATAGGTCCACAATTGTTTGCAAATTTCCCTCTGGTTACCTCAAGAATTTTGATGATCTTCAGACAACATTTCTGTCAAGATGCGCATGTGTAATTGCAATTAAACCTTGCAAAATGCAGAGGTTGGGAATATAAACCTTGTAAACAAGACACAGCTGTCATACAGAATTTAATTCCTTGTAACCCATCAGCATCCCTAGTCAGCACGACTGTTTACACTGAGATTTTTGGTAAATTGATGGTAAATTAGGGAAACAAGACTGATTAGAAAAAAACCCCAAACAAACCTGAAATAACTACAAGATTGTCACTGAGTTCTGAGTAAAGAGACCAAGAATGTGGAATACCACATACTTTATGGAAAGATATGTTATGCTAATTGGTTTTACTTCAGATCTCCCTTTAATAAACAGGATCAAAATGAAGAAGAACTAGCCTGGCTTTTAGCTTTGTTAAACACTCAGGAATAACTTCTGGCATATAAATTGCAAAGAGATAATTTCTTCCAGCACTTAGAAATTAATTAAGAATGGAAAAAGTATTGCTGTGTTCTTTAATTTAAATTTGCAGCACTGTGGCCACCTTAAATCTACCCTTTCTTGCTTACTGAGCTGTTTCAAGAAATGTTTGAAAAACATAGTCATAATATTATATTTATAACTTCTTAACTGTATTTAAATGTTGACCTGTCAAAATATTATTTCTCTAGACAGAGAGGAGATGTAGTCCACCAGCAAGAAAAGTGTATTAGAAATATGCATCCAGGGGAGAGAAGAGAATAAGGCGAGAAAAAGAATATATTTATTTTTACCACTGTTTTTTTTAAATAAAGCAGAATTTATTATTTTACCCCAAGTAGGGGAAGAAAGAAAAAATTTTGACAACACTTGATTGAACCATCTTCCAATAATTCTTGAAATATAAGTTTTTCAAGTCCTTCCTTTGGCCTCAGGAGTGAACTTATGCAAGCAGATACAACTTCTGACTTCTGTTGTCTGGCACTTTGGTTTCTTGAGTTGGAAAACTTTTTTTTCAGGTAACCAATTAAGTATCATTTTATTTTAATGAAATTCTGATTCCACCATGTCTTTCTTTTTTTTCCCCCCATTGATTAGCACAAATGTTGTCAAGCTCTGATGTTTGAGTTCGTTTCACTTGCAGACATCTTCTTTGAGTGCCTGTGCTTGAGACTGGGAACTCTCATCACAGCTATTGAAAAGAATTATACTGTTTGGGAGACTAATTTTAGGTAAAGCATCTCTTTTCCATTAGACAATGTTAGATTTCTAGTTTATGCACTCAGTCAAATGTCTAAGGTTGGATGGACTAGGCCTGCACCTTAACACATCTTATCTTTGTGTGAATAAAGAGTACACTCGGAAAAACAAGAAGCAGAAAGTTCCTCTGACATAAGTTACATAAGTAACACTGGCTTTCAGCAGTCAGGGCTTTCGAAATCAGACCTTGGCCCTCCTATTATGGATAAGTGATGAGGAATTCAATAACTTCAAATAAAGTGCCAGGTAATGTTACTTTTATTACTGCTCTACAGAGCCATGTCCTTTGCAGTCACAGTTCACACAGCTTAACAGACGTATTTCGTTTTGAATTTACCATTGAGCTGAGAGACTACATGGCACAGAGTAACACTAGGCAGGGCTTAAAGACAAAAATGGTTGAGTACTTTTAGGTGCAGTAGTTTTAGCCCTTGAAAAATAAGAGACAAGGAAGAACTTTATTTACTCAATCAGTGTACAGATTTATTATGGTCTCCAGCATCAACACTAGCAAGAGGAAAAGTCAGTAAGAGTACACTTCACACTTTATGGAGAGAGAACAATTTCCACATTGCTGATTAAATGACCACCCGAAAATGCTGGGATAAACTATAGCAATTCACCTAATAAGGCCATTTGACTTTGAAATCATCAGGCACACAGTACAACCACAGAGTTCAGTCCTACCATGACCAGCCATTATTGTGCAATCAGCATCCGTGACCAAGAACTTTGCTAATGACTGGTAAAATGACATAAAAAAATATCTATTTTCTTTCTTTTTAGAAATAGTTTAAAATGGGATTGGCAGAGAGTTCTGCCTAGATGGTATAATGTGTGCTGTGTGATCTTCCAGAGAATATGAAAATTCATGGCTTTGTCAGTCTAGGACTTTTTAACGACATTATACAGCTGCTCTGTTTTCAGTATGGAGTATACAACAGTGAAACAATGAACTTGAGACACATAATAGCTAATAGGTTATGTTATTGTGGAATGAGCATCTCAGGATACATAACTCAAAGACGGTTGCATGCTAACATAGCTATTGCATCATTTCCCCTCCCTACACTAAGACCAACTAGGAAGGTTTGGTAATAGGAATGTAGAAAATCCTGCATGTGTTCCATGCGGCTTATGTGAAGTGGTTTTGTTCAAGGTGAAATAGAAAAATAAAAACATATTCTTGAAATATAGATAAATGTTTCTCAGTGATGAACACAGTATGGTATAAGGTATGCAGAAAAAAATTCCTGATTTTCAAGCAGTTTGAAATATATAGTAGGGATGGGTTGCAAGACTGGATTCTTCAGGCTGCTCAGGGAGGCTGTGCAAGTTCCATCCTTGTAGGTTTTCAGGACTCAATGGAACAGAAACCTGAACAGTCTGATCTGATCTCACAGCTGGTTCTGCTCTATGTAGGTGTGCACTAGAGTCCTCCTGACATCATCTCTAATAGCCTGAGTGGTTCACATGACACCATGTCTGCCTACAGTTTGTTTTGTCACTCTTTTCCTAATCTTGTGCATGAAACGAGGCTTATTGCTATTCCTTGTCATGTAATATCCACTACATAGGATATAATAATGAAAGTGCTATAGAAATCAAAAGGAATGTTAAGGGAATATTGAATGTAAATAAACTTTGTTTAAATAGAAAAGTGTGTACTCTTTTCATTTCAACTTCTTATGGATATTTGTGCAATGCATATTTGTGGAACATGAATTTAAACATTTTGCATTCACATATGAGAATGGAAAAATAATTGCTCTTACAAGCAAAGAACACTTAATCATGTTCTTGTTCCTGTGTCTTAACCATTAATATCTTTCCAATAGGTGAAAAACAATATCATAAGGCTTGTCTCCTGAGGATGACTTGTTCCCGTTACCCAGCTTAAAACTCTCTGGGTGCTGAAAGATATATCGATGAAAACACCTTTTCCAAGAAAATCTTCTTCTGCATGCAGATATTCCAGGAACACAGAAAGTTTCTAAATTTATCAGATTAATTACTCATTATGAGTTATTAAGAGCATCACTTTTTAATATTACTTTTTGTTGTTGATGATGGTGATCATAACAATATCATTACTCTTTCCATTTTTCCTATGCCCCAACTTTCACTGCTGAATGTCAGGTCGAAATATTTTGTGGTGAACTTTATTAAAGAGATAATTAAATTTCCTTTCCTGAAAAAAAAATCTTCCTATTCCCTAAAAATAGTTACTTTCATCAAGTCATGTTAGAAGAACTGCAACTGCTGATAATATACTGTCAAAGACAGAAAGAAAAAAGATGATTTGCTTGAAGATCTTTCCTTACTGAATAGTACAAGATATTAAGTAATCTTCTGGATGATGGATTGTGGAAGGAAAATGCAATTTTAGGGAATATAGAAAAACAGGCAGTTTCAAGGTGATTGCCAGAGAATACTAACAGTTTATCCAGTTTTAAAAGTAATGAGAAAAACAACAACAAAAAACCCTGCAAGAGTAACACACCTCCCCCCCCCCCCCATAACCTCTCAGGTTTGACAGTAATGTTTCACACTATTTTTTCTTCAATTACATAGAGTCATATTAGCATGTCTGTGTCAGGAAAAAACCAAAAATGCTAGATGGGTTGGAAGTGTTTCCATAACCTTCCAGTATTGATTAGATAGAATACAAAGCTGAATAGAGATTTATTTGGGTCAAAATGTCATAATCTTGTTTTTACTGGGAAAAGAGCAGAATGCAGATGAACAGCATAGTAATTTTTTAGTGACAGACATGGGTAACTCCGGCTAGGCAAAGCAGAGAATTTTTTTCTTCATCTAATTTTTTTAGTTCTTGAGCTTTTATATGAAACACATATGTCTTCTCTGCCAAAGTTAACTCTAATTTAGCTGCCTCCAGCCATGTAATCAAGTGGTTGGTCAAGTCATTCCCTGCACCCATTCTGCGCAGTTTGTCCTCTCTTCTCGTTGAACTAATTTCCAGCTCCTTTACTGCTTGAGAGGACTCTCAGGTGTGCATGTGTGCGTGTAGGTCTGTATGCTGCGTGCCAGCAACAGGAATCGGACCAGGTCTCTCTGTCCATCTGTTTGTTTCTGGTACCAGCAACTGCAGTGGCCAATGAACCTGCATGATGAGTTGGGGTGTTTGCACAAACAAGTGATTGCTGATGAAAATGAAGCTGGACTAGCTGGCAAGTAGGATAAAAGGTTTGGGAGCTACATAGTGGAATAACCATAAGTCTGAGCTTACACTGAAGAAAAAAAAGGGATCTGCAAGCTGGCTACTGGAGAGGGCAGGAAGCCAGCTAATGKGAAGGCCATAGAGATAGAGGTCATCTACAAGTAAGCATATAGGTCCGGTCCAGCTACTGGAAAGACTTTTGTAAATGAGGGTCCCTGCGTGTGAGGAGACGAGAGGATTTAGGTACAGACTGGGTGACTGTAGTGATTGATAGTGTCTGTGAGTGTGTGTCTTTTTATGTGTAGACCCCTATGTGTGTGCAGGTCTGTTAGTAGCAACAGCAGAGGGGCTGTGGGCTTCAGTGGTTGGCATGTCCAGATGCCAGAAACTTGGGAGACAGTGGGGACCCAGAGATCAGCTTACTGGTCACAGTGACAGGGACTGAGTCAGTTTTCTGACTGTGATAAGACCTGCGAGTGTTTCGGAGTCAGGAGCAGAAAAAGAAGGGAAACGGACACTTCCACCCTTCATTAATTAAGTACCTTTTCATCTCCTGGCTATGTCGGAATGGCTGAAGCTTGCCTACTTCCATCCACCTCAGAGAGGATGTGAGATCACATCAAAGCATGGTGCGTGTGATAAAGCTGGAATTCCTCTTAATCCCCATGGTGGCTATTTCATGACACAAGAACTACAATTTTATTTTTTTAGCTGAAAAGCTATAATTACTTAATAGTTCTGTCATAAAAGCACCTGCAGGCCCTGCTTTAAGGTTGGACACTGGTTGTGAAAGGCATTGCCTTGGGAGACAGACAGATTTACTTCCTTCTTAAAGAAACTGTGGTCAATGGACAGGCTGGCAGCTGCAGAAAGCTATTACTGGTCCCAAAATTACTTAACCCCTTTTCAAACAGTTTTTCCTTTAAGCGCACAGAAGCAAGAAGGTTCTGTGCAACGTGTGCTTGCAGCCCAAAAAGCCAGCCATGCTCTGGGCTGCATCAAAAGCAGCGTGACCAGCAGGTCAAGGGAGGTGACGCTGGCTCTCTATTCTGCTGTGGTGAGACCCCACCCTGAGTACTGAGTCCAGATGAGGACCAGCAACATGGTTAGAGGGATGGAACACCCCTTCTACAAAAAAAAGTTTGAGAGAATTAGGTTTGTTCAGTATGGAAAAAAAGGTGGCTTTGGGGTGACCTAATTCCAGCCTTCCACTATTTGAAGGGAGCCTACAAGAAAGATGGAGAGAGACTTTTTACAAGAGCATAATGAGAGGACGAGGGGAATGGATTGAAGCTAAAAGAAAGTAGGTTTGGTTTAGATTAGATATTACGAGGTTGGTGGGACAGGTTGCCCAGGGAAGTTGTGGATGCCCCATCCCTGGCAGTATTCAAGGCTGGATGGGGCCCTGAAAAACCTGGTCCAGTGAAATGTTTTTATATTTATATCTAATGGGTTCGTTTCTTTATTTGTTGTGTTATGCAAGAATGTGAAAAAAGGAGAACCTGATTATGATTCATATTATACTAGTTCATTTTCACTTAAGGATCTTAACATTTATTTCATAATATAGCTCATGATTTACAATATAATAAATATATATTGTTTTACAAAGTCAGTCAACATATTTGATGATGAAAAATTTTTTTACGTTTTTCAAATTTGCACACTAATGTGCTACCATTTATGGTAAAAATGACACTTAAAATAAAATACTACAGTCATTTTTTTATTGTTAGTTAGAGATGTTAGGAAAAGACTAAAAGAGCAAGGGAGAAAAAAGGCTTAGTGGTGAACAGTGTGAGCCAACAGCATGATGCACAGCTAAGTGGGAGCCTGTGCAGAATCTGAGAAGTACTCTGAATTGAGGGCCACAGGATGGGGAAAATGACATATACTTATGCAGGTGAACTGGCAGAGCTTGCAGCATGTGAAAATACCTTCCTGAGATAGCTAAGAAATACCATTAAAAATCCCACAGCTGCAGGGCTGTGAAAAGATGAGGTACAATAAGCACTGATGGGAAACCTCAGGAAAATATTATTCTACAGTGAGAAGTTAGATGACCCATTTAGTTGACAGTGTTTTAGCCAGCTCTCTTAAATAAATGGAACAGAAACAATAATTTATCATTGTTCTACCTCCTTGTCTCTCTTATGAACCTGAATGTATTAGAGCTCTCTGACTCTCTCCTGCATGACTACATTAGGAGATGAAGTTTGATTATCCATGCATGAAATGATTATTTTTTGTTTTAACTTATGGAATATCCTTTGCTGTATCAATGCCGTGATTAAAACAGGTCTTCACTGCATAACTAACACCTAAATATATAGAGGTATAACTACATCAAACACAGCTATGTGGCAATGATGCCATTTACACCAGCTGTCTAAACTGCATGGGAATTTTCTACATTTGCTCCTTTTAGGAAAATTCCTGTTCATGCAAATCAAATAATTCTGTGAAAACTCATCAATTTTAAGAAGAAAAAATATTTGGCATAAGTTTCTTAGCTCCATAGTAAACATTTCTTGTACTCGAAGACATTATTTTTCACACTTGGAAATAACAAGATAAATGGAAGACCCAGGCATCTTTCCTCTCAGTCTCTATGAAGAGGGACCTGAAAAAGATATTCTGTATCCCAGTTAAGTCTTCTGCATTGTTCTTTCATACTTTGAAACTTTTCTTTATCACCATAATGCAGAACAAGAATATTTTTTGAAATATGGAAGTTTCATGAGCATGAGAATGATTCTTTATTCAGTTGCAAATCAACTGAGTATTGAGATTTCCTAGAATTAAAAGGTAGCCTGCCACAGTGTTCTTTCAATCTTGAAACCGTGTCCATCAACGCCACAGCAACCATTTATCCTTGCCTCGAAAATACATTGCAGAAATGAAGAAGAAACACATTCAAGAACAGATATATTCCTACATTCAGGTTTTAAAGAGGAAAATAATTCTAACCTGTTGTGATACAGAAGAGCAAGGACCTTTATAATAGAGCTACATCAGGAACAAAAAGATGTTCTCTAATAGCTCAGTATTTTTGTGGTACAAAACAGATGTGACTAGACCATATTCACACAAAGCTAATTCCCTTCCTTCCTTCTTTCCTTCCTTCCTTCCTTCCTTCCTTCCTTCCTTCCTTCCTTCCTTCCTTCCTTCCTTCCCATTCCTACTGCTGTTTTTTAAGGCATATGTTGTCTGATTGATATACTTTGGTCCATACTGGATTGCTGGTTGACTTTCAACAGAAACACATTACTTGTTTTCATCTGTTTTTCTATAGGATGTGGAATGTTTTCCTAGCTTCTTTTAACTGAGGTAGAAAACAACTGACTGGAGAAAAGGAGGTGAAATATGTAATGCTAATACATTATCGATTACAAAAGAAGTGCCCAGTTACCAAGCAAAATAAAACAACAATAGGCTAGGGGAGAGCCATTTGCTATTACTTTTTGACTGTTAGGAGTGTGTCTCTTTCTAAAAAAAACAAACATGAATTTACATCATGTCATTCTGAGTAAGTAGAATTTTCCCTGAAAGGACTTTGTAATATAGCTCTAAGACCCTACATAGTTCTCGGGGGTCAGGGTGGTGGTGGGGGTGTGGTATCATTCACATATCTCAATCATATATTTTTGGTGGTGTTTCTTTCACAAACAAACATAACTACATGAATTAAATTCACATAATGTTATTCAGTTGGATTTAGTAGAAAATTAACTTTCCTTTGATTCCAATGAAGGAAAAAAACATTAAAAACTGGTATGAGGGAAAACAAGGAGTTAACTAGTCATTTTTGTTTATAAGGAGAAGAGGAAAATCAAGTCAGAACCCAAAATATTTGATTAATATTTATCCTTTACTAAAAAAAAAAAATTAGTTTGCTTCCTAGTTTCCTACTCTTATCACTTCCCTCTGTTACACAAATTGAACTTTTTTATGTTACCACGATATGAATCAAGGCAGCAAAAGATTTTGTTTATTTCAACTTTGATTTTTTAGCTCAATTATTTCAGGTATTTGGCTTACTGTAGAGTTTCAGTAACAGCTGGCAGAGCAGACAAGACAATAGCTTGTTACACGGATGGAGGAATGAGTGTCCAGCTGTTCTTAAGATGACTTTTACGTCAGAGAAAACACGCTGTTGAATGACACCCTTTGGTACCACATCTGAAAAAGGATACAATGAAAATGGGCACATACTAACCTTGGTTTCCCAGTGTACATTTCAAAACATGTTGGTATACTGACATAGATGAAATTATTTCACACATAACATGACATAGCTGAAACTTGATTTGTGTTCAAATAACCAACCAACAAGTAAACCAGAATTTGTAGGCTAACATTGAGTTAAAAATTGATTGAATATGTGAGCAGAAAAGAATATTTTTATTTAAAACCTTTTCTTTGCACAAAATCTAAGACAATTTACTTGTTCCACACAGCAACATGGAAAGACTAAAGATGCTACACACAATGCCATGAGTCAAAAGAAGGAATGTGACCATAAATACTTTTTTCAGTAATACCTACAGAATAGAGCAGTTGTTGACAAATTCTCATAGTTCTTTGTTGAAATGATCTAAGTGACAGTATTTCAAAGATATTATCCTGAATATTTTCACTTGAAACATGCAATAAGAGATATATCAGATAACTCTATAGAAATACTTCAGCATATCTTTGATGAATTTTTGAATAAGACAGACTGTGTAGAGGAAATTTGGGTGGTGTAAGAGGAAAAAAAGTTTTTTATTATTTAAATACTTTTCTTGACTAAAAAGAAATCCCTAGAATGAGATTAACTATTCAGTGTTTAACAGAGCAATAGATGGGGCAGATATGAGAATTTCAGGGGGGCAAAGAGAATTTTGTATGAATTTTGGTGTAGATTATGAAGTGGTCCCATTGTCGAACATCTTAATATTATGTAGACATCAGCCTATAACTTTTTAGGGATGCATGATGTTTCTCCACGATCCACAGCAATAGACTGATGGCTGCCCTTCAAGAATGGGCAGCCAAATGCAAGGAAGTACTACTACAGTAAAGAAGATGTTTTGACAAAATTAAAATAACAAACAGGAGAAATAAACAAGAAAATAGAATTTCATCTACGAAGCTAGTCAAGGAAAAGGGAGGACTTTGGATAATAAAATATTTTTAAATGTAAAGAACACTAAGAAGAAAGAGACAGCACATATTTCAACACGTATTTTTTTGTTTCCTAACTGGCAAATTCCTGAGCTATCGATTGTAAAAGGTGCTTTCTTTCTTGGACCTGTACATACTTGTTTGTTTCCATTACCAGATATTTCTTAATGGTTTGAGGAAGATGAAAAACCTACCAGATTGGATCACTAGAAAAGTTTGTAATTAAGCTACAATGAAGCCAAAGGATGATATTACGACAAAATAGGAGCATTAAAATTAAGTCCTAGGTTTAAAGCAGTTCTGAGAATTTCCTGAAAAACCCTGAAAGACAGCCTGTTGAGATCAGAGTGCTTGGTGCAGCAAGAAGCAAATAGTGCAGAAGAAATCTTTTTACGTGTTTGGTTTGTTAAGACATTTTACTGATTTTATTTGGAACAATGCTCTTGTGATCCCAAAGTCCCGAATCAGTTCAGAAAAGTTTGATTGTGCTATCTTCAGTGAAGCATCTCAGATTTGTTGACTGTTCATTTAATGGGGTGTCCCAGGTACTTAAGCGGCCTATAGTAGGACTGGCAATAGACATCTTGCTGTTTGAATGAAAACAGTATTAATCCTTTTCATAACATTGATATAAAGTTCTAAGTGACATTTGAGTTGATCAACAATGTGATGGTGTCCTGGTTATAGAGAAGTGGGCAGAGTTTAGTGTGGGTGTGACCAAATGTTTAATCTATAACACCCACATCATGGCTGTTGCTTTTCCCTGCTATTCATTGTTTTCAGGCTGGGAGGAAGCTGCAGGACCTCTCCTTGCTATATCACCTTTGTTTCCCGAATACCATGCAGCGTTGGGCATGGCTCCTTTGTCTGGAGACCAGTCTCTACTCATGTCAGTGGGAACATCTATGCTGAATGATTTTTTGGATCAAATTTTGAATAGAACAATAATCAAAAGAGTATCTTTCCATCTGGAAATCAGAAAATATAAA
Source organism: Amblyornis subalaris (assembly GCA_018881555.1). Classification (NCBI taxonomy): domain Eukaryota; kingdom Metazoa; phylum Chordata; class Aves; order Passeriformes; family Ptilonorhynchidae; genus Amblyornis; species Amblyornis subalaris. The sequence continues at coordinate 7,097,034 of JACAXG010000033.1, read as the reverse complement.
CAATGTTTCTGTCCAGTTCAAGCAATGCTGGAGATCCCAAATCATCTCATAAGATAATTATTAATTTCAAATTACAATAATTTCTGAGTATATAAACCAAGTTCAGGTAGCCCATAATCTGTTTGGGTACTAGATAAGGAAACACAAAAATCTTTTTTTGTCCTTGTTCTTCACATACGCGTAGCTACAAGATCTCAAAGAGAATCCGTTGCTAGCACTAGCTGTAGCAGACTCAATGAAATCACAGGAGGAAAAGAAAATTTAAGTCTGGACAGATAAGAGCAGGCTGATTATGCCAAACTATTTTATAGTACTGGTAAAGGGAGGAGTATAAAGGTTGTGGAAAACACACTGAGAAGCTAATTTGTGTGGGGAAAATGCTTAAAATGATGCAGTCATTACAAAATGAGGCTGCAGTCATAGCTGCTTTTATAAAATGAAAGAAAATATTCCTATAAGAGATGGCACCAACGCATTTGTAATACCTTCAAAATCTGTCTCACTATTTGTTGTCCATACCATGTATGAAATAACTGTATACATACATTGTTAATCTAATGCTGCTTTTGTCTATATCTTGTGTTCATGGTAGTTTTCATATGAGGTTAGAATGAATATTGATGGACATTTTAGCCAATTGGCTATAAATCTATGTAATGGGTTATTAAAAGGACATAACTTTTATAGAAGCACTCCTCAAAGACTGCATGGGGGGAAAATAGCATGTAGGGTATATTATCTCTCTTTTACCACAGACATCTGCACTTTAAAATGCATATTTTGCTCCTCCCAATTTGCATAGCTAATATTGAATTCATTGAAATCTGAGATCAGGAGTTTATGATATTCTTGGACTTCTTTAAACCTGCATACAATCATATTTCTTTATTTGAGTAGGCCCATTGACATGAATATCCCTAATCATGGAGGAATACAGCACTGTCCTTGAAACTGTTGTTAAGACAAATAATTTGTTCTTCATTTCTAAATATCGGAACACAAAATGGTTATAATTTGCAAGCTAGTAACTGAACCTCTGTTTGCCAGGCAGTGGAAAAAGTAAATTGAATGGGGAGTCAAGTAAGATCACTTTTTTTTTTTTCTTTTTTAGTATTCAATTTTTTTTTTCCTAGGGACTGAATCAACATAAATATCCAAATATTTGTTGTTTAATTACTTGCAGTTTAGGGGTAAATACACTGAGCTGTTTCAAAGTGATTTATCCGTCTCTTAAACTGCATGCAATCCTCTGTTAAGTATGTCGATTTCCATTTTTATTTGAATGAAAGAAAAACAATTATTTGAAATAATTACTGGCATGCTGTTGACAATTTGTCATTTGATTCATCGAACGTTAATATTTTCAAGGGCAACTGTTGTGATATTCTTACCATCCCTGTAAACAGTAAACGGTGATTTTTCTTTTTTCCTTTCCCCCCACTGTTTTCCTATTTTCCTTTTTTCTCTTCTCTATGATGAATATTTCAGAGTTCTGTGCAAGAAGTTTATCTCTGCATTCATTTACTGTCTTCATTCACCTTAGTAATCCTGCAGAAATGTTACACACTCCAAACTAAAAGAAAAAAAACCAAAACAACGAAGGAAGCAACTGACTGTAAAACAAGCTATATTCAAATTCAATTTAGCTGTGGCAATTGTAATTGCTTTGAACAGTTGAAACACTTCCAAGCTTTTATACATAAAAGCTCAAATGAAAATGAAAGATCTGCAATTCAAGCTACTGAATCATCCGCTATGGCACAGTTTAGACTGCAAGAAAGAAGCATCTGCTCTTATTCCCTGAATTCACTTTAAATATGGGAATTAAAATGTTTCCACAGCCTAAATGGTAAATAGTATGTTTTCAATGCTTGCATGTCCTTTTTCACGAGGAATCTCCTTAGGGCACACTACCACTCACTTTAACGATTCACAAGTTTTGTCTGAATTGGTAACTCAGTTCTTGAGGACATAATACTGTGTACATTGTACCTTAATACACATTATTACCAAGAAAAGAAGCACTTCAAAGGAGAATTTAAAAATCTCTGGTTTTTTGCCACAATGCTGTTTTCAGTATAGACAATGAAATTTTCTCAAGGCTAGCTATGTTGTAGGTGATATTTTATTATTAACAACAGTTTAAGCATCACAAATTTTTATAAAAATACAAATTCAGATCCCGAAAGGTGTTGGATACCCTCAAGTGCTATTACCTTAAATGGGAGTAAAGAGCTTGAAGTACCTCATAGATGTTTGGACGATCCATTCAGGCCTGCTACAAGTTAAAACTTAAAATTCATTCAGAACTTAATGCTGGAGTATACTAACAGATGTAATTTTCTCCAAGTACAAACTTTGTGAGCAAAAAGTCAGGGCTGTAATAAATGGTACCATGATGATTTTCAAGCACTATACAGTACCATTAAGCCCAACACAAAGCCACATATTTAAGAGAGAATCTATGAAAGCAGGTTAGACATGTCGTGATTTTTCTCTCTTAGTAAGTTGTTATTCTGCAATTTTAAATCTTCCAGCATAAAGTATTAGATATGATTCTCTGTATTAAAGATTACATGCACATATGGTTAAAAGACACTATTTTTACACTACTTCATGGTGCAAGAAAAGTGGAAAAAGTCTATCATTCCTTCTGGAGAAAACGCCTCTAACTTTCTAATTAATATGAGCTAAGAGAACTGTTTGTCAAATGATGTTAAAAGATCAGTTTATTGCCTCAGTCTTTTCAAGTGTAGATTTGAACTCCACCCATATGAAGTTGAACCACGCTAAATTATTGAACTGCGAGTCTCTGTGTATGTAAGCAATAAGCTTCCTTTAAACCAACTTTGAATTTATGGACTGAATTTGAGTCATTTTTTTCTCATTAGTATTTCCTGCAAGAAACAGAAAACTTTACTTAAGGAGAAATTAATTGTTTTAGGAATTGTTTTAGCTGCCACTCTTCTACTGTTCTGTAAATATGTTCCATCTTTTTCTCACTTAACTGCATCTCGTATATCTGTCTGTTTCCTCAGACACAATACATTAGGTGTTATTCCTAAGTGTACTTGGCTGTGACAGAGCAGACTAGGGAAGCACAGTTTGCACTTATATCTATTCCTCCAGAGACAGCCATTGTCTATGTACAATATCCTAAATATGAGTCTAATAAGGTGGGCATATGAAAAGACAGGCCTTTAAGTCTTCAGCAAATTTGGCACGATTTGCCTTCTTCTGATGTCACTCACCTTTTCACTACCTTTTCAGTAGTACTTCTGAAGGGGAAATACACTTCTAATAAATCAGATGGCAACAAATGATACAGTTCTCAGAAAAGGATATCTAAGGACCTTTAGAAATTTTTCTTAACTAGCGTATTCTTTTGACTTGACTTGAAAATGCAAAATATAGCTGGCTGGATTTTTAAAAACTTATTTCTGTTCCATATTGTCAAGGGTTAGGCTGAGGGTAGACTCCAGATCCCCATGCTATATTCTTCAGAGGATATGAGACAGCAAAAACAGGCTGCAAGCTTGAAAAATGATTAAATAATTTTATTCACTAACTCTACTAAGAATAGAAAGAATAAAAAATAATAAAAAATATTAAGGCACAACGTACAAATATCATTCTCCTCCCAATACATTCCAATCCTTCTCAGTGATCACACAAAGGACATAAACTTGAGATTCTGATCTTTTGATTAAGAGGTCTTAGTGCCACTTTATGGGATAAAGAATTCTTTCTGTCGTGTAGTGGGATCCATCGCATGGAAGATAGGTTCCCTACAGAGTGTCTTCAGCGTGGTCCCAAACCTTCAGGAAAACACCACAGCCTGCCCAGGTTTTGCAGTGGTGTATCTTCTCTCCCACAATACTCTCGGCAGTCTGTGGGTCACAAGAAAAGTCTGATGGGGTTAAGCATTTAAGAATAAGTCATCCCAGCCTAAAGGCACCCAGTAGTATCTTTTAAGATACTTATAACTGTGACCTGCATATTAAAATCTCAAGAGACCGGTTTAGTGCTTCCTCTATGACCATGGAAAGCTTTGCTTTCCTGTGGGCTGGAGGGAGAGCCTCCTATGGAGTTTCTAAAGGGAAAGTCTGCTTTGAGATGAAGGTTACGGAAAAGATTCCTGTCAAACATCTGTATACAAAAGACATTGACATACATGAAGCGCCAGTTGGCTGGTCAGTGAACACAAATGGAATGTTGCCTGTTGTTCGTGTGATGCCTCTGTGGAAAAGAATGTTATAAAAAACCATCCAGGAAGTAACTCTCACTTGTTCCCTGCTACACCCATGAGCAGCAGAGGCCTCCCTCCCCCCCCCTCTCCCCAGGCCAGGGGCCCACGGCCCAGGGGGGTCCGGCGGGGGGCCCCAGCCTCACCCCCACTGGTTCCGCGCTGTTTGGACCTGAGAGGAGCTGGTCTATTGCCATCTGGACCAAGGCCGAGCAGAAAAGCCGAGAGAAGCTAACCAGAGGACTTGAGAGAAGCCTAGATTTGCTGGAGAAAAAAACCCCCTTCTTTTCCCTTTCGGAGGTGGATGGGTGAGATCAAAGGGTGACCTTGCTGTTACAGATAGGGTGAATTGCAGTGAATTAATTAGCAGCTAATAAGACTGTTGAAAAAATTGGGTAGCTGCCAGCGCAGAGACGCAGTTCGGCGGGGGAAGAGCCTTGGGCCTGGGAAGACAGTCTGATACAGACTGGAGACGCAGCCGTACAGCTGAATTATCTGATAGGAGCATGTAAACTGTTACAAATACTTCTGTAGGCATTTTCTGAAAATATTAACCTCTTCTCTAAGCCAGAGAGGAAGGAACGCACTCACATGAAGGAGCTAAATATGGCTGCCAGCATATGCCGAGGGAGAAGACAAAAGTGACAGAAAGTGCCAGAGGAGGACCCATACCTTTTCTGTGAGCTGTGTGATCTGGAATAGTGCCAAACCAAACTTCTCTGTAATCACAAAATATGAGACATGGGGGAATTTGAAATTCATCAGCCTAAGATAAGAACATTTTATGTTGTGAGCAAATGAAATTGCAGCCTTTGGAGATTATGAGTAAAAGCAGGAGACTGTATTACTGGGTGCCTTTAGGCTGGGATGACATTCTTAAATGCTTAACCCCATCAGACTTTTCTTGTGACCCACAGACTGCCGAGAGTATTGTGGGAGAGAGGATACACCACTGCAAAACCTGGGCAGGCTGTGGTGTTTTCCTGAAGGTTTGGGACCACGCTGAAGACACTCTATAGGGAGCTATCTTCCATGGGATGGATCCCACTACACAACAGAAAGAACTCTCTTTATCCCATAAAGTGGCACTAAGAATTCTTAATCAAAAGATCAGAATCTCAAGTTTATGTCCTTTGTGTGATCACTGAGAAGGATTGGAATGCACTGGGAGGAGAATGATATTTGTACGTTGTGTCTTAATATTTTTATTATTTTTTATTCTTTCTATTCTTAGTAGAGTTAGTGAATAAAATTATTTAATCATTTTTCAAGCTTGCAGCCTGTTTTTGCTGTCTCACATCCTCTGAAGAATATAGCATGGGGATCTGGAGTCTGCATCCAGGTTAAGCCTTGACACATATTATGATGAAACTGAGACCAGTTCARTCTGAAAACATGCCTGGTACTGATTGTTAGAATATTCAGATGGGGTATAAGAAATCCCTGTCTGTCTTTTTTTATACACAGGAATGAACAGAAAGAAGAATCTGAGTCCTGACTGTTAGCCTTGTTTGCTGTTTGGACTGTTTAAGAGATAGAAGTAAGCAAGGAAGAAATTTTTGTTGTTATAATCAGAAATTTTATTCAGGACAATGGAAAGAGTTACATTTCCTTAAAAAGTTCTGTTCTCAGAAAGAAGCTATTTCTAAATTAAAAGTGGCAAGTTGAAAAATTGCACCAGAATTATACTAACACAATATACTTAATATAGCTCATACCAAAACAAAGAAAACATCATCCAGAAATATATGTTCATTGGTTCTGCCTTTTCCCCCTCATTCTGAATTCAAAATTTTAATGGGCATTTTATGCAGTTTCAAAATCTTCTGGCTTTGAATCTTTCTCCATCTTTATCATCTACACCCTTTTCATCTACTCCCACTGTGAACTCATTGGTATGTGGGACAGTAGCTGCTGCATGAAGGTCACAGACAGAAGACACACTTGAATAGACAGCATGTTGTTGAATTCTGGATGCAACTTTGCTCTAATACACTTCTTATTATCATAATGAATGTCATACCTCAAATAACAGAAAGAAATCACAGTTTACAAGGGACAAGGGTCTTAGGACAGGGAAAAGTAGGCAAATGATGACTCTTAAAGGAAGAAGTCTCCATTCCTGACATTCTTCTGGAAGAAAGAACCAGAGATCCAGGGACTAGCTCAGGAGAAAGAGCTTAATCTCAGAATATCACATGGAGTGCTTGAATTCTGTACCTGAGTGATAGGGATGCATTTCTCTCATCAGACCACTTCATATGGTGTATAAGCCTGGAAATATCTCACTGTTGTTCTTGTTACCATTTATCACTGTATTCTGAATGGTTTTTTCCTTGTTATCGCTCTCATATTTTTAGACTTGTTTGTGAATCCAAAGAATTTTATGATGCTACTAGAAACTTTTTAAACTAAATCTTCATTAATGATATAGACAAAGGGCTGGAGTGCACCCTTAGCAAATTTGCAGATGGCACCAAACTGAGAGGTGCAGTTGACACAACTGAAGGAGAGGATGCCATCCAGAGGGACCTGGACAAGCTCTAGAAGTGGGCCGTGGGAATCTCAGGAGGTTTAACAAGACCAAGTGCAAGGCGAGGTTTAACAAGGTTTAACTCATGAGGTTTAACAAGACCAAGTTGCACCTGTATCAGGGCAACCCCTGCTATCAACACAGGCTGGGGAATGAACAAATTGAGAGCAGCCCTGCCCAAAGGGACTTGGGGGTGCTGAGCCATCAATGTGCACCTGCAGCCCAGAAAGCAAATCACGTCCTGGGCTGCACCAAAAACAGTGCAGCCAGCAGGTTGGGGAAGGTGACACTGACCCTCTGGTGACACCCCACCTGGAGTGCTGCATCCAGCTCTCAGGTCCCCAACACTGGAAATTTTATCACCACAAAAACCAAGTCAGTCACATTAAAAAGATTGTTCAAGGCTTTATCTATATTAACATAAAGCAATATTGGTAAAAACTGCTCGAGTTTTACAGAGTGAGAGTACTCATTAATTTGAAAGAGGATCAATGATTCTGCAGAATTTCTTGAAACTAGATTTTGTGTACATACATGAACTTTAGAGGCCTGTATCTCACATTTGAACATATTGCACTAAAGAACTTGGAACCACTACACCAGTCATAGACTTGAGTTTCTGAGAGTACCTCAGAAGGTTAAAATGGATTGAGCAACATGTTCTGTGACAGCAAAAAAATGTGTTTCAGAGACTGTTGCACATAATGATGATAAAATTTTCATAAGGATATCTCTTTGAAGAAATTATGTTTATAAATTTATAAATTTGTCATATATTATATATGAAGACATTTTATACGTTAATATAAGAACCACAAATCTGGATGTGTATTTATCATTCATGTCTGCCCTGGGTTCCTGCACTTGAATCAGCCCTTGTCAGGAAAAAAAAAGACACAAAGAAAAACAGCCCCATAAATATATTGAAAATTTATAGTCTTCAGTTTTAATTCTCTTTCTGCATACACCTTAAAATAAGCTGCTTCTTCATCTCGTGCCAAGTTTGATTTATGGCATTCAAAGTAAAAATACAAGAATAAAAGACATGAATGCTTGTTATCTCCTAGTAAATTGTAGGCTTTCACAAACTGGTATTTTATAGCCTGATGTTAAGGAATATAAATATAAAGCATGCTATAAAGGCTTTCCCGGTTATCATCCAAAGGACTTACAAAGATTGTTCCTAACAACTGTCAGATCTTTAACTAATGATCAAGTAAAATAATACAGGAAACCATGGGGAGACTTTCAAGTTATCATGTTACAGGAGATTACTTTTCTGAAATTCCTCTGCAATAACAAAATGGCATGAATGCTAATACATATATATGCAAATTTCTATGTAAGATGACATCAAGAGGAATGTGGGAAATACCTCTGAGTAGGATAAGGAGAAGAATATCAGGGAAATTCTTTAACGTCCTGACTAAATTTGTTTGTTTGTTTGTAGGTCTTTCTCAGTGAGTGTCAGGAAGCTGTGAAAAGTATTTTCAGGGAGATATAAACTGAACATTTTGATAGCTTTTGTCAGGCTCATAGTTCCATTCTTAATGAAAAGCAGGAAGAGGACCCAGCAAACTAAAAGACAGAAATAAGTGGTCAGATGGGAAAAGAAGAGACAGCAGATCATGGTGATAAGGACCTCTCTATATAACATTTCAGAGGAAAATTGCTTGCAATTCTTCTAATATTTTTTTCCCAGAAAATCTAGGTTTGCTAAAAGGACATACTGAGACTTTTGACAAGCATAGAATTGTCAGCAAGAAACACATAGAACAAATCAAACACTCAGATACTCTATGGCTTTCAAATTTCAGTTTTCAGATTTCACACTCATAACAATACACACTAACAAGTTTAACCTTGTGCTCTTCTGTTTCAAGTAAATGCATGACCTGTTGGTTAATTGGTAGAAAATATTTGACTTTATTAAAACTGTCTAATTGAGTATGAAACCACTCAGAGAAAAGGCCAGATACAGCAGGTTGCTGAGGGATTTAACCAGCAGAGTTTTGAATATCTCCAAGCACGGAGAATCCACATGTCTGGACAACTCATTTTCAAACACCTTCAGAAGTAAATAAGTTTTTTTCTTATGTTTAAACAGATTTTCTTGTATGTCAATTTGTGCCTGTTGCCTCTTGTTGTTTTCATTGGCATCACTGAGAAGAAAGTTCAGTCTTCATTATTCACCCCATCAGAGATTTACACACATTGATGAGATCTCCTTTTGTTTTCTCCAGTGTGAACAATTTCAGCTTTCTCAGCCTCTTCTTGTGTGACAAATGCTCCAGTCTCTTCCTTATCTTTGGGGCCCTGTGCTGGACTTGCTATAGCAAGTCCATGTCTTTCCTGTACTTGAGAGCCTGTGACTGAACCAAGCACTCCTGATCTGCCTTACCAGTTCTCAGAAGAGGCGAAGAATCGCCTCATCTGACCTGCTGGCAATATTCTGCCTAAAGCAGGAATATTGCCAGCATGCCTAAAGCATCTTTCTAGATGAAGGAAAGCGCTAAATAAAAATATTTTGCTGGTTGGGTAAATTTTCCCATAAACACATTCTAAGTGAGGAAGAAGTGGAAAGTAGCCAAATGAATTATCTTTTGAGCATCTAGATTCAGTCAGGGGAACTGCAGCTTTAAATACTATATGGTTTGCAGGTATTATGGATAATTTATAAAATAAAACTAAGCAGAATACCAATAATATATGTATCTGATTAACTGAGTCTTTGATTTACTGTTCCTGCTAGAGAAAAGAAGGTGGTAAGATTTATTACAGTTACTGTAGGTCAAAAAAGGCTTTTGGAAAGTGCATCTTTTATGGGACTCAGGAATTTCCCTTTTTTACCTGTTTTTCACAAGTTATCATTGAGAATGAATGTATGTATGTATGTGTGTATGTGAAAGGAAACATATCGTTTTGGAGGTATAGGCACACTATAAGCTTTTTAATGTATGGCAGTGTTGCTATGCCCAGTCCCCTGTTCCTGCTCTTTCAAGATCTGTGATTGAACAGCATCTCTCACTTGTCTCAGTTTTGAGGTGACCATGTGTTGTACATAAATCGTGACTTTCAGGAAGCTTCCTAAATGTCACCTACATGAATTTATGCCGTTGCAGGTGACTAAGTTAGCTGGAGTACACTCTTAGATCAGTCCAGAGATGACTGGTCAATTGTACTCACAAGAGCTATTGTTTTCCCTACATAGTTCCCATTGTGGGGTTAATGCAAAACATACTCCATGATTACACACTTGGCAGTGCTGGAGTACAATCTTCTTCACTGAAGTGATGACTGCAGTTATTTTCTTTAATTTTCTAAAATAATAGAGGAATATTATTGTAGATTACCATGAACTGTTATATTACTGAGAAAAGTGGTTTTCAGTTAACATGACCCGGACTAAGCAAGCAGGAAGTAAGTCGTATGTTGACTGTAACTAGGAAAATAACCCAAACCATTAGTGTATAGTCTAAATATGGATAACTTCTTACACAGTATAGTCAGTTGCATCTTTAGTAGGTGAGCAGATCTTGCTTATTTGAAGTGCAAAGAGCATTTCCCTTGCACTCTTACATCAACAATGTTCACCCATTAGCAGTGTGAGCAGGAATAGGAAGACTCTGCAGAAGAACTGCTCCTGTGGGCTGTTTGCCCATATGGGACTTGTGGAAGGTAGAACTGTTAGCTAGGCAGAAAAGGAATTGGTCTCCTCCAGGATGGGTCCTGGAACTGTTTAGTCAAATCCAAACTTAGTTAAGAGGTTATTTCTCTATTTCGAAGAAGACCCAATAGGTATTAAAGGAGATCATGAATCCTTAGTGCTAGATGTCAAGCAGTGCATTATAAAAACAATCTCTTCCCTTATTTCTAAAGACTGGAAAAAGAATTATGTTCCATTTTAACGATGAAAAATTGAGGTTCAGACTTGCTGAAAGCAATGAAGACCTTCATAAGAAATCTGGGAACTGAACTCAGATATTTTAAGTCCAGTACAGTTTAAGAATCAAGTCCTCGTTACTGTTAGGGTGAAATACAGGACAGTTCAGGTTATGGTCTATACAACTGAGTGACCTTTAAAACTTTTTCAGTCAGCTAATGAGCACTATTCAAATTTAATGTTATAAAAGCTCTTTTATAAAAAAGTGAGGTACTTGGACATTTAATATACTTTCTTTTTCACATCAGCTTTCAGTCCAGTTTTCTAATTTTACATTCTTCAGCTCTGAGCAGAGTACAGAATTTTTGTATGAAATTAAGTTCCCTAATTTAGTTGATTCTGTATACCAAAAAGAAAAAATAAGTTGTTAATTCTATTTCTCTTTTAAATTTATCTCCAAAATTGTGCTAAAGTTATAGCCGAACAGTTTAAGATAAAAATATGAGAAACTGAGATAATTGCATTAATAAAGTTACTTTGAACTCCTAAGCACAAGCTTGCACTCTTTATTTAATTTGCATACTTAAAAGGTTAAACAGTATTGTGACATAGCTCTGATGCTGTTTCTTTCTTCCCCCCTCTGCCCATAAAATTTGAAAAAAAAGTTGTGAGCACTTCACTAAAAATGCAGGATGTTCACTTTATATGCAGGATAACTGATCAGATTGGGTTTGTGTTTAAGAAAGGATTTTCTTCTGCATAAGGAAGGAAATCTGTGCACACATGTTGATTTTTTTAACTTAATGCTCTGTGAACAGTCTTTCTGAAGTTAGCTTCCACCAGAAGTGTAGGAAGTTGAACATGCACAGAAACCTTCATAAGGTCTAAACAGAAGTAATGTAAAAAGATAAGCAATGCCTTGTTTTCCAGATTTTAAAATACAGCAGTGCATAAGCTGAGCTCTCCACATGCACGTAAACTATGGCAACTGTCATTACTGCCTCCTTTTCTTCTGACTCTATTGCTTTTGTCACCACCTCTGTCTGCCTCACTGTTGCTCTGATTGCTTGCATTTATGTTGGTGACAGGAGCAATGACAGCAGGCACAGCAGCAGGCAGCTTCAATCTGTGAGATACATCTTCATTTTGGATATCTTTTGGAAAGAGACTGTCTTTCATAGAACATGAGGAGTAGCACAAGATGTGCAAGGTGGATAAAGGATGATCCACATATGCTCTACATAAATTCCTTAAAAGCAAAGGACCAAACTGTAGCAGGAAATGTAGGTTATATCTGGCATTCATATTCTATACATTTTTAATGCTAGCTTTTAGTACATAAAATCACAGTCAAAAGAGGCTTTGCCATCCTCTTTTTTCTTTTTTTTTGTTCATGTATTGAAACAATTCATTCTCAAGGAAGAAAATGTCAAAGGGAAGGATTTAGTTACTTCGACTAAAACTATGAACTCTTCAAGGGAAAGATAAAGGAAGAACCAACTGAGTTGCAAATGTGTAAAAATATTTTCTTTTATTTTCCTCTTCATAGACTGAGGGGGAAAAAAAAAAAAAAAAAAGAAAGAAAAGAAAAGTAAAAAGAGAGACAAAATCCAAAGCCACAGTCAGGGGCTTCAGGGTTCCTCTTCAAAAACTACTTTAATTTTTCTGATATTTTTCTTTATTTCCTCTTATTTGACGTGAGACAAGGCAACATATTTACTGAAAGATCCTATTTCGAATAACATAAAACTCCTATGTTGAAGCATCATACAGCAACAGTACTGTAGTCCCATCTGAGTCAAACAGGTGACATTTTCTGATTTAATTCGTTGGTTTTCTTTGTCATCTTTATGTGTTCATGGGTAGCTGCCATTTCTAGTCCCTTATTTCCTCATGCCCACTGTAACAAATTGTTTGTCAGATCTAATTTGCTCAAAAACAACCAACCAAAACTGCATGCAGCAGTGCAAAGAAAAAAGAGCATGTTGAAGAGATTTACAAAAAAAACTATAAAGTCTTAAGGTTAAACTGGTCTCCTAAAACCACCAGTAAAAAGAGAGAATTTCACAAACTAATTCTAGCATTGCAAATTCCTATGGAAAGGAGTATTCTTCAGCACTTTTTTCCAAGATCACTTATTGCTAAAGAGAGCCACAAAGTGCTTGCACAGAGCAGGGAACACCTAGCTCCCCTTATCCCTGGCATTGGCTCAGCTCATTTAGTCTTAGAATGATAGCTTACGCTTCCGACTAGTAGTTATAGAAAGTTTTTCCTCCTCCACTTTAAAGCAGCCACACTGCTGTTAGCAATCAGAGGTAGCTAGTTCCTACCTGCGATAAGTACTTCTGCTGGTAATTATAGCACTTTCTTTCTCCTTTTCTTCCAGGAATTTATAGCTCCCCTTAAGCCAGAGAAGGAGAAGAAAAGAGAGAATGGTCTATGGAAAGGGAAGCAGGGAGGGAGTCACAGAGGGACAGGTGAACACAAGTCACTTGTCATTTCTAAGAGTTTAAAGAACACAAGTGAAACAAAGCTAAATAATGCTTAAGACAGAAAAGTTACCATTTAAACAGAATCTGCTACCCACTGTAGTTTCAGTCTTACATAATTCTGAAGCCCACTTTTTCTAAAGTTTAACAGACGTAAATAAAATATAAGCACATTCACTACTGGGTGATTCTTAGAAAAAAATTATTGGAACAACCTTGATAAAAAGTAATAATAAGACTGCCCTTGACTTTATACTGCAATATGTATAGCTTTGCTATTACATGTTCCAGGCCCCATGCACAGTGCAGGCAAACTAGGCTTGTAATAAAGGACAAATCTTTTATTAGCCCAAAGTAGTATATCTGGGGAAAAAAACCCCAAAAATTAGACAAACTTCAGCACACAGGATTTTCTTTAATTCTGAAATAGTGTGAACAGCTACAATTCTAGAGCAGAATTTGCCAGAGTTTAACAAATAAGGTGCTAACAAAATGACCTCTGAAAAAAAAAAAGTAATTGGTACTAGTAGAATGAAAGAGATGTTTCAGGGAGAAGGAACAAAAAAGATGAGGAAAAGAGGTGTGGTGAAATTATGTTATGGGGAAAAGAAAGACGTATACAGAGTTGTTGGAGGAAGGTTGCTTTTTAGGGATATTGAAAGCTAGTGTATCAATTCAGTGATTTTTCTTTTCTTTACTGTTTCTTCTTATCTTCTTCAACCATAATAGCAGCAGCAGCACGATTACTGACATACACTATTCAGTTCAGCTGTTCAGGTAAATAATATGCTATTACATTTCAATTGCAAATGCTGGCTCTGAAGGAAGGGCCAAAGCTTTCCTGAACCTTATGTAGTGTCTTAGCCTCTTGAGACCTTCATTAATCAGAATTTTTTTAGAATAGGTTTAGAATTACCCTTGCACTATACTGATGAATGGTCCCAAAGACCCAGTAAGTCTATCCTCATAAGTATTTCTTGATTGTCATTAAAACCTTTTGCTTTTCTGAAACCTAAGAGATATTCACGGATATTCAGAGACGCCAATCATAATACCCAGAGTTTCTTGCCTGACAGAAACGAAAAAACCTTAACCATAAACCAGTTCTTTTTGAAGCATTTTTTGTGCATGTTTTGTGGTCAGGAAAGCTGGGGATTAGGATAAATTTTACATTATTTTGCTTTGCATTTTTTTCTGATAATATGAATTGCATTTTGTGCACAGATTAACATGATCCTTTGCAATATTTGATTAACTTCTATAACTCTGTTATAATGAGCTAATACTGTCACTTATCACAGTAATTGGCATACTGTATATTTGTCTTTCACCTATTCATTTTGTATTTTTAATAAAATTTGCCTTGTAAAACTCTGCTTCCTGTTATTGTCTGGTCTGTTGCCCAAAGCATCGTGAGAAAAAGGATGCTTAGGTGAAGAGGAAGGAATCTTTTTTATAATGACCTGATTTCTGCCAATGTATTTGAGGTCATACAAAAGACAGATTGATCTTACTTTGGTGCCATCTGAAACACCATAATTTTCCTTGACTTCAGGAGTATTTAAGATAAATTAGGGTTTTCAATCAGTTACCTTGACAAGTGCAGATGCCTGGAGTAACATGAAATAAACAACATCCCAGACCTGTTAGGTCTTACGGACTAAAGGGGAAGTAAAAGTGCTCAGTGAAAATGTATATCCCAAAGTTACAGGTGTTTTTATAAGTCACCCAGGGCAATTCAGAACCCAGAATTTTGGGGAAAACCTTAGAAAAAAGAAAATCACAAAATTGAAATGCTATCTGCAAATTCTACCCTGGGCTTAAAAGTTTACCTGCTGTTATGGCCTTAAAAGTCCACACTATGTGAGGCACAGTTCTATGTGGATATACACAGTGGCTTTTTCAAAATTTTGCAAACCACATTTTTACCAAAAATTTCTGGGATGGGTTGGTTTTCATTTGGAACAAGAAATTTTTACTACTTTTTCCATCACTATTTTACTTGTTTTTAAAGAAAACTCAGAATTTTTATTTTGGGAGTCTTTAATTTACAATCTGACTCACACAGTATTTCAGAGATTTTTTTAATGAAGTTTTCATTTTTATTTCCATTTGCATGAATAAAAAACATAAAGTAAAAAAAAAAAACAAACCTGTAGATTTCAGAGATTCATTAATTAGCTTTGAAAATGTTCATAAGTTCCTGATCCAGGAAGAATAGGAAAAAAACCCCTATAATTCAGATAAAAAGATTGTGGGTTTTGGTTTATAGCCTGTTTTTTTTATTTATCCTTAATGTTTATAATAACTATCTAGTTTCTATGTTTATTATTTTTAATTTTCCAGTACTGCTTCCATTTCTATATATATATCCAATTACCTAAGAGTACTTGTAGAAATATAAATTACTACTTAATAATGACTAATTAAAACTTACATAATATTATTTTCTATTTTAAAAATCATCATACATCTTTATATTCAGTCATGCTGCATTAGTTGATTGAATAAATTTTTTAAAAAATGCATTTATCTTTACTAAATGACTTCACTCATATCATGGCATTTTCTCTACAATGAAGGTAGAAATTCATTAATGCTTTTCTTTCTAATTCAAAATTCTAAAACTGAAAAATGTCAGAATTCTCACACAGATGAGGCATATTGGATTCAAATTATCTCTAAAATGTTTTCCTCTTTCTGTCACAATTAAGTATTTTATGGAGATCCTATCAAGCAACTGCTTATGCAATGAGAATAGCTATGACATTCCTACAGCATTTCACACAGCTTGTTTTAGCTTCATTAGATATGATTTCTCAGCCTCCTATGAGTCAAAAATAAAAATTAATTAATGGAATCATTCTTGAATAATATTAAAAGCAGCTGAGACTAAAAATATAGGACTTACCAAGAGCTAAGCTTCCAATCTAGTGTAAGCAATCTAAGAAACTGGACTGGTTTTATAGGAATACTAAGCTTTCCCTGTAAAATTTCTGTTTCTTTTATATCAAACTTTCTGTAAATTTCTTAAAATTAACAATTTCTTCTTCAAGAAACAAGCAAATGAGACCACCCTATTTCATGTCCTCCTTATCCTCATGATAAGAATTATTTGTAGACCCAAAAAACTGTGGGGGTTTTAGCTGATTCTCTAATATACTCCAAAAACTTTGTAATTCTTAACTCTGTAATTTGTGTCCTTCAAGAAAGGTAGACTTTCATTTCTAAGATGCACACATATAATTTGTTCAGAAATTCAGCAATTGGGGCATTCCAATATGAACATCATATTTACTTATTCACTTCATACTTACTTTTCAATACATGAAAGAAGGATTTTACAGTCCGCCTGCTGTGATGAACAAAAGCTTGCTATGAAGCGTTAGGAAATTCCAGATTATACAACATCCAAGGCCAATGGCAAACTTTATTCAGTTCTGCTCTCCAGCAGCTCCTGATCATTGTAAACAAAGAATATTGAGAATTGGGAAAATACACAGCACAGCAGTCTGTACTCTGAATAAAATCCATTCTTCCAAGCAGACGATGGAACAAGGAAATCACAGCATTCCATGAAAAGAGCAAGCCTGAAGCATTCTATCTAAAAGGAGAATAAGGATGACTAGAAAGCGAAGTTAACAATAGTACTTGAAAATCAAGCTGCTAATAAACCAGCTTTTGAAACTTATATCCTTCTTAACATAGTACTGGACTTTCTAAAGGAAGCTAGCTTTCCATTGAAAGAAGGGTCATGAAGGGTTGAAATTATCCTATAGATGTTGTAAACACCTACAGATTAGTTTCCATATAAATAGAGCCTACAGGTGGTAAGACTCCCAAATGGATACTGAAGCCTAAACTTTGTGTACAGGCTGGGGCCCATGAAAGGCAGAAATCAGTCTCTCCATCCTCTTATTCACTCCATAATAAGAAAGAATGTAGCAATGGGAATGGAAGACAATAAGGAATGTCGGACGCTAAGGAGATAGCATGTTTGAAACTTAGCAGTTAAAGGAACCAGTAAAAGATGGTAGGGACTGATTTTCAGCCCTACATCTAACATCATTACTTCTCTTTCAGATCTTGGCATTAATGGATTCTGAAGTGACTTGCTTTTCCCTTGCATCGTACAGAAAAGCTATTTAATTAACTCAAGACTAAATTTCATTCACAAGAGCTAGGTTTAACAACATGTATCATCATGGTTTACCAGGTGAATTCTGTCTGGAATATCACATGAGAGCCTTGTAGTGTGTTAAATCAGCTTTTCTCTGTAGGAACCAAAGCTTTGTTTCATTAGTTTTTGTGCTGATAGGCCCAGATCTAACTTGAACATAGAGTTGTGAGACAGAGACAAGAGTATATCCATCCCTGGAAGACAGAAAAGCCTTTCAAAGTCTTACAGCTATGTGACTGGAGGCAAATAAAAGAAATCACTCAAACCTCTATATCACCTCTTCGTGTTGGTAAAATGAAGGTAGTGATATTTCCTTTCTTCTGACCCGTTTTTGTCTGCTTATAATTCGAGCTAAAAAGTTATATATAATGGCAAAGCATCACTAAGACCAGGCTAAAGACGTATAATTGACCTAGAAATATTAGAGGTTTGTTTCTAAACAACACGGCTTTTCATTGATATGCTTAGCTTTTCAAAAACTGATTTACAAAGCAGGATGCACCACCATATAACTGACACTTATTCAAGATGTTTGTCCTTCATTTCAAGTGTGTTCTATTGCTGGAAACCCAGACCATCAGGGGGTTTTCTTGTTGGGACTTTTTGGGGGTCGTTTTGTGTCCCTTATCACATATCCCACCAAAGTCTGCCTTTTCTGGGAATGTGTTGGTCGTGTTGCTTACAAAATACACTACTGAAGGACTAAAATACTGTGGTCATTATCACAGACTATGTAATTTTGAACAAAATCTTTCCGTTCTTTTGCCTCGCTTTTCTCTCCCAAGACATTGTACTCAGTTTTGTGACAATTCAGCCACAGGCCGTTTGGGGGAATGAAGTTAGCACGTTATAGCTAATTTCCAGATGGACCAAGCAACAGCAGCTGCTACATCTGGTTTTGGCCAGAAGCCTAGGGTGTGAATGCAACCCACTCAGTATTTTATGCACAGTCAATGAATATTTCTTATCTCCTGATTACAATATTCTGACTTGGAGTGGTTATTAGAGTGAGTTACTGCTAACAAGTGACAGAATCAGACAACCCTCACAAACTYCTTCCTCTAATACTGAACTGCCTATTTAAAAAAAATATAAAATCAGTGTAGATACAAACCTAATACTAAGAATTACAGAAGAATGAGATATTGGCATCAGAGGTTCTACTGTGATGGCAGCAAAAATGGGAACAATGGATCAGCCCTGAGCTTTGCTACAGCTGTGCACATCTGTAATTACATGAATTTACCAGTAATGGCAGGAGAAAAATAGTCCTACAATCAATAAGAGACATTTTATTCATTCAGGATACCATGGGCTAACACTCTGCTATGGTACACAAATTTCTCTGTCTTCCGTAGAGAAGACAGTCTACTGCAATCGATTTACGGCTCCCCTGTAGCAACCAGAAATGTAAAATAGATCAATATCCAATATAACTAATCAATAATTATAAATATACTAAATTATTAAATATTAATGAAATTAATAGTACTTAAATTTTATTAAAATATCAAAAATTTAGATCTTCTAAATTTTCAGAGCAAATTAATGTCCAAGAATTAAAGTGAACAGACTTGGTTCTACCAACACTTACTATTGGGAATAATGAAGACCAAAGCCAAAGCTACTCAAACCAGTAGATCTTTGTCATCTTATAGGAAAGTCAAAATGCTGGTATGTTTTTTACTCCTTTCTCATTGTAGTATGGGACTGTTTCATGTACAAGAGCATGCACAGGAGGAGAGAAATAAAAATTATTATAACCTCCAAGAAATGAACAAAGCAGCAGTTGGAGAGTTGTGTGGAAATGAGGATTACTGCTAGTAAATACTAGGCACTGAATTAGAGCCTTAACAGTTGTGAGTAACAACTTGTACCTGAATGTTCAACAGAATTTACCTTTGAACAATAAGGGTGTTAGAGCTTCTATCCATTTCCAAAGCTAACATAGGGTACACACAGGCACAGAAACTTTAACATGTTTGATAATTGTTTCTTCATTATCTAGGGGAATATTTAAATAAGTTAAACAGAAGATGGTAATAAGCAGTTTCACTCTGCAAAGGGAGCAGTATTGAAAATCAGAGGCCATGCTAAGTTAGGCTGGAGATAATGATGGCTGTTAAGAAAAGTGTATTTGAATAGGTTAATTTGGGGATACTTAAAATTAAGAGTTAATTATGGATCTACACTGAAGAAAGTATTGGAAAATTGTTTCTGAATATGTTTTCAATTATGTGTTATATTTTTCTGACATTATGAAGCTTCCTTCAGTTTTTGGACCAGATTATTATTTAATTCAACTAGTACTCTATCAAGAAGTCTAGTTCAATTAATACAACCAATTGCTGGAGTATATTCAGAGAGCACAGACATTCTGTTGGAATAGGAGATCTTGCCAAAGATTTATTTTAGTTAAATTATTGTGCTATTTTGGTTCTGTGTTTGCAAAGAGTTGGTTAAATTACTTTTTAGTGTTCAAAAGAATAGATTATTGGACCAAAGATTCATTATTGTTTTTAAAAATTAATTTGACAGCTCTTGATTTGACCACTCAAATACACCTTTGAACATTTACAGTCTAATACCATCTCAAATGGAACTTTTTTGGGGGAAGTACAGTACTAACCACTAAAAAATCTTTGTATTATTTTTAAGAACATCCCTGATATCTGCTTGAAGCGTGTAGGGAGGCAGAGGCTATTGTTAAGAAATACTCAACATTCATTAAAATGCAAACTAGTACTGTAGTCTTAATTTAAATGTTCTTAAACTACGTTGTTCAAATCAGAAACACATTAACACATCCATTCATATGGATGCAAACTATTCTATTACACAAGCCTTTTTTTAATATTGATGACAATAAATTATAACAAATAATGATCAAATGAAAAAAGAGGAGCAACAACAGCTTCTATAGGCATGTCAGTGACAAAAGGAAGACTAGGGAAAATGTAGCCCCCTCTGGAAGGAAATGGGAGACCTGCTTATCCAGGATATGGAGAAGGCTAATGTATTCAATGATTTTTCTGCCTCAGCCACCACTGGCAAGTCACAAAAACCAAAGGCAGGGTCTGGGAAAATAAAGAACCACATGCTGTCGGAGAAGATCAGTTCTGGGACCATCAAAGGAACCTAAAGGTGTACAAGTACATGGGACTGGTGGATGAAGGGACTAAGTCACTATCCACCATATATGAGAAATCATGGCAGTCCAGTGAATGCCCAACTGACAGCTTTCATTATTCATGGCTTCAGTTCAGAAATTAGCTAAAACTGTTCTTAAGTCCTGAGTTTCAAATACTGTTAGACTAAATTGAAGACACAAAATATTGATGCTTTTAATAAATTCAGAAGTTGCTTTCTAAAAGATGCCAATGTACATGTAGAAATTTGATATGGAAAATGAGCTAAATTTTAAGGAGTATAAATTCACATTATTTAATATACTTACTAAATTTTGAGAATACGAAGAATCTTTGTAGATGCAGTAGCTATTTCACAATTATCCACTATAATTTTTCCTTCTATTTAATATGAATGTCTAGCATTGACTACCATGGTAGTTTATGTGGTTCATTGATTCCACTTAATGCAGTTACACTAATAAATTATAAATCCAAAAATATTGAAATAAGGCTCTAATATTTTGAAAGTAAATTATAAACATCTATAAGCATAACATGTAAACTATGATTCTACTTAGTGTTTCATTACCCTTATGATAACATAGTGCCAGTGTAACTCTGTGTTTTTACATAAAATATTTGATCACAAAATTCGGATCTCTTAATGTATAAAAATGGATCTAGCCTTTTACTATGCAGTATGTATACTAGTCAACCACACTTTAAAACATAAACCTTTCGGTAACATAAAGTGGCCAAATACTTTAAGCAGTGTACTTTATTTTATGTGTGCCATGTGCTGGAAGCCGCAATAGCCAAACATCAACATGTCATTGAAAGACTATATAATGCAATATCAAAATAACTTGTCTCTTATGTCAAAAATCTCATGACTATCAGACAGAAGTCAGTTGGAGACTGCTTCAGCTC
The DNA here is from genome assembly GCA_018881555.1 of Amblyornis subalaris. Lineage (NCBI taxonomy): Eukaryota > Metazoa > Chordata > Aves > Passeriformes > Ptilonorhynchidae > Amblyornis > Amblyornis subalaris. The sequence continues at coordinate 7,075,642 of JACAXG010000033.1, read as the reverse complement.
TATTTATTATAACATAGTTGAAACTATAGCATAGCTATAGCTATAGCATAGCTACCTCCCTGGTGGTTCATGTCTATGATTTACAGGTGTTACATTTAAAAACAATTGGTTGCAAGACTATCGAATGTTGTTTTATCAGCTAATAAAATCTTATATAGGAATTGCATCTATTTGTTTCAGTCTATTTGAGGTTGAAACAAGGCATCATGAGCTCTGCTCTTCCTTGGAAGGAGTGCTTATTATTCTTTCAGCAATGACTTCTTCGTCTGCTTGGTTTGGGTGAGCTGTTTCTTTCTGCCTGCGTACCTGTAAACCAATTTAATTGACAGATCCACACTTCTCTAGCTCTGTAAAGTACACTTGTATAATAGTTTTGCCTTCCTACTGCAGAGAAAAAAAAATTGAAAAAAGTGTTCTGCTCGAGTATACTTTGCCCCAGAGAAAAATTTGCAAATATATTTAATGACTCTGTTTATCACTTTTCCTAATGCACATGGAAAACAATGTGATTTCTCTTCCAAGGTTATTTTCTATATTTTTTTCCTTTTGCAAGTGGAAAAATTGTTCTTAGGTGAGAAATAGAAGCACTACTGAAGCTGAGAATGTAAAACTGCAGGAAAGAATGAGATCCTGCACACACTAGTGAAGATTAAAGGTAAAAGGTGGTTAAATTTTGCTCCTTTTGAGAAAGACACCAATAAAGGAGTGAATCACAGTTTAGAAAATGCAGTTGCATTAGTATATGAAGCTGCTAATTACAAAACAATACATCAGAAAGCAGTTAATTCACACAAATTCAAATTTTCCGTGAAAAATCAAGTTTTCCGTCAAAATTCAAGTGATTGTTTACATTTGAAATGCACTTTCATATTAAATGTGATACTGATGACAAACTCAGTTAAAGATATAATATTAAACAAAATCAGTTTTGAAAACGGCATATAAAAATCACATTTTATCTGGTTTCTTCTTTCATTGAAAAGACCAGTGCTCTTTAAATGTTAAGTATGTTCGGCATTTGCTCAATTACATTGTGTCATTTGGGACAAAAAGCTGCTTTGAGCACCTGAACAGAACATAAGTGGAAACCAGAGTCTCTTGATAAAGACAGGCTTCTTCCATCAGCATAGAACAATCTCAACCACATTGAGCTGTATCCTCAGTTCTCATATACTGCCATAAATTGTTCAGCGGCAGCAGAGTGGCTACTGGTGTAAGAAAAATGTGGAGGAATAAAGGAACTGTACACTGATCATAAGGCACAAAAACAAAACGCAGCTTAGCCTACAGATGACAGGGAAATAACTGTTGTTTAAAGAAACAGCTGAAGAAGGGAAAAAAGAACATACAGCTGCAGTAGAGAAAAATAAAATCTAAACCCAGCACTAGGTGAAATCAGATTGGACAACAAGGATGAGTATTTGGCTGCCAAAAACATACAAAAAAAATTTACAGAATCAGATTAATGATAAAGTCATTGGGAATCCAAAATATTAGATAATTCTAGAGTAAACATAACTGATGATTACTAGAGATAGAATATCTGGATGGGAATATTTAATTTGCTTGCAAATATGTTTACTGTATTTGCCCAGGATAATCCTTGAAGTTCTGCTCACATAAAATTAAATCTAAAGATTCAGTTGCCATGACAACATAATATATTAGTTCTCTAGTTTATTTTTGATCATTTGAGTACAGGATTGTTTGCTAGGATCTTTGTGACTTAAGTCTTCAATGCTTCTCAGTATTACTCAAATGAAGACCCTACATATTCATTTAATTTTCACAATACTTTATAATTTTTCTCCTTTGGGGAACAAGACAGGCTTAAAGAATCTTAAGTTACTTATCAAATAACAAAACCAGAAGAAAATATTTTGTTTTCATTGGTAGAATCACAGAAAGTCTCAGAAAATTAACCTAGATAGATTTATTTTTTAATGTTTTTACTGGCAGTGTTAGATGACAGCATCACACTTCTGCTAAACCCCACCCTCCCAAATTATACTATCTACTTAAGAGCCAGACTCTTAAATACATCTCTTAAGTATAGTATTGCCCATATCATTTTTCGAATTACCACACTCTCAGGGAGTGCTGTGTTCTGAAGGCTGCATTTCAGTTCCTGCAAGATAAAACCAAAATAGTGTTTAAAAAATTGAAAGCTAAACAAATCCTCCTGACAGTCTAGGTAATTTTTGCCAAGTGGAGAGGATATCCATTTTAATGTGCCTGTTCCCAGGAAAAAAACCCAAAAGGAGGCAAGTGTGACCACTGTGAATTTCTGTCTGTGCCTCCTGTCTAATGAAAGCTAGATCAGGACTCCACAGCTGTCCCAAGTAAGAGTGAAACCTTCTACATCAGTGGGGCTACATTTGTGTTAACATGTTCATAGTATTGGAAAATGGGACTGCATACAAAGGCTAGGGTTAAAACTGATCAATTGCTAATGGTAGCAACAAGTATACCAGCAGCCCACAGATTATTAATGAATATATTCGTATACGGTTAATTGTAAAACAGTTCAGTCAGAAGAGCTCTAAACTTTCCAGTGATGCATCAAGTATCTATCTACTGAGGGATCAGTAAATAAGGTAAATTATTTGAAAAGTCATAAGTTTGCATTGAAAAAGTATATTCTGTCTCTTGGCATAGTCTAATTTATGTTCTGTCCCATGGCCTTGTCATCCATAATGATTGCATGAAAAAGTAAACCATGTACAAGTAGATATAGCCATAGTTGACTTGGGGAGGGCATGGAAAACAGTTATAATTGCCACAGTTGCCAGTGGGACTAGACTAAGACAAGAAGGTGAAGGCTTTATTTTAGCAAAAAACCACAGCCAAACGAAATAGACTGTGTGGAAACATATTCAATGAAGAGATAAAGGGAAAACCCAAAAATAAACTGATAAAAAAAAAGAACTAGGTCAGTATTTGGGGAAGAGGTTCTATATTAGTTACTGAAATTTGCCAGATTTTTTGTCTTTTACATTTTGACCTTGTCATATTTCCTTGTTATTTGTTTCGTACAATTAATTTTCATTCTTATCTCTTGTTCTTAAATAATAATAAAAATAGTAAAAATACTAGATTGCTTTTCAACAGAAATACCTGAGCATCCCAATTCAGCCTAAAAAACGATCACATGGTCCTTACATTCACCAAGCAACCGAACATAAAGAAAATTATTAAGTGTTGAATCAGATATTGAGCAATCTACTCTTTCAAAGACATTACCTAAGCCTAAGTGGAAAATTGTGTGATTGAAATTTCTGAGCTAATACCAACCTCAGCTTGTTTATGTGGTTCAACTCTATGCCCCTTAGACAGGACTTTTTCAAATCTTACAAGCAGTAAAACCTCATTAGTACAGCTCACAGGTTTAGCTATAATATATTCTTAGCAGTTCTGCAGATTGTTTTATTGTGTTCATTGTGTCAAACAGATGTACCCTAAAAGGTGCAAAGAAGATGAACATTAAAAGATAAAGAAAAAAAGTAGAATCATTCTTATTTAATACTTGGAGGGAAATTTCTCTTTAGCTAATTTAGAAAAGGCTAATAATTTATGCATGATTTTCCAGAAAAAGTTTCCCATTAAAACAAATGAGGGAAACTTAACAATAAATTTTGCCATTTGGGGGATTAGCCATAAGTATTTTCAATTCATCTTCATACATTATATAAAAGGACTGGAAAAAGTTGCAGTTGCTTAAGAGAAGATTGTGGTATTACTAAGGAAAAAAAAAACACATAGAAAGTGTTCTTATCAACAGTGTTTCGTGTACCATATTCATTAGCTGTGGTAGTGCAAAATGAAACCATGAACCTATAAAATACAGTAAAAACATCCATTTTGTGTGTGAAGAGCTTGGATAATTCTATCACTATGCTGTGTAAAACTCTACAAATATAAATCAGAAATTATTAATTTTGAGTATGCTTTTAATGAACTAAAAAAAAAAAAGGACTAATCTACTGTCTAAGGAAACAGGTTTGTGGGTGAGGTAGGGTAAAAGTGAATTGCTAGGGTGGCCAAGTGGATGGAAAGGCACAATGTACAATGACAGTGACTAGGGGGGGAAGGGAAGTGGCAACAGAGCTCAGCTTGGAAGCTGAGGACAGAGAAAAATGCTATTTTACTCCTATCTTCAACATTGTCATAAATCCCGCAAAATTTGAGGATAGTGACAAAAGAATTAGTTTTTAATTGCTCTTATTTAAACGTAATACATGTTTATTTAGCTGTCAGGTGCTCTGAAATGACACTGCCTCTAAAAGAGAGGAAGCTGAAAAAGACCATTTCTGGAAGGATAACTTGGTAATTCATGTTCCCATGTTAATGCTTCTGAAGAACAACTACAAATGTGTGAAATATCATCGTGCCACTGTTTGAATTGCATAAAGCTTTCTATTAGTTTCACCTAGAAGAACTAGAAGGCAACTCTGCACCAGAAAATTTCTGCATGCCAGATGATACAGTAGAAAAGGATTCTCCACTCTACAATATTCTCTGCCAGCCGAAAATAATTATGTGCTGCCTTATGAGAAAAGGGAATTCAGCACATTGCAGAAAAACAAAAGTTATTATTCAGCACATTTTAACAAAATCATTACCTTCAAGTTAGCCATTAAATAAGGCAGGCAAAAAACAAGTAAATTACTGTTGCTTGGATCTTCGGCTTCGAAGTTGCTTATTTTGTGCAATAAAAGCACCTAGAGAGTACTTTTAGTAATTGCCGGAGTAAAGACAAGTTGGGACTGAAAACCAAACTCTATTCCAACATTTCTATGTGCCCTGCTTTCTAGGATGCAATCTGTGGACTTGCATTTTTGACTTCACAATAGCGTGCTCAGAGGACTGTTCACCAGACTTATTTATTAGTTTTCTCTGATGAAATGTGGCTATGAACTCTCCAAGCTGAGAAAAAGACAGAACACAGATCTCTCATTTCTTAGACAAATATCTGAAGAGTTTTATCAGAGCCTGATGGTTTCATCTCTCATTTCTACTCTATATTCAAAGATTAAATCCTATCCCTGTCTTTTAAACGTAATTAGCACCAACCCTCAGGAAAGGATCCCAGGAGCATTTCCCTCCTAACATTAGCTCAGACAGCTACAAGCATGAAGAGGACATGAGTTCAGTGGCATTCCTCTTGTTAATGTTTTCAATTGACTAACGTCCTGAATCCCTCTGCTCAGTACAAGAGTTCTAATATATTAACCTTATCATAGAACGAGAGAATGGTTTGAGTTGGAAGGGACATTAAAGTTCATCTAGTTCCAACCCACCTGCCATGGGCAGGGACACCTTCCTCTCGACCAGGTTGCTCAGAGCTCCATCCAGCCTGACCTTCAACACTTCCAGGGATGGGATGTCACAATTTCTCGGACAGCCTGTTCTAGTTCCTCATCACCCTCACAGTGAAGAACTTCCTCTTAGTAACTAATCTAAATTTACTCTCTGAAATCATCTGCCCTTGTCCTGTCACTACATACCCTTGTAAAAAGTCCATCTCTGTCTTTCTTATGGGCTCCATTCAGTTACTGGAAGGCCACAATTAGGTCACTCCGAAGCCTTCTCTCTTCCAGGCTGAAACAAACCAAATTTTCTCAACCTTTCCTCATAGGAGAGGTGCTCCATTCCTCTAAATCATCTTGTTGGCCTACTCTGGACTCACTTCAACATGTTGATGTCCTTCCTGTGCTGGGGACCCTAGAACTTTTTAACAGCACAGCCTTAACTTCTCCTAACCTCATTTGACAACTGTAATGAAGGAAGGTGATGATCAGGTTGGAATAGTTTCTCCATCCCTAAGGCACTACATATTTTAATACACTGTTACTACTGATCTTCCACAAAGCTGCTTTTTTTGCAGCTTTTATCTTATATCCCTGCTACTCTGCAACAGTTCTTACTGGTCGTAATGCATCTATATTTATAAGTTATACTTTTAACTAGAACTGTATGGATAACTCTATACTACTTTCTCATACTCTTAAAGTTTTAATTTTGCAAAATTTAAGTACACCAAGCTCAAAATTTGTGGCTTTTTTCTTCTTCTTTTTTTTTTCTTCCTAGCAGTCTTATATCAGCAGAAGAGCTTGTTTAACTCTAGAAACATGATTTCCACGTGCAATAATTGTGTGGGTCAGTCCCTCAGCATAACTTATTTAACAAGTCGTTATTTGATCCTGACTCTAAATGGCAATCCATTCCATGTACGTATTTGCCTAATGATTTCAGTTAAGGATTATTAGCCCTGTTTTCCCTAAAGCATTCAGTTGGAGTACTCAAGGGCTACGGTATTGATATTCTCTAGTTGTGAAAGACAGAGACAAGCAATTATCCAAGTCCAAAATTTTAATGATACTCAAGTGGATTTGAAACTACAAACAGATTTGCCCATCATATTTGAGATTTATGTGCTGTAGGTCCCATGCTTTAAAAAACAATGCATTAGGTTTGTTTTCAGATTGCTTTTTAAATTATTAGTATTATTATTATTATTTACTTATTTATATATTTTATTGTTTGCACCAAAAATCTTCAGCACTTTCTCAGTAGAGTTCCCTAATCTCTAGAGTACTGTGCTACTTTAAAATCCTGTGCTACTTACTCATCTAGTTCCAGTGCCCTCTGAGAGATTCAGAATGTGTTTACACATTAAAACATTTAAACCATTTAAACCATTAGTAATTTTTGGGCACTGCTTAGGGATGGCTTTATTTTAAACTGACAAATTGCTTATCAGTTGGCATCAGTGCTAAAAAAAAAAAACAAAACCAAAACACTTTCATTTTTGTCTCATAAAATAAATAAATAAATGAGTAAACGTAGAATTCAGAAGTTAACAGCAATTAAGCTGAGCTTTGTTTAGATGAATGGTTCCTGATTGCAGCAAAGAGGTGATAGCAATATTTGGAATTTTATGAAGGGTAGACAGTCACTGTTTTTTCTTATGGAAAGTACACACATGTAGACAATTCATAAGGCATTCATTTTGAGGGAGACCCATGGTGTTCCAAGGCTGCCTAAAATTCAAGAAGAGTTCTTTTTTTGAATACGTCTTATTTTTGTAAAACGAGTGGATTTTAAGTATGTTTGTTTAACTCCGCTCTTGAAAAAAAAAATGCAGCTATGAGTGAGAAGAGTGCAAAAGGGCAAGGATGGATGGCACCCAGGATTTATCAGCCTTGATATCTATTTGCACACCATGCAGTTGTAGGTCCCTCAAGCATACCTTTGGACATTTGGTCACTTGGAGTTGAAGGCAAAGCACTAAGGGTTATTTTGGCTGTCAGCTTTAAATAACGACCAACTCCCTGCTCCCTTTCGGTTTAGCATATGCTTCACAAACAGGAAGATCACACTGCTACAAAATGTTAGACTGTAGTGATGGGCGTAATGACCTTTATAGTGTGTCACATCCTGCAGAAAGGTATGTCTGGTGATAGATTATATTTTCCTTTCTGACCGTGCCACTCTCTACTGGAGCCCTTTTTCTAAAATTGCTGAGACTGTCTGGGAAATTGAATTCCCATTTAGAAGTAGTCTTTCAATTTACTTTTTTAATTTTAATTATCAGCAATATATTGGAATTTATACTTTATGAGCTGCACTGTAGGTCCCTGGATGTGTGAAGTGTTTTGCTGCTTGTATAACTACTGGCATCTGTTATGCAAGATACACCGCCGGGCACTGGACTACTACTTGCGCCATTATTATACAGAAGCACAAGCTTTTCCCCATGCATTTGCCACTAGTTTTATGTGGTACAGTATGTTTTCTAGGGACGCTACTTTTCCAGGCAGGCTTTGGACAGAGAATTGTGTTAAACACAGCAACTTAAATTTACTAGAAAAATATTTCAAAATATTCAAATCCTTTTAGAGTGCAGAAAATTATAATCTTACAGAAGAAGTCTATGCTTATCTTATATGTCAATACATATCCTTAGACATTCCCAGAGTTTCCCAACCTGAGGAAAGCCTTTACCCAGCTTAAAATACCCACTGGAATAAAAAATCTTGGACAGGTGTAAACAATCTGTTTAAATATTTCAGAGATTCAATAATAACACAAATTAAAGGGAACATAGAGTTGATGTCCTCTAATAGCACTAGAGAATTGTGGGGTTTGATAGCTCTTAAAGTATCTTCACAGATCGTTTTCTATCAGCTCCTTTTCCTTTTTGGTGTCAGGGCATATCCCTGAGCGACCTGACCTGTCATTACCCCTGTTTGGAGCAGGGGGTAGACCAGAACTCAGAAAACCTCTCTGTCTCTACTGCCACGGCAGAAAAAATTCCTGGCAGTTTTTCTAGGACATTTGCTTGGTGCTTTAAAAAGCACAAGCTGCTCATCTATAATGCTCTCAGTATAAACAGTGAGTTCTTAGAGGTATAACATTTCAGCTGTACTGAATGCATTTCCTTTAATATGCCACCAAAATCACTGCAGTTCTTGAAAAAGGCTTAGAGAAATAGTTAGAGATCACCAGCCAGCCCCACTCCTCCTGACAGCACTACTCCCTAAAGGGAGGTTCCCTGCATTTGGCTGCCTTCTGCCCCCCTCATGGCAAGATGCCACTTCTAAACTGGAATTTCTCCTTCTGCTCCTATGTTTCTCCTTACCCACCCATGCTCCATAGTTCTAATTGCACTTCTATTTCTTTTTCCTCTTTTCAGAAAATAAAATTTCCTGGGTTTTAAATAGTAACACTTTATTTTAGAAAAGTAATTCCCCACCTCCCAGTTATACATCAGTGTATCTTATCATAATAAATAGGCTTTGTTGAGTTATACGGGGAGATCCAGCTTTCCTGTAGCTCAATATATTTGACTGAACTAGCTCTTCTACTTCCCACATTTTCACCAGGTCAAATATGCTGTTTCCATAGCCTATCAATGACTATCTTATTTCAACAAGAAATTCTTCCGCTACGGAAAATCTCTCCTATGATGTGCCCCTTTGAAAAGTCTCTTTTTCAAATGGATGATATTTTTCTTTCTCCCCATCTTCTAATTTGTCCTCTGTGATGAGGCATTTGATTTCCTTACAACAAACTGATACTATCTTTAAGAAAAAAAAACCAAAACATATTTCATTGGACTCACTCTTTTAGTCTCTGTGAGATATCAAAACTAACTGAAGCAATTGTGACAATATTTCTTCTGGCTTCTTCAGAGCTTGCTGGGATGCATTTCATCTAAACCTATGCTCATATTGCCAATTTATTCAGCTTTTCTTTCACATTTCTGCTTCAAATGTCACTTTTTTCTTTAACTATTAGATTACATACCACTAAATTGAGAAATAGCCTTAATCAGGACATTTCCCAAGGAATGGAATTAAACCTAATGATACTTATCAGCAAGAACTGCAGCTTAATTGCGATGGTAATTCGCTTAACTAGGATGCCTGTAGGTTATTTACTGTAATCAGATAAGGACATCTGATCCGTATTTTCCCAAGAAGGTTATCAAAAGTGTTAGTTCTAGAAAGATGTTGTAATTATATCTATGCAATATTTCAAGCGTGATACCCTCGTTTGAGTTGTTCAGCTGTTTGCAGGGGCATTGTATCTATATTCACCATACAGGCTACAGCACACATATCCTCCTTTCAGGCACAGGGGCCAAGAAAGTGACATCCTAAGTGTTCCCTAACCCTTATGGCAGGATAAAGAACATAGCAGCTCATGTTATGAATGAACTGGGAACTCATTCATGAAAGTCAGGTGATCACTTGATCTGCCTGACAGCAAGATCACATAACCAGGATTGGATTCCTGAAATAGTTAAGTAATGGCTAATAACAACTACAGAGTAGTTAACGTTGGCAAAAAAATTGTTCTTGTAAGGTCCTTGAGGATGCAACTAGAACTTGAGCCACAGTGATTTTATAACTGCAAGTGCTCTCTGTACTATTTAGGAGGCTACACTCCCTGGCATGGCTATATTAAAAGAGTGTTCAGGAAAGTGCTTCAATATGATACCTTATTTCACTGTATTTTAGCTCACTTGGCCAAATATAACAAAAGTTGAACTGCTGACAGAAGACACAATATCATTTTCAGCTCCTTAATGAGACAATAGTTTTGAGATGGGTAGGGCAACAGAAAGCTTCTTCAGACTCAAAATAGCATTTTTCTAATTATACTCCATCCCAGCATTATGCAGATGAAAGTATTCAGCCTCTCAGTAGTAGACATAATGGAACCGATCATGCAAAGCATCACTTTCAAGATAGAGGTTGTTACAATTAGGACTAAAATCAACAGAAACCACCCTCCCCTTTTTTTTTTTTATTTTTCGTTATTAACAATTTTACTGCAAGTTGCGTGTACCAGAGCTTTGAAAGTTATAGCTAATGGACAATCCATTTTTGACTATTCTCATCCTGAAATACACTGTTACTCTTTTCACTCAGTTGAGTCTCATGCTTTGCTTGTAGGTCAGGAGTTTGCTCCATCTAAGCCATCAAAGATCTTAGAAAGCAATTACTCTTTCTTTTGCTTTTCATTCTCCAATGGACATTTCTGCTTCATTGTACAGGACTGTGCTGAGCACAAGAACCATTTGCAGACCTCGTCCAAAATTTCAGTGGAAAAAAAGAGAAAATAATAAAACCTGGATATTTCCAGAGAGCTATATTTCTTGCTCTTCATTGTTTTTTTGGCAGCTACTGGTGTAGAAAGGAACCTTTGTAAATTCATTGATAGCAAGCCTGGATTCACAACAATCCGCACGATCACTACAGTTTCTCGGATAGGGGAAAGATAGTATTAACTTATAAGAGTGGTCTGATAGCTATTTTGCAGCTTCTCAGGTTGTTTTACACTCAGCAATCTCATCCCAACACTAACTCAAAGAGTTCACGTGTTCACTGCAGGACCTCATGAACAGACAAAGAACAGACAAGACAATGCATAAACACACAGTGAACTTCAAAGAAGCATTTCTATACTCGATCATTCTTTCCAGTCTTACTGCTGCTGACATCGTTGGACGTAACATTCTCCACCTAACTCATTTTCCCAAATCAAACACAGTATTTCTGTTTAACAGTTCCGTTTTATCAATATATTTTGACTTAGATTTCTAGGACAGTTGAATAGAGAACAACTTCGAGCTATTTTGGCATGGTTTGAGAGATTGATCAAGCTTTCAAAATGACTGTGTATAGCAGGGGACATAATGAGCTCTTTTAGCAGCCTCCAGAGATGCTGTACTATCTGCAGCAATCCTGTACAGCTTCTACAGGATATTCCTAGACATCAATCTTTTGACAGATATTTATAAAAAACTCAAAGCTTTTCAAGGCAGCATGCAGTCAATTCCCTGACCCAGATCCATTAGTGTGTGTTAGACTGGTGATGATGACAAAAGCTGTAAAGCTCTGGCTGCTCTCTTCTAGGAGTTTAGTGCTGCTGACACTTTTGGAGCTCACTTGAATTCCATCTTCCTGTCAGAGCTCTGCTCATGCTCTTTGCAAAGGCTCCCTGATCTTACTGTCAGGTATATGTTTCCAGTCAAAAACATGAGCAGTCTGTAAAATCTGAAGTGGAAATATGGATATACAGTCAGTGGTATAGCCATTTCACAGGGTGAAGTTTCACCAGTGGGTTCTCTTGAACCTAACTGAGCTTGTCTCCCCTTTAAACTCTCTGTGGGAGCCATCTGGAACACATACACAGAGGTTGGATATTTCTTGCTCTATATTATAGTCAGTCATCCTTCTTAGCTAGTAGCAACATGCTATTCACAGTAATTATATTTAGGATTTTTTCAGATTGTCCCTCAACTGTGTAACCTAGATGAAGAGACAAATATTATTTCTTGATCAAAGATCTCTTGATCTCTTTACTCTTGGAAGCATGAGATTACGATGTTGAATGAAATTATCTTCATCGTCATTTTTTCAACACAATATTCCACCTGCATTATTCACAATTCACATTCACAATTTAAGAGCATTCTACATTTAAGAAAGTATATCAAGACCTCACTGTTCTTTTCTCCCAAAATATGAGTTATAATAGTTTTGTGGCTTTTCTTTATGTGAAAGAAAAGACAAAATCTTTTCCTGTTATGAGTTTAGACAACTTAGAGCCACTTAAATAAGAGGTATTACTACAGCCTACTTTACGTGATTTTTCCAGCTATAAAGATTTTATTTACAGCCGACTTTGCACTTAAGTCATCTTGAATTTACACATAAATAAAAGCAGTCTCCAAGACTAAATTCCTCAGGCCATTAAATTTTTGCACATTTAAAGTAGTAGGATGCATAATCTTCCTGTGACCTTGATGCGGAACTACATTACTAGCTAGTGAAACAATAAAGACATCAAATTTAATTCCAAAATAGGAATATATTTCATTTTCAGTACAGGACTGCAGGATTTATCATTACAGCTGAATAAATATCTCGCCATTGAAAAATAGTGTAAAAATGTGATACTTCAGGACATTTAAAAACAAATCCTAAGTTTGTGCCCAATTTGCAAATAAATTTCCTTAAAAAATCAATTCTTTCATCCAAGCAAATATTTCATTTTGAAATAAAAATTAAATTAATTGAAAAAGAAAAACACTTAGAAAATTCTAAAAGCCAAAACCAAATTGTTTAGATTGAATGCCATTTTAATCCAGCAACCTAACTCTAAGAATTTGAATGACAAATTCTTTAGTATTTTTAAAAACTCTTCTTAAATCTGGTGTAACAAAAGCCATGTATTCATCTTGCTTTGGTTGGGTTGGTTTGGTTTTTTATATAACTACCTACAGCTAGCAGAAGCGGTAGTATTTTTAGTAAAGGAATGATGTCTGAAAGTCCCAAATTGCTCTTATCAATTAACTTTATCATAGCTATTTTATTTTTTGCTTTTTAGTTTTGAACAAGCCAAAATAAGAAGGTAGACAATAACTATAATGGTTTCACAGAGATTTTTGTCCAACATAAATTATATGTAACCGTAGGACTTCTAGCCTCTTTTAACAATTGAGTTACAAAATTCCAAGAATGCTGGGTGCACAGAATTATACTCATGCAGTCCTATAGGGAAAATCTATAGAGAAAATCACAGGTATGTAAAGTTTAGCTGTGGCAATTGCAGTGTCTCCCTCTTTCAGCATACTTTGTTCTAGGTGGTTACTGGAAGTCATGTCTTTCACATAAGGATAGCTCAGTGGCTATTAACCAATTTACAGTGACTCTTAACCAACTTGTTTACTTTCTAAAGTAAACAAACCCTCAATTTCAGTTTCCCATCATTCACCAGGATGCAATTTGGAACAGTTTAGGAGATGTCACACTAGCATCTGAACTGCTAGCAGTCAATGCAGAGAGATAATCAAGAGGAGTTCTGAAAGCTGGAAAGCTACTGCAAGGAGCAACTTTTCCCAGCTAAGTCATCCCCAGAACAAACAGCCTTCACAGAGTAATTCAGTGCACACTGAGAAGACAAGCCTCACTTAAATCATTAGCAATGATCCAAATACAAATTGAGATGCAATTATTAATTTATTACTCATTAATATTTAATACTATCTTAATTATCATGGAGGTAAATTATTTTTCATCAACTCTCAAACAAGCTTGTAAAATTCATGTATTTTTTTTCTCTTTTGGCTCATATAATAGTATCCTTTGGGCAATGTATACTCCTTCCCTTAAACATAAGATTGTTCTGAAGTATATATCCTCATCCAGCTCAAAGGTAACTATTATAAAATGCTTTATTGATTCATGAAAATGCTTTTCTTTTCTGTAAGCACCACACTGTAAACTGGTGTTCATTGATTTCCTTGTGCATCTGTGTATTATTCAGATGTGGTGATGCTACATTGGGCTGGGCAGCTCAGAATGGCAGAAACTTTCCCTAGGGAAACTGAATTACCATTAAAGAAGGAAATCCATAATCATACATTTTCCTTAGGCATAATTCCTAGCTACATGAAATAAGATATTACTATTATTAAAATCGCAATGTAGTAACTCACCTAAAAATTTCATCTAAAAAATCACTTTCCATAACTAAAGCCACTATCTCAGTAATGGTCTCATTTTTGTAACTATGTTTGCATCTGTTTGCAATTCCTACCCTGTGGGCCTTCAGTGGTCGTACTCCAAAGTAGCACCTTGCCAATCCTAGCAATCGTCAAGGTCAAGAAATGCTTTTCCTTTGCCATTCTAAAGCAGCATTTGGAAAGCTGTCAATTATATGTTTTATTAGTTACTTCAAAGTTAGTGTGGCACACCCATTTCCATCTGATTAAATTAACCTCCTTAAATCTTGATAAGCATAATTAGTATGTTAAAGTCTTTCCACTGTACAACTGCATTTTAATATCTATGTGATCAAGAGGACAATGTAAGCAAAACATGTCCTTTCAATATATAAATTAATGAATTTCATGATTTAGCTCCCTTTATAAGACTAAAATATTTGAAGACTCGAATTCCTACTGAACAGAATTTTAACTTGAAGTGGTTTCTCAGTAGTAATCCTCTTTTCAGCTGTCGCTCTTGAAATAACGTAGTAGTGTAAACTCTTTTTGCTGTACTACTAAAAATAAACAGCTAGGGACCAAGCAAAACAAAATACATGTTTTCTACCCTTTCTACTCACTAAATAAATTTCTTTTGGTAATGACATAAAATGAAAAATTAAATCTCCCCTCAAATCTTGGAAAACATATAATTTCTTTTGTTTAGTGTTTTCTTTTGCAGAACACTTTTATGTTGATTCTGTAAGTAAATGACCTTCAGGACACGAAACTTTTACGACATAAAATGAAAATAATCTATTATCAAAAAATACGTGTATTAGAATCATAACAAGATAAAATATAGCAAGCACATGAAAGCTTGCTTTGGATTTGTTTGTGGAAATTTTCCATAGGCAGAGGCATAAAAAGGAGCAGGACTGATACTATAGCTATGGCTTTTTTTCTTGTTTTAAGGTGGGTTTTTTTGCTTCTGATAGGTCAGGAGTCTCTTGTGGAAACAAAAACATTTTGTTAAATGTTCAAATTATTAGTGGTCTAAAATTCAGCTTAACATTAATTTATTCAAGTAAAATGATCCACTTCCAAATTAAACTTTATGTAATCAACATACTTTGCCAATAGAGAAAACTTTAAAATGTGCTCGTATTACATCTCAGTAGTTGATGGGCACAGCAGGTATTTTAAGAAAACACTTTCTGTACTAAAATTGGCTTTGAGATATACAGTATAAATCTGGAACCAAAAACGATACATGCTTGAGAGACTATAGTCCTAGAAATGCACAGGCTGGTTTATCTTTTTAATTTCTCTGAGACAAAAATGCAGACTAATTAAAAGAATTTTAAATGACTTTTCACTTGTGACATTAACCTCCTTTCACACACAGATACAAATCTGTCATAGGTATATAGAGTATCATTAGCGTTCAGAAAAAATATTTTTCAATAAAATGAGGAATAAATAAAAAAATTCAAAAGCATGCTTAATTTTCCGACTGAAACGAGACAAGAGCTTTGAGTTCAGGACAATCTAATCTCCTTCAAAGCCTAGAAGGCAAGAAAGAACCCTGACAAGAAAAGCTGTAAATAACAATATCAATGGAGGATACATCCTTCAAAATAGGAGCAAATCAATTACAAAGTAATCCATTCCTAGGATATAACATTACTGTGTTAGTACTTCACATTTATTAAAAAAATCAGGCACTACATTTTTTTTTTTTTTCTGACTAATAAGGAGAGAACCACCAGCAATAGCTTTTTTTTTTTTTTTTTTCCTAAGAGACAGAAATTCAGTCTCAAGCTGTTCCAGCTAGGAACTCTTGACAATTTGGAAAACACACTGCTACCCAGGGACTGAAGTCAATGGGCTGGGAATTAAACTCTAAGATCAGTCCCAGCTAAACCATCTTAGAAAGTGAAATTGCAGGTAACATTAGAGTTTACACAGGCAAACAATTAAAGTACTAAGAAGTAAAATCTGCATGCAACTCTTAAGTTATTTCTTTCTGGAATATTCCACAGAAATAAGATGCATTTTCACTGAGCTGGCATGAATGTGGAAAGGAATAACGGAAATACAAAATGCTTTCAGTTTTGATGAATTTCTCACAAGATTGATTAATAAAAGAATGCAGATTATGCTTCAGTTCATATCAGAATATTTCCTCTTTAAGTAACTCTTAACCTTAATATGATAAAATAAACATCATGTATTCCGCAAGAGTTAATCAAATGTTCATCTATAATGCTAGTAGCTTTATTAGGTAGAGTCTCATGGATAATTGCCATCCATATGAAATTAAAACTTCATCAATTGTGTTGTGCCTGGTTGCCTTCCTAGAAGCATTGAAAATTGTGCATTTCAGAATCCTAGAGACTGCAAACTAACAAAAAGTAATTAGGCACTTTAATATCACTTTGGCTAGAGCATCAACAACCAGTAATAGGTTCCCATTAGTTTTTGTTTTGCAGTACAGTACATACCCACACAAACAAACACCCACACAAAGCAAAACCATTTTTAGTGCAGGGCTTTTATTCAATTTTGTAGAACAAAGAAGAAATCATTAAGAAAGAGCTTATGACAGGTTTAACCACTACCAGACCTTAGTTTACTTAGCACTTCAAAAAACGTGTTCGTTGTGAAGTTCCTTAGAAATATTTTCATGCTTAGATATCACTTGAAAATACATGTGAGCTCTGGTGAACTATGTTTCAGTGAGGTTAGCACTGTAATTTTTGTAATAGGTAGTGCTTTTGACAGGCAGATCTTCCCCTCTGGACAAGTGTGCACACTACATTTGCCTCATCTTGTGATTTAAGTCATTGGTGTTTTAGCTGCCTGCACAGAGATTAACATCATCATCATCAAATGACTAGTAAGTGTCTAGAGAACTGTGTTCCAATCACTAGCAGACAAAGGAGACACCTAAAACATTCATGTACAAAAGTTGTGGGCTGTAGAAGTCTAAAAAGGCATACACTAAAAAGAAAAAAACACTTTAACAGTATGCTTGACAGGTCACCTCTGAAAAAAAGCCCTGCTAGAAAAATAACTTATAATTTCTTTTCTTGTATAAGTCTCATCTCTGTCAAACACTCAGATTAAAACCCATTACTTAACTACAAACATTATGGCCTTCTTTTATATAGTGTTTATCAAAACCAAACTCTTTAATGATGTCCTTCTTTATAAGCAGATGTTACGGTAAAATCCAGAAACAAGGATAAATGTAGATGTGCCCTTAGGCAGTCCTGACTGTAGGCAGATCCAAAAGTGTATCTAGTTTTCCCTCTGCCAGAATATGCTTATGATATTAATGTTATTAAATTTTAAGGTACTTTAAAATACTAATATTAAATGGTTTTAATTATTAAAATATAAATATTCGGATTAAAATATTAAAAAAAATTATCCAAATATACTTAATGTATCAGCTAGAAATATGCATAGTCTACTAGGTATGTATCAATCTCCATAATTGATACCATCAATCATAAAATGATATATAAGATAATTTTCTAATGCGTTAATTCTGTCTAATAAAGTTGTCATTCAAAATTATTTTAAGAGACATATATAACATTTCCCCAAAGAAGCCTCCCAGTAATTTTGGATCAGGCACCCTGTGGGTTCATGTGGTACTGTTAATAACATAACCTTCAAAATAAAAATGAGAAATGAGAACTTTAGTAAGATTTCAGAACCAACATTTCTGATGAAGAAAATCTCTTCCTTCATCAGTTCACAGTAGAGGTTCTCAATGAACTGGTTAATACTGCTTCCCCTTCATAGTTTTATCCCACTTTCTTCTCAGTCCTGATTTCACTTGCTTATCACACATACAAGTTTAGCACCGTGACTAAGAGATTTCTGGGTTCAACATGTATGCAAATTACTATATACAGAGTATGACATTGCAATAGCACTAAACTGCAAAGTCATGTCTTCGTAAGTTGTTTAATACCAGAAGGCTTCAGGAGTGCCCTATTACTTGAAAAGGTGAGTAAGATACAGTTTAGATATAGTATAAAAAATTATATAAATGATGACTGAAAACCTGTATTTTATTACTGTCTATCCCTATAAACTCTTCAACTTTCCAACATTCCGATTGCCAGAAATTCAGTCAATTAGTTCTAAAAATACCTGACATGTAGCATCATCACTGAAAGCAATGCAGCAGCTGAGTAGTGGAGCACAGCTGTTGGCTACCAAAAAGGTATTTTCCTCTTCCTTCCTTTCATTCCTGTAAATCAGTTGATGAAAGTATTGCTTTACACAGGGCTTGGGAAGTGAATGGGGCCTGCTACATTTTTAAATTATTCCAGAAGAGGAATTCTTTCAATGCCCCGAAAGGCAATTACAACTCATTGGTGTAGAAAGCAGAAGTGGCACCAGAAACAATATTCCAAGTTTATCTAGTGTAACAAGAAAAGCAAGGAGTCCAATATGCTAACCTCTGCTGCAAAGATGAAATAATGTCCCAGTCTTTTGGCCCATGTTTGTATCTCAGATCTACACAGTTCAAATCTTCGTTCCAGGCAAAGGTCTCCTGATCATTGCCCTAGAGTTCTTCCTGGAGTTCACAGCAGAGAGCAGCAAAGCTCCAAAGGGAGACGTGGAAGGCTCCCCTCACAACGGCACATTCTTCATGACCAACATGCTCTCCAGAGCAGTGAGAAGTCAGTTGGGATTACTTCAGGATAGAGGTGAATAACTAGTTTGGTTTCCAACGTCCCAAGTAGTGGGATCCCAACAGTTAGTTGTATAAAAAGAGCACCACTCTTTCCTCTGGTTTTCGTGCTTAGACATTCACATTCATATGGTGGTTAAGGGGCTCTAAACTCCCTGTATTCTCTTCTGGAGCTACATCTTGAGTAGCTTGTGTCATATCACAGCTTTCTGGATTGAACCAGTTGGGCCAGGGCACCCCAGCATGTTGCCTAACAGAGGCCTGATGCAGGAAACAGCTGCCACTGCTTAAAACGCCAGACTTTTTCCATGAGCCTTTCTGATTTGCCTGATGAATCAGGTATTCTCAATTGAGCAAGTGAAGAAGACAAGTTATTGTAGTATCACAGTCAGTCTGCGCAGTTGATGAGAATTGGGGTTGTTTAATTCCAAACATGATAAAGACTTTTAAAGTT
Source organism: Amblyornis subalaris (assembly GCA_018881555.1). NCBI lineage: Eukaryota > Metazoa > Chordata > Aves > Passeriformes > Ptilonorhynchidae > Amblyornis > Amblyornis subalaris. The sequence continues at coordinate 7,056,463 of JACAXG010000033.1, read as the reverse complement.
AATGTGCAGTTTGTACTGAATAATAACAGGAAAATATTATAATGAATAGTTAATCATCACTTAATTAAATTTTCAGGATACAAGGGCTACTAAGCAATTAAGCAAATACTCTGTACTTAAGGGCATAATTAAAGGGCCTTCCTGCTTCCTGCATATAACATAATTTAAAAAATTTCACATTTCTCATGATCGTTTCTACCAGGAAATACCTGTGAGGCAGAAAAGAGATTATGCAGCAACATTTCATTGTTTCCTCAAAGCTGTCACAATTGAAAATAATGTTATAAACACTCTACATAATAATCATTCATAAAAGCAATTGTTTGTGAAGTGTAGCATATTAAGGGTCAATGCACTATAACTAGATTGCTGAAATAATAGAATGTGATCTTTTCAACAGTTTTGTACCTGTGACTGATTCATCATACCCTTCCATCTGTAGCTAATAAAGTCTGACTGGCATTCTGCTTTTGAGCCTGTTAGCGGTAGAGGTAATATGACGGAGCATTATGAGACTGGATGTTGTCTAAGGACAACAAATATATGTATGCAAACATTGTGATATTTTAGAAAAAAAGTCAAGATTTATAGATTGAGGTTTATTAAATCTAGCAGTATTTATCAGAATGAGTTCTGGTTTGGAAATCCACATAAGCGCTCAGGATTCAGAACACTAAAGTCAATTCTCAGTCTCTGATTTTCAGTAGTATGTGTAAAATTAACAGAAAAAGATATTTCAAATTGAGTATAAATATATAAGCTGATTCAGATTCACACTTTCCTTCTTTCTCAATTCATTCTGCTATTTGAAACATTCCTGCCGTCATGGCATCATAAGCTGCTAGAAGCAACTGGAGACTTTCGCAAGAATTCAAAAAAAGCAACCACCTCCAGTTCTGTAGTATCTGCTATGTAGCTCTGCTTGTAGAGGCCTTACTAAACTGGTTCAATAGAATGCTATGACAGGTATTGACTACTCTGGTTTACCTTATAGACTCATTATTCCATTGGTCTCTTCTCTCAACCATAACACTTATTCCATCTCTCCTAATTATCTTGCCATCCAATCCAACTTCTCTACATTTTCTGAAATATGTACATTCAATTTTTGTAAGTTCTACAGGGCTGGGAACAATGACAAATCTAATGTGGCTATGCTGCTTTTTAATGTGCTATCTTTAAAAGAATTATTTAACCATGTCAGGAAACAATGGCCAACTGAGAAAACGTAGAAGTAAATGCATCAGATTTTCACAGTTGCTTTGTTCTATTTCTGACTGACATTTTGACAGATATTTCCTTGGGTTTCCTCCTGGAAGGCAGGTAGAGCATGGTTATTCTAATTTTAATGTATGAAGTGCAAAATGAAAAGACACACAAAGAAGGAAGTTCTTCATTATTCCTCCTCAAAAAACTTAGGAACTGAGTCATCAGATTTCTTTGCTATTTATCCTACAAGAGCAGTGTATTTAGATGTCGGGAAACTCATATCTAAATTCCAGTCTACACTTTCTTACACAGAAGTGGTTGCACAGTTCTTCCCACCTACTCATAGTCTACCGCAAGACCCAAAAAAATCCCAAAACAGCACAACAACAACAACAAGAAAACGCTCCAAAAACCAACCACCTCCACACTACAAAACCCTCTATAATAGCAACACTGTAAATCTGCCAGTGCTTTCCTCTGTCTCGCACTTTCTCTCTGGTTAAACAGTCATGTCATCACTAGCATACACCATCTCATCTCCTCATGAAGACAGCTGCCAAGATCGAAGCTGCTGAGACAGCAATGACTGCAAAATAAACCAGGCAAAAGCAAATAAAAAGAGATTATACTTTTCCGGGGCCAATCACCTAGTTCAAATCAGTGCAAAGTTCACATGCACTGGTGCTCAGTCTCAAGAAGAGAATTTAGCCGCAGACAGAAGCTATATGTTATTGACATAAATTGAATTCATGCTGAATTTTTCTTAGGACCTTCTACAGTACACATTAGCATTTAACAGTCTACCACTGTTTTTATGAACAGAATGCTAATGTGACAGCCATCTACTTTCACTCCTCCATAATTTTCTACATAAGAATCCTTACAATGCAGAATAAATTTTATAGCAACACAACACTTGAAATTTTCTTGGAGGAGTTCTACTTTGAAACTTATTACACAAACACTTTGCTTACTCAAAACCAGCACAAGCATATTGATTTCATGGAGATGCTTTTCATTAGTCAGCTGGACATCTTTCTGTTAGGACACAAAAACCCCACTAACAGCACATTTTCTGGGAAATTTTTGTTTCTTCAGAAAGTGTTCTGTTGGTGTTATCTAAGTTATCTATGGAAAGGAACTTACAGTATTCTAAAAAAACTTGGCCAAAAATTTGAGATCAGTATAGTGAAGACACTACAATCAGGGATGTCTTTTCATAAAATATTCCTTGAATCTCACCTTCTTAGCATCTCTGTCAGGTGATTAATTTCCCAGGATCCCACTCAGACTCTTAGATATGTTTTTCTTGAGCCTGTAAATTCTTAAAGCGTACAGCTTCCAGGGAACTGTGTGTTTTTTGAATCCTGTCTTTCAAAGCAGGTAGTTCAGTTAAGAATTAAAAAATAAATACGCTGCAATCCTTGTTGCATCCTTGTAAATTCTGCAGTGGAAGGTGCCATATGATCAAGTCTTGCAGAATGCCATATACATGATCTATTGGACTCCAGTATCAATTAGGAACTTCTCAAAATTTTTTTCTGCCCATGAGAACTCTATTCCACAATTACTGAAATAAAAGCAGGAAGAAGGAAGAATATTTGTACCATTTATATGCAGGAACCTATTGTAGTGTTCAAAAATTCGTCAGTCCCTTTTGCAATCCATTGGAGTTAAAAAAAAAGGCGGTGATAGAAGTGGGGTATTACAAACTGTCCTTTGGATACTCCTCTGTATCTGTCATTCATTTTTCCTGACAAGAAAGACTCCACAAAATAGTAAGGCAACTAAAATGGGTGATGTGATTATTCCTTAAAAAAATCATTTTAGTGGATATATATTTTGGCAATCAAAAGATCTTGTTTCTGTATTTGAATGAAAACAAATTCTGAAACATTGATATACTTTGTAAACCCTTCACTTGCTTAGTCAGTCAGTTATACATTTAAACATCAAAATGTTCATGATTTTGTGCAATATCCAACATCACTGAGTATTAAAGGATTTTCAAATCTATTGCACACATGAATCTTAAAATAAATCAAGATAAGGTAAATCAATACAGGAACAAGATTGCACAGGGTGCTTTAAATTCTCCACCATCTCAAGTCTGTACCAAAGGAGGAGTAATTTCTAAAGCCCTTTCCAACCACAGTTACTACCAGAATTTGTCATATTTTAAGCAAGCATATGAACCGGATAGGAATGAAGCGCGAGTTATAAATGACTGTGTAAGAATGCCAAAACATTCTTTCCCTCCTTTCTTCCTCCAGAGAGCAACCTGGAAGGCTAACTGAAGTCACTCTCATTAGTTCCAACTAACAGAAGAAATGCCTCAGTGTTAAGTACCTGAATAATAATAATGAGAATGAAGAAAGAATTCACTTTCAGGTTTTTTTCCTCTTTTCCCCTTTGCTTTTGTGTATCATCTTGATGTTGCATAAACATCTTTTTATTCAATGATCTTCTCATCAGGAAAGTCTGAGCTTTTGAGTTGCAAAAGTGCCATGGGATTCCTCTTCACAGAATTTCATTTGTCTTTGTAGTCTGCAGTTTCTGGTCTCAGAAATACAATACCAAAAGTCTGAAATATGAGCATCAGTAACAGCAGCAATAGCATACTCGAAACATAAGCTTCTTTGGGGATCATTGTGAAAAAATGTCAATTAAACAAGATACTATCACTACTTGCCTTATGACATAGAGTTCCCTTCTGATTATATGCTATGCGATAAGCAAAACCAGCGTTTGTTCAGAGTATGTGTGGATTTTTTCTCAAATTATTTTCTTCCCCAGCTGTATGATTCTGTTATTGAATTTCTCTCTTCTTCATCTATTGCTCACTCCTGAGTTTCCATCCAAGTTGCTTGCTAAATACTGCTAACACTCTTTTAGATGAAATTGAGAGTTCCATTTACAAAAAGTCTTGCCCAGCCTTGTCTTCTAACTTCCTGGAGTAATGCTGAAGGAAATTAATGTTTATTTAATGTCAGTTTTAATGCTGGCATATGGCATTTTGGAAATATGTTAACCTAAGGACAATTTATCAAATAAAATTAGAAATGGAAGAGATAACCCTTTCCAATCCACATTGATTATGTTGTTAGTTTACGATTCCGAAAAAGATTAATATAATTTATGCCAGACAACATAACTTGCTCAGCTTCTTTGATATTACTTTTTCTTTTTGTTTTTAATGATATAACAAAAACGACTGATTAGATCAACATAATATTCATAGGCCTTCTCACATTAGGGATATAGCTACTCGGTAAACCATAATGTAAATGTGTACGGCTTTTCTTTGTAGTTCATATGTGTATAAGTTTGTTTTTCAGATGCTCACTTGAATTACATGTAATGTATAGTCATGAGCGTGATTAATGGGATAGAGATTCTAGTGTCGCACCATTACCAAAAAGACTGTCACAGTTCTTGGATGCCTGAACAAGAGAAATATTAATTAGACATGGATCAGTTATTTTTTCCATTAATTTTTAGTGGTACTAAGAATATTTTGCAAATGGTTTAAGAAGATTAATGAAAAAAATTGGAGGCACTTCGGAAACAATGATCCAGAATGATGAATAGACTGTAAAACGTGACATTAATAACTATTCAACAACATTCACCCCAAAATCTGTGTAGTTCATCACTTTGTAATCAAGTAGTTAATTAATCACACCTATTTAATAACTTAATATAACCAGACTCAATGCTTGATAGTGAAAGTTGGGTACGTTCTTACAAAGGATTGAAAATACTTTTTTTGTGTCATGGTAAATTTCTAGTAAAATTTTTACTGCTTCTTTAATCTTTCTGTTAAAAATGGTTATTGAGATTTTTGAATTCTTGGGAACTTGTTTACTTCAGTTTGATTTCCAGCTGCAGGTTCATTAGGTCTCATAGCAGCGGATTGAGTGAGGTGCTATGAGGTCTGTTTGCATACATGATCACACTGCTCCTCTGGACTTCTAGTTTGTGACTCTACAGAAAGACTTTGAAATTAATTCCCCGAGAGATGTAACTTTAGAACTCTGCTAATGAGGAATGACCACAGAAAACGAATGGTTTAGTTTTGTGTTCTGCTTTGTATGCAAGCACCCTCTGCTTGAAAATATGCCTACTTTGGATTGCTCATAGTAGTTTCTTTTGTGCCAACCACTACTTTCCCTTGTCAGGAAGAGTGAATCTGGCCTCATAATTGAATATGCTTGTTACACTACTTGTAATGATAATCTAAACATCTGCAGGCAGAATCTTGGCATCCTCTTGCACCCTCTGATTATAAATAACAAAGAGATGTATAAAAATAATTTTAAGATTTATTCAATTCCATTTCACTGAATGATAGCTGGTTTTTTTATGTTTACTGACAAAAGAATTTTCTATAATATTGTAATAAAGGCAATTATTGTCTCTTTGTACAAGAATCGTGAGGTTAACATCCACAATTGGCTGTTATTGGAAGAAGAGAAGAACATAAAATATGCTTGCAGAAAGAGTTATGTGTTTGTCTTATATGCACAGCAAAGAAAAAAATCCATATATTAAGTAGTTTCAATAATGCAAGAACATCAACTCACAGATTTAGAGACCCAGCTCTGAAATACTAAAGTGTAAAGACCTTTTTTTAGTAAAATGAAGCATTCCAGAATAACAAAGGTGATTTTCATCAAGCATAGAGCTGCAGGCACAAGGAAGATTGGGAATCTTGCATCCGATTAAGTACCAAATGAAAGCATTTCCCAGGCACAGTTTTTTTCAGGGATAAAAAGAACTGTCAAATGCAATCAGAAATTGGTGTTTTAAATTGAGAACTGTAGAATGCTCTAATTATCTGAAAGAACTGGCAAGCTTGGGCTTGATGACATTACTGATCAAAAGTAACCTCAGAGGTTTTGAAACTTTGTTCTTATTCTGAAATCTTAGAGATATATTATTTGAAACTACTATTTTTCTGTATTCGTCTCAGTTCTTGTTAGACTACTGTGTTAAATGATTTCTAGGTTACTTGCAAATTCTTTTATTGCTGCAAAAGGTAAAATCAGGCTTTATATAAAATAACCTCAAACCAATCCACCCTCAAATTTATATCTAAAAATTATCCTTTTTATTTACTGTCATTTTTCTCTTGTTTTTTGGTCTCTTAAATGAATACACATATATCTCCAACATGATTAAAATGAACAATCATATGTGCTTTTTTATTTGGAGAAGTAATTTGTTATCTTTTTAACTCATCTGCCATCTATGAACAAGAAGTTACATGAACACGCTAATTTTTTTTTTTGGAGGGAAGGGATTCTGCTTCTGTGCAAGAATTCGTGCATCTGTGTTGGCTTTGGAGAAAAGACAGATAAAAAGCACAATACTGAAATGGAAAGATTCCTCTCTCCAAGACAACAAAGCTCTGCAGAAATCAAGCACCATCATCTATTTCAAAGTGGGTAGCAGGAGACTGGACTCAGTCCAAGGCATCCCTGGAGGCCATCACCTAGAGCCATCCCTGCTTTTAAACTTCAGAGCTCTGAAGCTCTGGAAAGCAGACCAGACCTGGATTTATCACTGCACAATTTCCAGTTTGCTCCTTCAGTCTTTTTTTCTGTTTCCAGAAACGGCAGAAATCTGTCCTCAGTCTCTTCACATCTTATGTTGTGAATAAAGTCAGCCACATTCGCAAGCACAGAAAATCTTTATTTTGCATGACAAGGAGAAAAATACATTATATAAATAACCACACAGGCTCCACGAGCTCTCCCTGAGCTTGGAGCATTTCAATATTCAAAAGTTAATCACTTGATCCGATCAAAGACTAATTCCTTTGGAGGTAAGCCTTCATTAAAAAAAAACTTGTGGCGTTTTTTTTACCTGTCACAATTCTCTTTAAAGAGTCACAGAAGCATTGGGACCTTAAAGATCATCTGGTTCCAACCCCCTTGCCATGGGCAGGGACACCTTCCGCTAGAGCAGGTTGCTCACAGCCCCATCCAACCTGGCTTTGAACACTCCCAGGGATGGGGCATCCACAATTTCTCTGGGCAGTCTGTTCCAGTGTCTCACCACACTCATAGTGAAGAATTTCTTTGCAATATCTCATCTTAACTTCTATCTAAAGTTTATCTAAACCTACTCTCTTAATTTAAAGCCATTTCCCCTTGCCTATCACTACATACCCTTGTCAAAAGTCCTCCCCCCATCTCTCTTGTAGGCCCCTTTAGGTACTGGAAGGCTGCAATGAGCCTTCCCTGAGCCTTCTCTTCTCCAGGGTGAACAACCCCAGGTGTCTCAGTCTGTCTTCACAGGAGAGGTGTTCCAGCTCTCTGATCATCTTCATGGCCTCCTCTGGCTTGTTTCTTTGGCCCATGTCCTTCTCATGTTTTGGGCCCCAGAACTGAACAAACCACTCTATGCAGAGTCCATCCATCAAATCCATGTTTCCAGTTAAAAGACAAGGATGTCATGTGGGACAGTGGCAAATGCTTTGCTCGAGTCCAGGGAGTTGATGTCAGCTGCTCTTCCCTTATCCACCAATGTTGCAATGCCATCTTAGTAGGTGACCAAATTTTTCAGGAACTATTTGCCTTTAGCACAGCCATGCTGGCTGTCACCAATCACCTCATTATTCACCATGTGTTCCTATAGTAATGTCACCTGTTCCTGCCCTCCTTTTAATCCTGACCCAGAAACTCTTGGTTGATTCCTCTTCCATCTGCAGGCAGACCTCCTTGCACTCCAGCTGGCCATTGACATAGAGGGCAACACCACCTCCTCGTCCCTGCTGCCTGTGTTATCTAAAGAGCCTGTATCCTTCCATTCTAACACTCTAGTCATAGGAACAATCCCTCTATGTCTCCATGATGCTAATAAGATCGTAGCCCTGCAGGTCTGCACATGTCTCTAACCGTTGCTTATTCCCAATGCTACATGCTTTGCATAGAGGCATTTAAGTTGGGCCCTCAGTGAAGCTTAGTGGCTGGAATTCCTTTGTGCTGCTCTTCAGGTGTTTTCCTGCTGACCTGCAACCTCTCTCTCYAGCCTCTCGGCATCTGTTGCTGGCCCCGGCATCAAACTGTTAGATTGAGGCTCTCCTTCCCTGTCAGCTTTAGTTTAAAGCCCTCTCCATGATCTTAAGAGGCCTATGACTAAAGATGCTCCTCTCCTTCTCTGACAGATGGACTCTTATCAGCCCACAGTAGACCACATTTCTCAAAGTGAGTTGCATGGTCTAAGTAGAAGAATCCCTGGCTGTGGCACCATTTCTGCAACCATTTGTTGATTCTACAGATTTCACTGGCCTTTTCAAACCCTTTCTCTTTGGAAGGACTGATGAAAAAATAACCTGTGCTCCAAATTCCCTCACTGCAACTCCCAGAGCTCTGTAAGCCTTCTTGATACTCCTCAGTCTGCTTGTGGATGTATTGCTGGTGCCCACATGAAACAACAAAAGCAGATAATAGTCATTGGACTGAGAGAAAGAACTTTATTGCCAGCCAATAGTTTCAAATTTCATTGTCTGCTTTTCCTTTTCCTCAACTAGAAGTGTAGTGGACACTGAAGCAAGGGTAAATATTTTTGAAAGCTGAGACACAGAAGACAGCATGTAGAGTTACAGCTTGCACTTATCAGCAATATTTCTGACTGTGTTTACAGCAGTTAAGTAAATAAAAAAACTAAAGAAACATTTCAAACAGGTGACAAATAATATGCCGTAAATAATTCACAAGTCTTGTCCAGGGCAGAAATGAGATGTTTCAGTACTAACTGAACAGTTAAAATTAACTGGTAGGCTCTGCTCAGGAACATGAGAGGGACCAAAAAGCAGCACAACCTTGGCTGAGACATAGGCATCTGGCAGTCTGCCAGGTAGGAGGTGTAAAGCAATACCACCCACAGGGTCCAATGACAGAAACAATTCCTCCCACTTTCTAGACTGTGCCTTAGGCTCTGACAGAACAAGATGACCCTTAGTTACAAGCAAAATTTCAGCAAAATTAATATAACTTCATGCAGACAAACCCGAGGTGGCACTTCTATGCTTCACCTTATGTATGCAATTTAACAGTCTGTTTAGCATCACTCCACAGTGCAGCTCATTTCCTTCATCAAGAACCAGAGTCACGAGAGCAGTTGCTGACTTCAGTTTCCTGACCCAGAAATCCTAGTAAAGCAAGTAGTTTGATCTGATTATTTCTTCGTACCCTGTGTATTTGTAAGACTATGGTTTATCACCTAAACCATTCAAACAACACTCTGTAAAATCTGTTATACATATGTATAATGCTATTTTGGTAAAAAAAACAAAAAAAAAGACAATTGAAAGGAGCAAAATTATTGGAAGTTAACATCCCTTAAAACAGCATTTGTCCAAGGTTTTATTTGTCCAAACCTTTTGTTTTACATATTTTTTTCTCCTACTCTAAGTTCTAAAAAACCCAAGTGAAAATTTTCTTTTTTTTTTTTTTGTAACCCCTGCTGGTATTAATGAAACTTTGAGAAATTTGGCATCCTAAAAAAGTCAGATGGAATAAATATCACATCTAAAATATAGGTTTATACATCTGTGTTAGTTGTTTATACTTTTTTTGTAGTCATTAAGGAATAACATCATATCTGGTCCTACAAGGCAGGTGAGTTGAACTCAAGTAGTATGTGCTTCTCTATGTTGACTGTGAAAGGATTTTATACAACTAGCTCAGATGCACACAGGTATAACCTAGACATGTAATTCTACCCAAGAATTCTCACAATATTCCAGTGAATCTGTCAGACATGCATAAGGTCCAAGAAAGAAACATAAAAAGATAAACATTTCTTAACTATCAGAAATAATTCCCCTGTGGAATCTCCCTGGGACTTGGGTGTAGGAGAAATTCAGGCTGAAAGTTTAGTTCTAAGTTAAATTTAATGTTTTATTTTCATTTTACCTCTAATTGTTTGGCACAGCCAAGAGATGGATGTTATTCCAGAAAACAGAGTATAATTTGCATTGTTTTACTACTGAAGTAGGCTGAAAGTTCTGACATAGGAGCTATCATATTTGGATTTTTACAACTCAGCTTTGAAGTAACTGATGGTTCACAAGTACGAATTCTTGATAACTTGCTCGATTAGATGGAGAAGTAACGAGCAGAAGAGGAGAGAATGATCCTGTGTGAAGCTCAACAGTTCTGCTTGTTTTACCCTCCTAGTCAGGCTGAGCTTACAAATTTACCTTTAGACATCCTTTTGCTTCATTTTTCATCTTCCCCCCTGCCCATACTCCCCAATTTCATTGTACGTCCATGAGGTTCAGATCTGGACAGGACATTCATTGGATGCAAATTCTGCACAATGTATAATATCCACTTTTTTAACAGCAGAGTATATATTCTTTTGTCCCTTATGTCTCACCCCAACTTATATGTGTTTATGTATCAAAAAAACCCCAAAAACAAACACCGAAGACCCCCCAAAAGCCCAACCCAACCCAAATCCAACCTAATAAAAAAGTTTGGGTTTTTTACTGGCACTCTTTTTAATTTCAAATATTTCCTATAACTTGTATTATTTATCTTCATAACAGAAAAAAAAAATAATAGCCAAAAAATAACTGCCTTACAAGTATTCTGTGTATAATCATCCTCATAGAAGTAATACTCTAAGTATCTTGATGTATTCTACTCACAGGGTTATTTTCTTTGCTATGTTTTTGCTCTCATATAAGCTCCAGTGAATCTCAAATTCTTAATTTGATAGTTATATAGCTAGACTTTTTTTTATATGATAAAGTTTTAATATGAAGTTTATTTAAGGAATACACAAGATGTAGCAAAGAAGTGACTGCAAAAATTACTCTTTTTACTTAAGTAAATCAAATATTTATTTACCCTGAGCTGTATTACAACAGTAAAAAGAAGTATCATTTTTATCGCTGTTTGCTTTTTAATACTCTCAGTAACAATGTAGTGTTTATAAAGAACTGAGACAAGATTTTTCCTTATATCACCCATTAGTAGAATTGTTAATTGATTTGGTCCTTGTCCATATTTCTCCACTGAAATTTCTCGATATTACACAGGTCATTCTAGCAATATTATTCAGGAAACTCCTGCAAATTAAGAATGATGGCTTTTTTTGAACTTAGTTTACACCATCATGATTAAATGTCAGTCTCATTAGTATCAGGGGTATTTTCACTGTTTCAGTTATTGCAGCAGCAGTGAAGAATGATAGGGGAAGCAGACTACTGTAGACAACAACTTAATTTCTTCTGTACGATCTGCATAAAAATCAACGGTTCTGGTATAAGTGAATGAAGCTAGAATAATAATTATTGATGGATTCATATAGAAAAATACAAGAACCAAGACGAGGTTTTGGTTCACAGTCTGAATTTCTACATACGCCAACTGAGAAAAAAAGATATGTGTGTGTTGTTCTTCCTGAAAATACATTTTAATTCAGAAATCATTGAAATGTGAAGAATCACTGCGACATCATGAAGATGAAATCACTTCTTCACAGGAACAGCAGAGTCATTCCTATGCTGCTCTGATGGAAAGATGCTTGTAAAATATTTGCTACTGGATGAGTAATTGCTATGCAATGACTGAAGCTTACAAAACAAATCACAGTTACCTGTCATTAGTTTCTCATTGCAACCACAGACTGCAAGCACTTTTAGACAGGAGCTCTCTTTTCTATACACAAACTCCCACAGCTGAACTGAGGGAAAACTGAAACACCAGTAAATCTGTAACTAAATAATTTAATTAATGCATTTGTAACCAGATTTAATGTATTATTTCAAAAGTGACTTATCCAAATGTGAACTCTGAATTTGAAAGACATGAGCTTGTTTCTTTTCCTTTGTTATTTTAGAAAAAAATCACAGTTTTGACCTAGCTAAACACTTCAGAAAAATAAAGGGGTTGTTTTGCTGATAGCATTAAAAGTTATTGTGTATAGAGCTTTGATTTTTTTTTATATTATTTTAGGTGCATCTAAAAAAATTCATAATGTTTCTATATCCACTTGTTTTATAAATTCAATACTTTCATGGAATGCTCATCAAATGAATTTTAAATTTCCCTCAGAGCTCGGCATACTTTCATTTCCCTAATTTGAAGCTAGAGCTTGTTGATCTTGCAGTTCCCTCAAGATAGTGTTGGAGATTTTCAAATTTAGTAAGTTTATCAAATATATATGTCAGGAAATCTGGAATGAAGATCATGCTGAAAATCAGCCATTTTCTATCAGTAATGTAAGACCTAAATCTATTTCATATTTCGTAGTTATTAAAGGTCCTATTTGATTGATCCTTTTTTCCCTTGTCTCATTGCTATAGTAGCATTTCATTATTCCCTTCTAATTCACTAGCTGAATCATATTCAGAATCAAATTGAAAGTGCTTGAATCATGCATCTGAAACCTGAAAAAAAATGTAATATCTCTTTTGTCGGACATTTTTAAGCTTATTAATCTCCTTTGAACAGGATAGGTGCACTCAGAATTTGGGCATACAGTAAGACCATAAGACAAAATGACCCTAAAGAGCTTTTGGGTCATATTTGGTAGAACATCTGCAGGTAACTCAGATTTTATGGTCTTGGTAGCAAATGAAACATTTTTTCAAATACTGAATAGGTCTTAAGACTACAATGAAGGTAAGAAGCTGCCTTCATATTTGCTTATTTTCCATTCCAATGAACTAAGAGCTTTTCTCTTTTTCCCACAATGAAATGAGCAAAAAGATACTAAGTGAAGTAAAAAAGTTAAGACAGAGAAGGAGAACTTATTTCTTAAGAGCTTTGTTTTAGTTTTTAGAAGAAGAATAATACAACTCAATATTCTTCGTGGCATAGAGCATAAAAAGTCATGCAAAATATCTCGTGGTGTTTCATAAAATTGAAGACATCTTATTTGTTTTCTTGTGAATGAAAGACTTTTTATGGTTTTGGTATCATGTACATATATTTTAATAGGCATGCATTTTGGTAAGAATTTTTGATTTTATTGGCATATAGAATACTGTAAATGGAATTTTTAAGTCCTATTTATTGTGCTTTTCTTCTAAGTTAACTGCTTTCTTTTTCCATACAGGAAACAAAACATTTTCAAATGAAACAGGAATGTCATTTTTCAAGGCTTTATTGTGAGTGTTTGGTTGTGTACTTTTCCTGTAACAGTGGGTAAAAATGCAGTGGCCATTTGAAAGAACTGGGGCATCCAGTTGCTGAGGGTCAGGTATGTGTCAGTGTTTCCTGACCATATTCCACCTCTGTATGAGAGCTGAAAGGAGAAAATGACTGCATTTTGATTGGGGAAAAAAAAAAATCCAGGCGAGTATCACCTTTCTAACCCGAAAAACAGATTAACCAACAAACAAACAAACAAATTTTTCCCCAGGGCTTTTCATTAATATTATCCTCTGAATTCAAAATAAACCCCCCAAAAAACCCACAGTGAAACGAATACACAGATCAAGGCTCTTATCTTTAATTTCTCTGGAGCAGTGGAAAATAAGCCTAGGGGTAAAAAAAAAATTATGAAACTTCACCCTGTTCATCACCTTTATCACCTAAAAGAAGTTGGCACATAGAAATTGTTTGTGGTGGTGAAATTAAACAGCAATCAATTACACATCCATGAAAGAGAATACCCATCTGAACATTTGTGTGTTGAAAGCCTACATGTACCCAAAGCACTAAGAAATAAGATATGTATAAAAATAGAATATAGCACTCTAGATTTCTACATTCCTCTTGCATAACACTTTGAAGTTAATTTCAGCCCAGCTAAACTGCTGCAGAGACGTCTATTCACCCTCAAAATACCGAAAGGAGCAAAGAAAATGCATACACTGCTGTCCAGAAATTGGATGTGTTCAAGATTTGTTTAATGATTAGGATGGCCCACTTTATCACAGACTCCAGTGTCTTCATCTGAATAATGTGATTTAAATGAAACTAGAACTACATATAGCTTTTCACTTGTATTGTTCAATTGTTAACTCATGGAAGACCATCACTACAATTAGATTAATTAACTGACCCTGAATCACTACTACAGGAGCCTGTTTTGATATTTGAAGAAAAAATGGTTTATTTGGTCCCCCTGGGACAAAAATACTGGGCTTTCCTCTCCCATACTCTACTAAAGCCATGATGCTGGGCTAATGAGGAGACATGGAAGGGCCATCTTTTCCACATTTCGTGTAGCTGAATATAATCTGCCACATAACTTTGCCAGCTCATATGCAGCATTTGGAACAATGTGGATTCCTTTTTTGGCTTGGCTCATACATAATAGATAGAGATGAAGTTTGTGCCATAGAGGGCACTGAAAGTAGCTGCAGGATGTAGAGCACTAACTGCTGACAGGCTTTTGGTCAACAAAGCCTGATATAGCAAACGAGGACCATTAGGGTTTTCCAGTTCTATTTCAGATTGTTAAAACACAGAAACTTTACAAAATATTCCTTCTCATATTTTAAAGCTACAAAAGACCAACAGTCTTAAGTTGGCATGTAGTGCTCACCACCTCTAACGGTTACTGAGACTGCAAGCAGGACCGAATGAGATAAATCCGTTTAGTCCAGTTTTTGATTTCCTCAGCTATACAAGTAGCATAATATAATATCTGCCACCAGCTGCATTTTACCTAATAATGTATCCTAATAAATGCAATTATATTCCTGAGGCATTTCATCTTCTAACATCAACTTTTATCAGCCTGTACATTCTGTAGCCAACAAAAGCAGTAATTGGACATAATTTAAGTGAACTGGGGTCTCTGTGTAAGTATGATATATAACTGGAACTCATGGCAATTCACTACATGGGATATATTAAAAAAAATGTGTTTCCATGCACATGAACAATAACCTTTAAGTCACATCACCATAATAGCTTCCATTCTCTTTTCCATTCCACTAGCTTTTGCTCCACAAAGTTGGTGTCATATACACCTGCTCCAGTTTTTTCCATGTCCCTTAAAACATATCCAAATGTATACACCTCCCTCTTTTTTCCCCTAGCTAGAACCAGACCAGCAGCAGCATCTCCAATGTCTATGGGAGAACCTGCTGACTAGTTTGAGAACAGGAAACTGCTGAGCTTGCCTTCCATCTTCCATCCAAGGCATTTAGTGGGAATGCTCCCCTCTTATCCATCCAATTTGCACAATGCTTGTGTAAGCTGTTACCTTTGCAGCACTTTTATTGGATTTGCCTAAACTTGGCATTAGATTCTAAAATTAAGGAACGAGGAATGTCAGAGATAATGAAAGAAGATTGGTACAGGCCTCATTTTCTCAAGAACCATAGTAAGATTTGATTAATCTAAACATATAAATCTTCATAAAGTACTTAAAGAAATATACGTATGTTAGAAATTTAGTGAAGTATCATGAAAATGTCTCCGGTTATTGTATTAAAATATGTTAAAATCCTAGTGGATGAAAACACATGCAAAATACCTTCTAGAACCATTGCAGGCTTTTAGTATACGACTTAGTTTTTCCACTAACTATGATTTAAGATGTACATTTATAGCTATGTCCTCAAGTCCTACATTTGCATGTAATCAAAGATCTGTTAGCAGAGCAATTTTCTGCACAAGTCTCTCTGTCCAGCTTGAAGCTGCTTTTGATACAACCTCTTCTAGACATAATGCAATAAAAATTGCTGTTACTAATCAGAAATCAATGTTCCTTGTGGTCAGAAATATTAACTTTGCTGTGTGAGATTGTTTCACATTAATGTTACAATTATATTCTCAGCTATTTCATGTGAGAATATATTCGGCAGTTTCTTGATGATCAAAGTTCAAGACGAAATTTCTGGTTAAAACCGGACAGAAAACTATTCCAAACCATGTCTGAACTTCCAGAAAGCCAGTAATTAGGGTATGTGTTTAAGAGAGAAAGGAAAAAACTAACCTTCCTGCCTTTCTAATTCAGGTTTTTCAGTTTCACAGATAGAAACCCTAACTGGACACCTATGATATCTGTAAGGAACGAGTAGCAGATGCTGACTTATCAGAAAGGTGGGATTTTATGTCCTTTTTGACTCATTTTATCTTGGCACAAATGTCTTTGTAAGGTTCAGAGCGCTAGGGTGCTCACAGACTTTTGGCTTTGGTGGTCAGACCAGCCTTCTACTAGTGGGAATGCACTCTATAAAGATATCTAATGAGATCACTTGAGAATGTATTTCCTGGCTTGCTGTGTAATGCCACTGGGTTTGTTAAGTAGCTATCCCTGTGGGCTGAGAAGATTTGTACAATGGGAACGCTTACAATGTGCTTCAAAAGAAGAGGTGCAGCATCAGTGAGCAGCACAAACACAGAGAGCCCGCTGAGCTGTCCTATCTGTTACAGCATGGAAACACATTCAATAGGTGTTGATAACTTGGACTTGGCCTGCTAGTTCATTAGTTCACATTTAGTAATAGAAAATCTATTGCCCATGGCAAAGAAAAATAAATGTTACATTATAGAAGATCTATAGCCATTGTAGCTGGCTTGATTTTATGAGCTCTTACTACTCTGCAGCAAGTGACATGAACTCAGCGTGCTGCACTGCATTACTTGAAGTAACATAGTCCTCTATTTGCTGCCCAGAAACCTACAGAGACCCTTATAATTTCTGTGAGCCTCTGTTTTCCAGTCAATTTGCATCACTGCT
Organism: Amblyornis subalaris; assembly: GCA_018881555.1. NCBI lineage: Eukaryota > Metazoa > Chordata > Aves > Passeriformes > Ptilonorhynchidae > Amblyornis > Amblyornis subalaris. Next base: position 7,039,585 of record JACAXG010000033.1, on the reverse strand, counting down.
AATATGCATTTTATATAACAAACTGAGGATGTGATGGGGAAAGACATCATAGGAAAAAACATTGTAGTGCTGTTTACAAGCAGTGAAAAGGTAAAATTAGTCACTATTTACTGTTGAATCTTTACGTCTAGCATTTCTTTTAAAACCATGAGTAAGCTTTCACCTATATCTGCACCCACCTCTCTCACTATTTGTTGGAATAATATTGACTTTTTTATTATCTCCTTATTCAACATGTCTTTTCTGCTAAACCAACAATAATTACTGAAGGACATGATTTTTTTAACTAAACTTTTCTGCAAAGTCTTTTTTTTACGCTGATACAACAAAGGCAAACTTTCATACACAGAAGTTTGACTTTAATTTTTCATTATGTGGAAACATAAATAGAACCGCATGCTTTTAGAAAATGAGAAAAATCTAACCTAGCATCTCCCTAGTGAAGACATGATCAAATATCTAGTACTTTTCTTGAAACACATATATTGAGAGCCTGTGAATTTTTTTCTTGTTGTGTCTCTGTTTTGGTGTGCATGTGCATTTTTACTATTGAGGATATATAATTATAATGTATTATAGGCTATATTACACAGTCTGTAGACAGAAATGGTAACCTGTAGTCCAGCAAATGCCCATTAAAAAAAAAAAAAGATACCATCTGAACTAAATTTTAATACTTTATTGAGACAAGTATGAAGAAAAAACCCACAACTATCTTGAGATACATGTGGTTCTGCTGCAGATATGATATCCAAAAAGCAGTATTCATTTGTAAGAGAAATGCATGTAACAGACACCCACAAGACAGAGGTAAATATGTTTTTAAAACTTTGGTCTTTAAGAAACTGGAAGTGATCAACATAATTTTTTGTTTTCCAGAAACCATCTCACATTACATATCTTCATTTTTATTTAAGCATACAAATATTTTTCCACAAATTCTAAAACATCTGTCTGTTTTATGTGGGCTTTTTCAGGATGATACATCAAATAACATGTCAAAGCAAAGCACTTCAGGAGCTTTAATAAAAGCTGCAAACATTATAAACAATGAAAATGCTGCTGTGGAGAATACTAGGGATGGTTATCTGTACTTCATGATATATTATTACACTATCTTAGCTATAACATTTTATTAAACCAACTCCAGGATACTCCAGATCTCTTATAAATGGGGAATATTTTTTCTGAAATGAAGGTAGTCTTTTCCTTAATGATTAATCATTGAAACGGTCTGTTGAGGATGAAACAGCAGATTCATACCAAACTTGCATTTTTAAAAACAGAGATTAAGAAACTCCACCTAAAGTGGGCTGGGAAAGCAGTTTTGCCTTAGAAATTGTACATAAAATTTTTATGAGTCTAAAGTTTTATCTACAATTTGCTTACAAGAAATAGATCAAATTTCTTGAAAGAAAAAACTGCTGCTGCATGAACTATCTTCCATGACATATAATTATGAAAATATTTAATTTTTGTCATTGAATTAGAATTATAACCTATTTGGAACCCGTTTCATTATCAGAACAACAACTTATTTTCTCGCTCCTTTTCCCAGAGATGATTCAGTAAACCCTCTCACAAATCTAGCCTTCTCAGCAGCCTGAAGCAACACTGCTAGTTTTTTAATAGATTATATGTTGACCCTGGGGAAAACTGATCAATTTACACACCTTAAATCAAATCAGGATCAAAGCAATTTATTGATTTACTAATGATGTGTAATTAATCAACAAACACCATGCTCAGGATCAGCATCAGAAACACAACAAAACACACAGTATTAGACACATGCATACATACCCTCAGATTTCTAAGTACCATTTATATCTTGTTCCAAGAAGTTCCTCTGCACCCTGCCTCACCCCAGTGAGGTTTTTCCCCAGGTGTGGGGGTCAGAAGTTCACCCCCACCCCAGGAGCGGGTCCTGTTTGTGCACACCTCTTTTGTGGGACAAGTGGGTGCCCTGACCTTGTGTTGCCCTTTGTTGTACCCTTCAGCCCCTGCCCCATGTCCTGGTGAGAAAGCACCATGCCCTGGTGAGGCAGCTGACCTGTTACCCCTGTAGCAAGGTGTTTTCTGCTGTATCAGAAATCTCTTTGCAATCCTCTGCTTGCTGTTTAATTTTGCTGATGGTTGTCTGTCACTTTAGTGTAGTGTGGTCATTGTGGGGCAAAGACCCTTTTGGACAGTTTTGAGTTCCACGACCTCTCAGACAAACACACAGAGCTTGTTTACACTTTCCCATTTCCTCATCTGTGGTTGTAGGAGTCTTTTAGTCAAGGGCCAGCAATGTGACCATCCTCACAATATTTGAATCAAAGTCTAAAACACAGAGCATTTCCAACTAAACTTGGAAAAACAAAGGTGGATCAAATACAAGAGTCCCAACAGTCATTACTCAGAAAAAATCTTAAGTGGTTTAACTACATGCTGTTTGCATCTCTGTACCGACACTGCGCAGGGCATCTAAACACAGCTTTATGGCAGAAGAAGAGAAAGCAACCTTAATGCAAAGGCACACAACTAATTTGCAAGTCCTCGCTATGCTACAATGAGGTCAAGAAAAAATGTAGGGGCCATAAAGGTCGTCAGTGGTAGAATAAAGTGATGTAAAGATTATCTTCCAGCTGCCTACCACCTAAGCGAGTCTCAAGCTCCTGAAGAGGCGTCCAGGAGCTTGCTACAAAGGCCCAGGCAGAGAATTGGTCTACTCCAACAAGGCACTGGTATTAACACAGACCAACAGCAGCACAACTCAGACATTAATGCAATTCAGAATAGGAGCCTAAGTAAGGCCTGTACTGAGCTGAGAGGATCCAGCTAGCAAGAACACATTTGGCTAAAAGGTGAATTGCAAGACAGTGGAAGGAATAATCACAGCAACATGCAATAGAAGTAGCAAACACCTAGAAAAATTAAAATCACTGAAGGCCACAAAAATAAGGCAGGCAGTTATTCACTGTTGAAGGGTGTGACTTGATCAACCGTAGGTGAACATGAGGATAGAAGAGCTCTTGCATAATACCTATACATTAGGTAAGTAATGGTTTCCAAGTCAAATGTAGAGCTAATGCAAGGTTTATTAGATTCGTTGAGACTTCTCATCCTCCCTGTCTCATTCCTTCTCTCTCTCTCTTCCTTACTTCCTACCTTTTCCTCAGTATATTTATGGTATTACCTTAAAATCTAAAGAATTTTAGCTTTGGACAAGGAGACAATTAGACTATTACAGTATCATAATGCACACAGAGCATACCTAAGGTAAACCTAGGCTGAAGCATCCTGAAATTGAAAAATGAAGCAAAAACTAATAGAAAAATGTACTTTTTCATTCCTTGCCTGTGAAACAAAAACGCCTGCTGGTTGGTTAAGCAAGAAACAGACAAAAATAAGACTGTGAACATCATCTTTCAAATATGTTGACTGCTGAACTGCACTCACCTACAGCTTTGCACTAGCTTATCCAGCATCTACAAGTTCCTCTAATTTGACGTATCCAGTTGCTTCTCTGTTGCCAGCAACTTGAGCAAATTATCTTAGAGAATCAAATCCTCACAGTTCATACTCACCTTGCTACATAAATCTTCACTAGAATTTTAGTTTTCCATGTTGAAAAATAAGTATTTTTGAGATATAAAAAGGCTCAGAGTTCATTAAGAAAAATCTAGAAAATATTTGATAAATAAAGGCTTTAAAGTCAGAAAATACTTCTTAAGGAATTACTTTGGACAGATACATAGACCAGTTTGGTAGGTAGTTATTTCATGGATAAAATGAGAACGAGTGTTTGACTAACCTACTTTAAAAGTGATCCCACATTTCAGGTCCTTGGAGACTGAGAAGAGCCCAGAAATAGGATAGAAACTTACCTGTTTATTTCTCTGAAATTCTCCTGTTAATTCATATTACATAGCAACTTTAACTTTCAGTAATAAGAACAGTAATAAAAATAATATCAATAATATTATGATTAAATGTTATTATAATAATTATAATATTTTCTCTTAAATAAGTGTTGTTGGGGAAGACTGAGAATTTTGAACTAGTGAAACGGGAAAAATCTGGAAAGATCTGGTGTTTTAATGAAACCGCTCACAGTTATAAATTAGTGCTCTTATGCTGTATACAAAAATTACAGGTACCCACTAGGACTATGATACTTAAGGGTCTGTCATAATTTGCATTGTAAATCCAGTTTTTCCAGGATTAAAACTCAGCTGTGAAAATGTTCTTCGTCCTAAGATTTGGCATTGAAGACTCATCTTGTGAATGGATTTCTTTAGCGTCAGATGTCTTGTGCACCCCAATAGCCCTAAATCAACTTCAAACATCATGTTCGAATTCTAATTAGGGATACTAATAGGGAAACAAAAATCTTGAAAAATTAAATTCCACCCTCTCAATGATTTTGTAACTATATTTGTGAGGAATGCAAACAGGAAGGCTGAGAATCAATCACACTGTGTTACTGTAGCAGGATCTAGTAGCTTGGGAAATAGACAAGAGACGCAAACATCATTTGGACTACTTGACTTTTAACCTAGGTCTCAGTATTTTTCCTTTGGATTATTGTTTCTATATTTCTCTTGTGTTGTCTAAGCCAGATCATCAGAATCGCAAAGGATGCAGAAGTAGAAACACTAGTAGGTTTTACTCATCCTAAACTCAGCATTCAAGTGTCAGACATCCGAGTTCAAGCTGTGTCTCCATATTTGTCAATGGACAGACTCAACACAAGAAAAATTTCTTTAAAGATTGATATTTAGGACAGGTTACTGAAACTGATTTATTCAAATGTGCCGTTCTAAACAGGGTCAAAATTAAGCACAGACTGTATTCTGGGCACTTTAGTGCTCCTTTTCAATTATTTGAAATTACTATGTTGTTAAAAAATTCAGTTTATACGTTATCCCCCAATTCATATGTCAGAATTTTACTTTTTTTTTTACTTTTCATCACTTGGAAACATTCAACAATTACATTTTACGGAATAAAATTAATGACATTTTGACAATAAACTGTGCACCAAACCAGCAGTTTTGTGATGCTGATTTCTCTGCTGTATAAAATGATCTGAGTTATCTGCAAAATTCTTGATTGAAATTATGTTGTCAGCAAATGTTTAATGATTTGTTTAACCTGCAATTTTCATAGAAATCAACTATTTCCTGGAAATATTTTGCCAAGAAAGGCTTGGCTGAGAGGCAGCTGTTCTTAAACAGCAGCATCCGTTGGTACTCACCTTGATGCCTTTATCTGCTTAAAATCAGAAGCTGGACGATTGTTACGAGGGTAGGGAAAGCAGCTACCTTTATTTGAGGTCCTCCCGGAGTACAAAGCACACACGGATCGGTTTTGTGTCCCGTCCCAAGTGTCCATTCTTTTTTGTGTGTGTGTACCCATAGCATTTTTATAGGTTTACATCAAATTAAAATACTTTATAAGAATCTTCCAATTAGAAATACGGTTAATGAGGTGATCCCCTTTGGCTCAGCCTCCTACCAAAACCCCCGCCTAATGCTGCTAGCTACTGATTTTTGGGCTTTTAGGAGACATGGGACAGAGCAGTGTTCCTGGTTCCCAGAACACTAGTGGTTATAAGGTTGACATAGGGATCTTACTTTGACTATAGGGATAGGGACTAGGGGATAGGGACTAGGGAAGAGGGAAAACTACTAGCTAGGAATTTACAAGGTTAGAGGGTAAAGGCTACAGGGCTACAGGACTACAGGGCTACTAATATACTATTAATATAAAAAGCATAAAAGCAAAAATCTCTTTGGCATCAATCCAGTAGACCCAGGAGAATTATAATTCTCACACAGTCTGTTTCAAGCTGAAATTTGAGCTTCAGCCTCCGGAATCCCAGGGACAACCTGGACCAAGGACCACTGGACATAGTGGACAACAACCTCAGAGAACCTTAGAGAAAAGTAAATTAAAAATATATATCTAAAATATGTTCATGAAATGCTAAATAGAAAATGTTAAACAGGATAGTAAAATTCTCATACCTTTCCATGTAATAGCACAGTCACATATGATAGATATATAGATATGTATGTACCTACATATGCATATTCATTTAGATACAAATCCCTGTCTATATGTGTTTACACACTATATTTCACAATTTTTTTCACTTCTGTTGAGTGTACTACAGTAAGACAAATTCATTTAGGAAGCTTATTCTTCTGGTTTTCAAGTGACCTTTTCAGAGCTCTGCTGTTATACCTATGTGTGAGTTGGGGAGCGGGAGAGGAAAAGGTGGGGGATGATGAAATTGACTGCCTTGGAAGGACTCCCATTGGACTACACCATAAATCATAAAGTAAATGCATCAAACACCATCTTTCTTAATTGAACTGAATAGTCCTTTCTTATGTGAGCAGTCCTCAAGACTTTCATAAAGCATTATTCATTAACTTAATTTGGAGTACTTCTGGAGTAAAATACTAAATGTGAGGAAACTGGAGAAAATGTGAGGAATAAGTGTTTAATCCAGATCTGGGGACTTGTCAGTTTAGTGAAAGGCTCAATAATAGCAAAGCAGCAGCTTTCAGAAATGGAGTCACAAGATCAAATCTGACCACTGTCTGAATGGCCAATGCTGAAACTTGTATTGAAAGCATCTGAAATATGTCCACTTGTCTCACACTGGTAACTGCTTATGGTTTTCCTCCTAACTGTTTTGAAAACTAATGACAATAATGATATTTAGAAAATTTTAAATGCATATAGTAGGTTTTGTGCCAAAGCCAAGGCATTGAAGATTTCACTCCTAATATATAGTGATAAGAGTAAAGTCTAGATAAGCTACCAGCTATAGATAACAAAAATGGATGTGCTGTAGCATTCTTGGCTGTGGTTTTCCTCAGTGCCAGTGATGAACATCTGTGATGTTCCTAGGAATATTCTTCACTCCTATATCTTCTCTGCAATCTATGTGGGGCTTTTTCCTCATTTAGGGGAGAGATAGGCATTTTTTCCTATATTATCTGGAGTAAAGAGATGCATTGGCAGTTCAAAATACTAGCTAATCTTGTTAATCAGAGGAAGTTAGTGAAAAAAATTGATGTTTTCTGTCTTCATATTCTTAGCACAGTGACATAGCCTCAAGTTTCAGACATTCATGAACTGAAACAATAGAATATCACAGAGATAATTTCAGTGTTGTTTAACTTCCCACAGGTAAAAAACAGAAATAAAAAGAAATACATGGTTTGAGTAGAGGTCCTTAGAATTTTCATGTTAAGACATGTACAGAAAGTCTTTAAAATCATGCTTAAACAAAATTGGCTCAATCCTTTTCAGATTATATAAGTAGAAAGAAAACATACTTCTACTACAAAACCAGGTTATGACCTATTTTTGGATACTAAGAACTGGTGTGAGTTGGTATGAACACAGTCTTTCATGAAGAAATCAGCTCATCACATGAGTTTTCTTACTTCATATATGAAATAAAATTAGTATATACACAAACTGTGAAAAAAATTCCAGTGAAAACTGTCCACCTTTCAGAGCTGCAGTATATAACAGAGCTTTAGTGAGAGAGGCAGAGAGAATCAATTCTGTAGGGACCTGTGGGCAAATATTCTGTTGCTATTCTCTTATCCTTTTCTCTCAACTCCTAAATAGTGGTAGAGAAATTAAACTTACTCTTTTCAGAATCACGTTCTCTACGTTGGATGGCCTACGGTCACTACTACAGTCTCTAGGAACTGGCAGGAAAAAGGTGAAGTGATGGAAAGCCTCCATAGTCAAAGGGATGACCACTTTGCAAAAGAAAGAGGGCATCTACAGCGAGGGAGAGATAGGATGTTCACCCTCTGTATTAGGACAGATTTTTTGCATCCCCATAGGGCAAAATGTCTCACTTGGGCTCCTGCCAGAGTAGGGTCCATGCCCTAGTCCTTATACCAGATTTAGATAACAAGCTACATCTCTCCTGTAGTTTATGTGTAATACCACTTAGCCAGGATATTAGATTAACATTCAGTTACTTGTTTCCAAGTATGGGTTTAGACATCCTGTCTAAATATATTTCTTTTTACAATTTTCAGGAAAAGATAAAGGAACTCAAATTATCAAGCCTGTAATACTAATGAATTGTGCATATGCATGTGCCTACAACAAAGCCTTAATTCCAATGTGCAATAATAGCTGTATTCTTTAATATCAGTTTTATGTCAGAAGCATCACTCTGAATTTCTTGTTATTCCCAGATTTTTTTGGGAAATCACCTAATATGAGTTCTCTGTTTTCATAGTTGTTATACTGATTGAATAAATGGGGGACTTTATGTTGTTCTAAAAGTGGCTGTCACAAACTGTGATGATTAACATTAATGATAATAGCATGATTAACAAAGTGAATTGCTTTCCAGATTTAGCAGAATATAGATCAGCCAAGGAATTCATACTCGAGACAGAGCTACTGTGAAAATATTAACTATTGTAGACAGAGGAACCGTCTGACAAGGAAACCCATTAAAATCTGTAGTATTCATTTTTACTAAACAATTCCAACATTTAGCCATTTAAATCAGCATTACAGACTTTTAAGGGATGTATTAATTATTTTTAATTGTTTAATTTAAATTTAATTTATTTAATTGAAAAATTACACTAGTTAATTTACTGGGCATTCCCTTTCAATAAATAAAATTAAAAGTAGGATTCATGTCCCTTCCCTCGAAAGTTTCTCAAATGCACTGCAATTAATAATTCATCTGTAGGAGAGAAAATAAAGATCTGCATGTCCATGTAGGGAATCTCCCATCTGTGACTTCAGAGGGAAAATTCCGTCTTCTTGTGTTGTTTCTCTTATTCTCTGTTCTGCAGAGGCTACTGCAGTTCTGGTGCTGCATAGTCATATTTCTTTCCTCTCCTAACAAGGCTCTTCCACTTCTTAGGATCTTGGCAAGACTGTATCCTCACTCTTTCCTCCCTCCCCATGCTGTCTCTTTTCTTGAGGAGTTCCTTCATAACTCCCAAAATATTCTTTTCATTAAGGATGCTTTCAGGGAGGAAAGGCACAGCTCTGATCAAATCAAAGGCTCCAGAGTAATCAGGCAGCCAGGGAATCCCTGGTGATTGTAGAAATGCAGTAAAGCACTTCCCCTGTGCTTGCAGAGGTAAAGCCAAAACCAAAACCCTTGCTATGGACTACGGGCATAGATGTTATAGCATCTGTTATTAACTTATATGATCCTTAGTTTCTTGAAAAAAAAAAAAAAACATATGCAGGGGAAGCAAACTATGCAGCACAATATGCAGACAAACTACACACACTTGACAACCTCTGGATAAAAAGGCAATGTTTGACATAAAAAAAACACAGTAAATATTCTCAAAGTCACCAGGCACTGGCAGAGGGCTCTAGACATCACAAGAAAATGAACATATACACACAGAAATTAAAAATATTGGAGAAATACAGAACATAGTATCTTCAGAGAACTATTTTGCTGTGCATGTAGGAAAAATAGGAGAAAAGATTCTGCCCCACAGAAATGACAGTTCAGGATCTTGATCACAAAAATAAAGGATTGAACTTGATTCAAACAAGGTGAGTTTGGAATTACTCCCATGTAAATCTGTACTCAGAGATACAGAACCTTAAAAGAACAGGATCAGAAATACCTGAAGATATACTTCTTCAAACTCTCTGTCATCATGGCGATGCCATAACCTTTCTAATCTCTGTCAGGGCTTTGCTGACATTCTGGACAAGACTCAGTGCTAAGCCACCACTCCTTGTCCTATCTCCACTGGCTACAAAGACAGTTCCCTCCCTCTGAAAATAATCTCCTTTTAACTCGGCATGCATTGAAGTAGATAGGCTAGATAGATTAAAGCAATATATTTAACGGGAGTGGGTGAAGGACTATAACTGTATCTTTTCCATATGCCAGCTATGCTGAAGAAAGGATTTTGCACATTATAGAGCATAAAGTCATTGCACACACAACTGTTTTCAACAATCAGCATTTCTCTGTACCTCTCGTAGCCATCACCGTTCTTTACTGTAGCAAAAGCAAAAGTAAAGCTGAGATTTCGGTTGCCGTGAGAAAATGTTCTGACAGCAACTGCTGTTATTCCACTAATTCTGTGTGAAAAGGTAGTCATGATCATTATAACACTGAGAATTGTACTAGAGAACATGTTTTGAAAAATGGTACACAATCAGAAAAGAGGCCATCCAACTAATTTTAGAGCATTATGGAATACATAATTAAGAAGCTTTTCCATATGATAAAAGCTCATCATTCTGGCATTCAGCAGTTGGAATCATTGCTAGAATGTTACTTAAACAGTATTTTAGAACAGAATTTCACAGTAATAAGTACTTCCTTCTTCCTGAGTCTCCTTTTTAGATTTGAAAGGGGAATATTCAAAGCACAGATAATAGAATATAATAAAAGTGATTCCCTAGTTTTCAGAGGTCAATTTGCTTTGCAATGCATTGGAAATGATTAATAGAAAGAATAACACAATGGCAATGTGGCATTAAATTAGGCCATTTGTCCAAACACGGCCATTCCACTAACGGTTAGATACATAACTACTTTGTACAAATTTCTCTAGCAGATGTTGAAAGCCAATGTTAAAAAAGGAAGAGAAAGAATGAAATTGAAACAATACTACAAAATTTTCTTCTGACTTAAGATTCTCTCATTAATTGTATTTTCATACAACAAAAGGAACACTCTTACAGCCACTAGTTGATTAACAACATTTTGGTCACTGAGTACCTAAGTCTTTGCAGGAATTTACTGGAATACTCGTATGCTTTGTCCTGCTTCTGTGATTGTGTTTGTGAAGCAATTAAATTTTCCAAAGAGTCTAGCTTTGCAAACAGGTCCTATACAGCATTTGGACATGTACTTGAGTTAATCCCCAAGATATAGGATATTGATTAAGACTGTTTCTAGATCAAGAATAGTCTTAAAGACAGGCTCCAGTGAAAATTTATAGGTCATTCATAATGATTATTCCCAGGGCTGCACACAAGGTGTACTTCTTGGAGAACAAGATGCATACTCTCAGGAAAAAAGGCTCAGTAGAACAGCAGTGAATACTTAGCGGCTGGAGCAGTCATGGTGTTACACAACCTGGCTGTAGGTGACAACCTAGCAGCGTCCCATCTATCCATCGGTGATGTCACATGAACAAGGCTTGTTAACTACAACCTCGAGAAAACTACAACCTTTCATGGCAGAACTAGGATACTGCCTGCTACAAGGCAGATTTTTTTTTGTAAGAAACCCCTTTCTAGCCTTTTACAAGAGTTAATTGGATCTGTCCTGCCATGTCTCAGAAATCCATTAGGATCTCTACACCTCTTATGTGAAACTGAAGGCAGTGTGCTGATGTAGTTAAGGTGACTCTCTAAGTTATTTTCCACTCCTCTTTTTTCTGATTGCCCACATGATCTGAGACAAAAGCATGGGAAACTGAATACTTACCCTCTCAGAAATCCACTGTTTGTCCTACCTTTAAAACTCTAACTCATCCTCAATCCCAAATCAAGCCTAGAGCTGGAAAGATTATTCTCTATAGCTGAAGGAATTCAGGAGAGAAATTTGATTTTTTGGCCAGCTACCCATTCACAATCAGGATGACTGACAGTACTTTTTTAAGCCTAAAGCATAGATCTAATATATAACTCTGAATCTATAACAGCATGCTTTAAACATACTATTTATTTACATCTAATCCAAATGATATTACCAAGCATTCATGGAACTTCACACTAAGCAATACTCCACTTGCTGAACCACAACTCTACAGCTCTGAATACCTTAACAAAATGTGTCTTGAGTATGTCACCCTGTTTTTAACCTCCTGATGTGTCTGAAACTAATTTTCAAAAGCCTTAAGTTTTTCTCGTACTTTTGTCTTTGAACCAGAGGTTTGGTTACCCAGGACCTGGAGAAGACTGAAGTAATCAAGGACTTTTTTGCCTCAGTCTTCACCAGCAAGTGCTCCAGCCACACCACAAAAGTTGCAGAAGGCAGAAGCAGGAACTGGGAGAATGAAGTACTGCTCATTGTAGAATAAGAACAGGTTCAAGACCTTCCAAGGGACCTGCAGGTGGACAAGCTAATGGGACCTGCCAATACACATCCTCAGGTCCTAGGAGAATTGCAGATGAAAGGGCGAAGCCACTAGAGAATATTTGAGAGTATTTGAGAATTCACAGCAGTCCAGTGAAGTTCACACTGATGAAAAATGGGAAACGCAGCCCCTATTTGTGGAGGAACTACAAGCCAGTCATTCTCAGCTTTGTGAACAGCCAGATCATGGATCAGATCCTCCTGGAAACTTTGTTAAATCACATGAAAATAAAGAGCTGCTTGGTGAGAGACAATATAGCTTCACTAGGGGTAAATCATACCTGAAAAATTTGGTGGTCTTCTGTGACAGGCTTACAGCATTGGCAGATAAGAGAACAAATTACTTTCTCTGGACAAAGAGAGATAAAATCTCAAAGCATTTGACAGCATCCCACACAACATTCTTGTCTGTAAACTGGAGACAGGGATTTGATAAATGGACCCCACCTGGAGTACCATGTTCAGTTCTGGGGCACAGAAACATAAGGAAGAAATGGACCTGTTGGAGTGAGTCCAGAGGAGAGCCATGAAGGTGATCAGAGGACAAGGGGGAACAGCTTTAAACTGAAAGAAGGTAGGTTTAGATTAGATATAAAGAAGAAATTCTTTATGGTAAGTGAGGTGAGGCACTGGAAAACGTTGACCCCAGAAGCTGTGGTTGCCCCATCCCTGGAAGTGTTCAAGACCAGGCTGGATGGGACTCTGAGCAACCTGGTCTATTTGAAGGTGTTCCTGCCCATTGTAGGGGCATTGAAACTGGATGGTCTTTAAGGTCCTTTCCAAAGCAAACCATTCTATGATTTTATGAACTTAATAATTTGGGCATCAGGTGAAATTATTCAAAGAGGGAATCTCTATCAACTTTGTATTACTTTTGTCCTACCTGTGATGCAAATAATCGTATCATCTAATAATAATTCCATTTTCTGTGGGAAACAATCATCATTCTGAACATCATACTTAAAGGAAGATGGGTTATAGTATCTGAATTTGCAAGAAAAATAATTTCAGTCCAGCTACAACAGTATAACATCTGTGCTGAGAAAGCTGGTTCTAATATACCCTGTCTTAGTCTTTTTAGAATCATATTCATCTTATCTCAATTTGATTGCCAAGGAGACAGAAGTAGGATAATGAATTTGCTAAAGCATCAAGACCAGCATCCAGTGAGAATATTCACACTGGCGTGATGGTCTTCCCCTGTGCTTGGTGCAGAAGTCAAAATATATCTGACCTACATTAATAGCTTTACATTAATTTGACTAAATATGATCACAGAGAGCAGTCATTCATACATGCCATAAGTAATTGTCTTTAAAGGGAAATACATTTCATTGTGCTACTCAATCTTCTGTCCTGTGTCCTTGCAAGGACCATGGCACAGTGCTGCCAACTGTTTTATCTGGTAGTAGTCTAGTACTGCTGTCTTTAAAATAGTTTATAGAAATTACAATAGAACTAGTACTACAATAACATCACAATACAATGTCTACTTGGACAATGCAAATCATTATAGTTCTATTTGCATGTGGATTTATACTTGTAGCAGGTTACTTAGTTTAGCAAGTTTGCTCTAATCTAGGCAAGTACACACATTTTTTTCAATGAAATATTCTTTTCTTTGCCTATGTACTACATATTTGTCAGGTTTCTGGTTTTAAGAATAACACAATACGTTTATGAGAATTTATGTTAACTGTTATGACAGTTTTCACTAAAGACTTACGATACATATCTCATTCAGTGTGTTCTCAGGACCAAATTTCACTACATTTTTATATTTAAGTCACATACACATATACATTTAAGAGAAACATTTTATTACAGAATATTTTTATGTATGCATTTAGCAGGAAATTTAAAGCATGTGTTTAAGGGATTTGCTGAAAAGGGATCATCTGAAGAATCCATTGGCCCATTTGGTGACAATTATTTCTTAGTCTAGCTGCCAGCTGGCTTTGCTGTGGTTCTCTGAACAATGGTACTTCTCCCAAGGAGGGAAGAGTTGAAAGACAATTCATCATCTTACAGTTGCAATACAAGCAATATATTGAAATAAACTATACTCAATTTGAATAATTTAAGTACCCAAGTATTACTGTATAAGCTAGTTCACGTGTTAAACTGTGTACCTTTTTTCTTATCCAACCATTAAGCAAGATATTAGTTTGATTTTATGATTGCCACTATCTAGGTCTAATTATTAATTTCTTGAACCCTTCTGATGAGCATTTATTGATATCAGGTTTTTAGGCAATGGTAAATACTTGGAAGATCTGAACTTAAATCTTAAGCAACATTATGTAACTCAGGAGCTTGAAAAAATAAGAGTATTTTTATATTTTAAGAAGTCTCTTGTTCTTTTATTGCAGCATCACCCTTCAAAAATTTCTCACTCCACTCTAGGAATGCCATATTGATTTTCTTTGCTCATTTATTTCTGACGAATTATTATTTCCAAATTAAATTTTCTATTCCTTCTTCTCGTCTCAAAAATAAGTTTTGCTTGTTAAATTTGAGAAAACTCTTCAAATGTAACAGAGCACAAGTTTAAAATATGATTTTTTTTCCTGTAAAATGAAACTCTAAAACTAGATTGCTTATTAAGGTTACTTCTCCAGTTACTTAAGTAAAATTAACTGCTCTGACTGTTTGCTAGACAACATGAAATTTTGGAAATTGAGTGTAATATTAAAAGGCAGCAAAATAAATATTTTTGCAGCAGTTAAAATACATCATGCTCATTAACTTTTAGAGCAATGACAATCTTTAATTAAGCCTCTACTCTCTTCCTCATATTTTCTAAGGAATAAAGAACACTGTGAGGAGGGAGAAATGGGGGCAGAAACCCAGAGAAGACAAGTCATGCCTGTGCTAAAGTAAGCTTTCTTTCTCTAGGCATGGCACAGATCCATGTTAACAGGCTGAGTTCTTTTGCTTTCTAATAGCTACTTTCCTTACTGACAAATTTGGGGTTTTTTTCTTTTTTTTTAGTGCTAGAGTTAATGAGCTGCAGTTATTTTATTCCCAATAACAGGAGCTTTACGTTCAGGGCATTACTCGACTGTTTGCATTTTCATCAGTGCCTTCTTTTTTTATAATCTAAATGAGAGTTGTCCAAGTGCACAGGAGATATACAAACTCACCTTCTCAACTCTTGCATAATTCCAAAGTTTCATTCACCTCAATGCATACAAGCCGATCTGGCAGAAAATGCAACAGCACAAGAAGCTTCCTAGCTTTGGAATGCAAACTCTGTCATTTGGCGTTTGACATAGGTTTTAACTTTAATAAAGAGAACATAAAATTCTGTGGACATTTAATTTATTTTAGCCTAAAATTCAACATTGTTGCAAATACGTATATATCAGATAAAAGCAGAATCTTCTTTTCCAAACAGGAACTTGATGACATAAAAGACCTTTCAGGGTGAACAATGCATCTTCTTTCTAGAGATTAAAATATGGCTTGAAAAATGGTCCTGTAAAAAAGTGCCAATTATTCAATATTTGGATCATTTGTATCAGGTGTAGAGATCATCTGTATAAGTCTTGTTGCTGTCCTCTCCTCCCTGCTGCTGCTGTTGAGGGCACTCACAGATTCCCAGAGAAGCAACATATATTTGACCTTAGGACCCCTTCCTTCACAAGGCTGTTGTCAAATTAAAGACACTTGGCAAAGGAATTTACAGGAGTATTAACTGAAACATCGGCCAGCCTCTCACAAGATAAAATACAGTGGAGGACACATTTTAATTAAACTTCTTCTGCAAGAAGATGTCCTCAGGCAGCAAGAGCTGGGCTCCCCCTTGCCTCTTAGATTCTGATGATAAACTGCTGAATCCTGTGTGTATGAAAGGTTACTGAACTCCCATGCGTGTAACCGTGAAGGAACATTTTCCCAGTCACTGTGACACTGACACAGCTTATATTTTTTCTGAGTTTGTTCTCTGTTTTAAAACCATGCTTCTAAAATTTTCCCAGGAGACATGAAGCCAAGCAAGATTAGACCTACTTGAATTTGCTGCCAGAGTGGGATGGGCAGGGTTAAGCAAAAAAATATGGTTTTGCACAGTCTAACGAGCAAATTTTTCTCCTCAGTAACAGTATTGGCCTGAGAGAAAAGACGTATTTTCCCTTAACCCTCCCATCACCAAACCCTTCTACTATATTGACCTGTACCCTTTAATACAGCCAAAGTATATCAGAGCTCATTTCATAAATAGGCACAGATTTCGTCTTTGAGCAGGCAAGTGATATTGATCATAACGAGACCAATAATACAATAGAAAGGAAGAGTATAAATATACTTAAATATTAATAGTGCAGCAATTACACTACTAATTTGCACTATCAATTGGAAAATCTGCCAACACAGATTATGATATACTGTTATTTTCATGTATCCTATTTTTCATGGACTTTAATGGCTAAACCCAGGAAATTCTAGTCAAGTATATAGCCAGCTATTATGTTGAAAGTTGAAAATATGAACTCTCTTTTAAATTACCTACTAAATATGAACCATCAGCCAGATACTGTATCAAGCTTTCCTTCTGAGGCATAGAGTAAGCTAAATCCTGTAAATCCTCATACACGTATTGGTTATATGTATAAAACATCAAAAGTAATTTCAGTGAGAATTCCCCTGCTAAAAACCAAATGGAGTTTGATGTTTCAGGATCAAAAACCTATTCTTTAAGTAGTCTTTCTCTTTCATTGACATGATTTGAAAAGTAAGATACTACTCAGGCCAGGAATGCAGATTCTATCTCACCAGTCATGCTGGTGAAGGAGCTCAAAACTCAGGAGATACTTGGAACATATAAGCTGAAGCTTAACATCCACAAAACAGCTAAACATATTTATTTGACATTAAACCTGAAAATATTTTAAATAATATATTGGAATTCTAGGCACAGTAACTCCTTTACCACATCAAAATTAAATCTGGGTTTGGGACACTACTGAGAACGAACAAGAATTATTTGCAAAAACTGACTGCATTGAAGTGTGAAAAATCAATTAAAACTTCCAGGCACCTCTGGATATAAATATTTTTCATGAAATAAAATGTTGCTGAAAAGCTCATATTGTAATTACACACTTAAAAAAGAATACATTTCATTAAAAAAAATAAAGTTAGAAGATAAACTGAAATTGAATAGACACAAAATATTTTAATTGCAGATTTAAATTGGATTAACTGGTCTTTAAATATCAAACCCACAAATATTATTTTTTAGTACATGTTTTCTGCTTTATATTTATACATCTTGTTCCTTACATAGAAAATGTACTTGGACCTGACCAGGTAAACTTAGGTAAATCTGCTGAGCCAAAAATTTGTGACTGCTGCTGCGTAACCAAAGCCTCCCAACAGCTGAACATCACCAGATTTGCTGCACTGTTCTGCAGCTTCAGACATAAAGCCACAGTGTGCCCTCACCATTCCTACCCTTCAGCCTTCCCTGTGTTTTATGCTCTTACTACAAGCTCCTTACAGTGGTGTATCAGCTCTGCTGGTTCATTGATTCATCTCTTTCAGCTGCATTTGGAACCTTCTTGAATGAGGGGTAAGGAGTATGAGTGAATCCCTCAGTAATTCCTCAGTTCAGTGAAGCATCTTCTGGCAAACGACAGTGGTCTCAGACATGTCAGGGGACAAGGGACTATCCAGCTCTTCCAGTAATGAACAGGAAGGACTTCATGAAGGATATCAATCAAGGTGAAGGGATTTCGGTTGTGACTTTTAATAGCTAGGTAATTGCAAATTTGCAATTCCTAAAACTCTGGGAGACATTCAACTTTATTTTAACAGGACAAAACTTACTGAAACAAACAACTGAAATTAACTTTCTTTAACTACAGTAATGTCTAAATTACTCAGAGCAGTATTTTTACACTGACAGAGTTGCTAAGAGACCTAGCACTCATTCCTCAAACCAGATTACAACAGAAAAATTAGTATCACTGGATCAGACCAGCAGGTTCAAAAAGTTTAGTGTCTTGTAAATGACCTCCTGTATAGACTGTAATTACTGCATTTATGGAAGTACTAAAATTAATCTTTTCTAGTTTAAGAAACAAACTCTGTTAGAATGTGTCAAGATGAGTTTATACAAACCTGTCAGAGACTGGGAATACTAATTTGTAGTGAACACCATACTGCTGAGAATTTTTTGCATCTTTTCTGTTGTGTTTTGTTTTGCTTTTAAGCATGATGGATTTTAAAAAGTGCTAGTCAGACAGCTATTGATGCTGTCATTACACTGCTAGTTGTGGTAGAAATCACACTCAATAATGGTCCACAGAAAATGCTTGAAAGGGAAGTACAAGCAAGTCATCAGCTCAGTAGTGAACCATGCTCATGGTAAAAATGTCTTTAAACCTAAATTCCAAAAAAATATATTAGGACATTGCCATCGTTTGACCCAGTGTGAGACAAATTTGATTGGTTAAAAACAGGTAAAGGACAGTTCTATGAGCCACTTAGCGTTCCTGTGACGTCTCAGTGAAAGGAATGTTATAAAAAAAACATCTAGGAAGTGACGCAGCACTTGCTCTCACTTCCTCTCTTGCTCCCTTGCTGCCTGCTGAACCACGAGAGGGAGAGGCTTCCCCCTCCACCCCCAGGCCAGGGGACCACGGCCCAGCGGGCCAGCGGGAGCAGCTGGCCTCACCCCTCACTGGTCCTGTGCCATTCTGGACCTGAAAGGAGCTGGTCTAATGCCATCTGGACCAAGGCCAAGCCGAGAGAAGCCGAGCTAAGCTATGCAGAGAGAAAAGCTGAGCTGAGAAAGCTGAGAAAAGGCTGAGAGAAGAAAAAAGCACTCCTTTCGGAGGTGTATTGGTGAGATCGAAAAGTGACCTTGCTGTTTTAGATAAGAGATTATTAGCAGCCAAGAGACTTACTCAAAATTTAGATGGCTGCCAGAGCAGAGCATACAGGGGAGAAGGAGCATTGGGCCTGAGGAAGCAAGCCTAATACAGCTGCATTATCTTATGGGAGCATGTAAACTGTTATAAATACTTTTGTAGGCATTTTCTGCAAGTATTAACCTCTTCTCTAAGCTAGAGAGAAAGGAAAACAGTCATGTGAAAGACTAAATATGGCGACCAGCAGCCAAATGGAAGAGAAGACATGGAGTGGCAGGAAATATCAGAGAAGCCATGTTTACCACACCTTTTTTCTGTGAGCTGTGCTGTGTGATCTGGAATAATACCAAACTAAATATATCTTTAAATCACAATTTAGACGTGGGGGCATTTGAAATTTGCAGCCTAAAATAAGAACATTTTTATGTTGTGTACAGATGAAGCTTGCAGCCTTTGGAGATTATGAGTAAAGCAGGAGCCTGTTGCCTTTGGTGCCTTTAGGCTGGAATGACTTACTCTTAAAATGTTTAACCCCATTGGACTTTTCTTATGACCTACAAACTGCGGAGTATTTGTGGGTGTTATTTATGAACACCCCTATTGTTGGCTTTTGCATGTTTTAATGATCCCTTAATTGAGTTAAAAGTTATTAAGATGTTTAATGAATTTAATTGTTAGTGATGTTGAGAAGTTGTTAAAAATGTTTTATCAAATTTGATTGTTATAGGATGAATGCTAAGACCCTAGTTTATGAAGTTTCCCTCTGAGAATATGTTTTTAAACAGTTTGAAGAAGTTAATTGTTGAAGACATATCTTAAAACAGTTTTATGAAATTTTAGTGTTGAAAGTATGTTAAATAGTGGGCTGCTGGATTGATTCAAGTTATTTGTGTGTTGTTTTAGTTAGTTTTCATGAGTTTTCCTATGTTAGAAAAATTGCCTGTTCCCTTTTGAGTATTTTTTTAAGCCCTGATATTAAGGCACAGTAGACCCTCCTGGGGAAACCCCGGGCTATTTTTAGCAACTAGCGGTTAAACTGCAGCCCAGCCCCACCCTGGCCTGAATTTCAATTAAGATGATTTCCCGCGAAGGACTCTCCCCCCCCAACGACAGCGAGCCATTGGAGGACTTGTATGACTTCACTGCGGGACTCCACCAGTCCTCCTGGACCTTGTGGGCTGGACTGTGGGTGGTTGGGGGTGGAGCCAGGAGACGATAAAAACCCCTGCACAGCAGCAGGAGTTGCTCTTTTGCCCTGGAGTAGCCTTGGCAAAGCCTGACACTGAGGTTACTGGCCTATCTCCTCGGAGAGACTTAATTAATTTACCCTGTTTCGGACTAGCTGAAACAGAGCCCAGTGTTGCAAGACTTCGGCCCTGGGTTATCAGCCGGGCAGGCGCTTCAGGTCTCTGATCCTCTGTTCCCGGATTAAATTTTTATTTTCTTTTCTTTTTTGGATTCCAGACTTTATATTTTTCACTAATTATTTTTCTGTTAATAAATTACCTGTTCTTTTAATTAAACTAGAGTTGTCTCTTTTATTCCTGACAGTGGGAGAGAGGATACACCACTGCAAAACCAGGGTGAGCTGTGGTGTTTCTGGAAGGTTTGGAACCACGCTGAAGATACTTCTTAGGGAGCTGTCTTCCATGGGTTGGATCCCATTACACTACAGAAAGAACTCTATCCCATAAAGTGGTAATAAGAACTCTTAATCATAAGATCAGAATCTTGTGTTTATGTCCTTTACGTGATCAGTGAGAAGGATTGGAATGTATGGGGGAGAATTATATTTGTACATCATGCCTTAATGTTGTTCTCAGGTTCGAATAAACACACGGACACAGCTGTCAGGGTTCTCCAACAGGCAGAGGCCAAAATGGAGGACGAGGTGAGGAGGAAGAGAGAGCTGGCCTCTGCCTTCATTTTATTTATATGTTTTCTAAATTCACCGTGGATTGGAGGATGGAGATACCACCTCCTACTGTCCACTGGTTAGTAATAATGTCTATTACATAGGTTAGGAATTCATAACAATCCTTGCCGTTAGGTCAACAATTTATGTTTACACAAAAGTGCGTGAGAAACTATTTCGCTGAACTAAAAACACTGCACATTTGAAGAACTGCAAAATGCAAGGCCACACCTTAATATTTCTATTATTTTTTTTCTTTCTATTCTTAGTAGTGTTAGTAAAATAAATTATTTAATAATTTTTCAAGTTTGCAGCCTGTTTTTGCTGTCTCCTCTCCTCTGAAGAACTAAGCATGGGGATCTGGAGTTTGCCTCCAGGTTAACCCTTGACAGGTATTTTAATATACTTTCAAATATTGTTTTTCCCATCTTTAGTATAATAATTATGGACAATACAATGTAATTCATTGACTGAATTAAAGCCAGAAAATTTGACATAATGTCTGTTGGAAAAATTACTTACTTTGAATGAGTTCAGGTGGTTTTTTTAGTCATTTATAAAGTGAATAAAATAAACAGCATACTTGGGAATATGCAGGCATATGGATTAATAGGGATGTTTGATGTTCAGTTCTGTAAACTATTGATCTGCTCTGATCAGTTCATTATTTGGTAAGCCAAACTCATAATGGCTTAACCTGACATCCCCATACAAGTAAAATGTTTTTTTCTGTAAGCAGGGAAGAATACATTATTATTTCAAGAAAGCAACAGAAAGAGGAAGGTTAGCTGATGAATAGTAGCCTGCGGCTGAGGTTATCCTGTCACTGCTAGAAAGCTCATACCAACTTAGCTCTAGCATTTCTAGATAGGTGATTCTCATGCTTTAGCTTGATTGACCTTTTCTTGAAATCCATGTTCTGGTGAATCAGTACTACATATACAAGGACAACATGTCAAGACTGTGCTGTAACCAGCTGTCCCTGCTCATCTCTTGTCAGCCTTTGCCTGTTAACTTTGCTGCCACAGAGAGAAATAGTTTCACCAAAGAAGAGAGACATGAAAGAATGGAAGAGAATGTCACAAGTTGCAGAACTTCTGCTGGGGCTTCATTCTCCATCCCTGCTTGGGATACCCTCCTGCTGCTTCCTTCCCTAATCCCAACGTGGTCCAGTTTGAGAAAAGATAATCCCATTTATACAACAGACCCCAAACACAAAAGCCAAGAGCCAGGATAATAAACAGGCCATGAAGGTTAGTATGCGGGAAACAGCTGTGAGGTGTTGATGGTCTCCTTTACCAGAATCAGCGTAGTCAGGTGCAATCACGAGGAGGGATTTTCATGGGTCATTTTCTTTTCTTGCACTCACCTTTCAGGAAAGGCAGCAGACAAAGCAGTTGGGTATGTGTGACAAGTTCATATGAGACAAAGCCTGGCACTAACAGCATCTGACAGGCTCTAAGAGAGTTCTGCAGAAAAACAATTATATGAACTTCTTGCCTTTAAAGCTGAGGGAAACAAAACCACAGCACTCGTCGTCTGTACTTAGACGTGGTTATTGACTTTATAGAACTCACCCTGTTATTTGCTGTAGGATTTCATTTTCTTGTAGTGGCAACTGTTGATGCAATGAGTCAATTTGGTCAGGCTGCTATGCAATTCTACGGAATGTAATGGTTTCTATTGCTAGCATTGTGTCTTTCCTATCTTAAACAAGCACATGCCAGTGCTTCCTAATTTGAATTAGTAATCACATCCTACACATTACAAACCATCAGATCTCAGCTGCTATCAAGCTGTTCCATGTTGCCAGCTATCCTTGATACCGCATCATCTGATTGTTGCTTGGTGGTTGCTAAGGCAGAGTCCTGAAAAGTCTCATTCATGCAGCATAGGATTTGTTCAGTGCTTCAGTTTCCAAGCTACCTCTCTTCCCAAATGAGTTTCACAATGGATTTTGTGGCACACAAAAAAATTGCATCCTTGCTCAGAGTTTTTCAAGAAATCCTGCTTACTTCAGTGTTCACAAATGAACAGGACGTGATTGTGACAAACTTCAGACAGAAATCCACCACACAAACCTGAACTGAAACTTTGCATACTGTCTGATTTTCTGTTCTTCAGCATTATCAGACAAGTACACTCCTATTTCTAAAAGCATTTCTAATTAAATTATATCAAACCATGCATTAATTAGCAGAACTCATATTTCCCCATACAGGACATAGTTTCTAATTCAGATGGAGATTTGGCTATGGAAAATCTAAACCGTTATTTAACTCACTGCAAGAAGAAACAAAACATTTCTGTCTTACTTCGTTCATGCTCTGCTGAACATTGAAATCAAAGTGATATCAGGAACACAGGAAAGCCACTTTTTGTGCCAAAGCTCATCTGCTTTTAATACACCATTTAATCTCATGATTGCTTCCTCACTATCTGTTCTGTTTTAGCAAAACAGTAACAAGTCTATCATTTCATACCATTATATTCCACTATGAAAACCAACTAAATAGAGTTAAATTTAACATTCTTCTTCCAAATTACTCAATTTTTAATGGAAAACAAGTGCACATCTATAACATTTAACAGATACCATTTTAAAATATTCCTTTACAGATGTTGGAAAGATTTTTTGACTGTTAGGTTTTTTTATCTGATGTGCAGATATGCTAAAGTTAGAAGAAGGTTATATTTACAAACATTGCACCAAAGTATGCCTTTTCCAAAGCATGCCACGGACACCACAAAATCGTACATGTATTTGACTGAAATTATCATAGCATTTCATTTCTAGGAAAAACAAACACTCAGATACAGAGAGGTTCAGAGAGGAGGAGAAGTGACCCCTTCACTTGGCATGTCAAGGTTTAGAGCCATTCACCACCACTGTGAAAGGCAATTATTACTTTTGCTGTCTTGCTTTACAGTGTCCCAATGTAAACCTTCTAAGAAATATTTCTAAGAGCAGATTTTTGATTTTTTTTTTTTTTATAGCAATGAATTTTGCTATTAAAATTAGAATTAGCAAAATTAGATGTAGCTCAGTTGGTTGTTTTTTTTTTTTCAAATATAGTCATTGGTAGAGTAGAAAGCCTGATTTTTTAATATTATTTCCTCATACAATAGCATGGGCAAAAATCTACTTGACTGTTGCTAAAATTTAACAAAATTAAAAGCTTGTGTGGCAGGGACTGGTTACAGGGTTGGAAATCACATACTTTGAAATTAGTGTTTCATTACAAACCTTTTTTATAAGAAATACAGCAATTCCAACAAGAAGGATCATTAAGTCTCTAGAGTGCTGAATGCATGTCTCCAAAGAACAGAAGAGATGAATGAAATGTCCTTTCCTTTGTAGCTGACGAACTTTGTGATTGTTAGTTACTCAACTTCATTAAGAACCACACTTTTACCCAGAAGTTCATTAAAAGATTGACGTTAGTATGCCTTATTTTAAATGAAATTTTGGATTTTCCTACAGTTTTTTAAGAGTCAGAAACTCTACCTCAACAAAATTACAACCTTAGGATATGGGTACCAAATTAAGATATATATTTATGGTTTTCAATAAAACTAGACAGCATACTACAATGGTGCTTCAGTGTTCAATGAATTGCATTTTTATATTAAGCTGCTTGTTTCCCACACATGAATTTTGAATAGCAGGTATGTGAAGTTTTGATTTGATCAAAAGGTCAGACTGCTATGGACCACATCTGATCTCTATTACAAAATGTAATCAAGATATAAGGAAATTGGTCAGAGAAATATATTTTAAGTAAATGTTAAGTAAATCTAGTGTAATTTATACCTCTGGGTGCCAGTAAAAAAAGCTATTATGCTTTACAAGCAGAAGTTACAAAACAAGGGATGATGAGGGTATGATTCTGCTGTATAAAATTTACCCTGCAGTACAATTTTCTATAATTTTCTTCACACTTAAGCATTACAGTGCAAGGGTTTTACCCACACTAGCTAACACAGAAGTATTGTGGGTTCCAGCTGTTCCCTGCTCGATCTGCCTCTCAATTTGGAAAAGAGAAGGCTCCAGGGGTTCTACAAGAGGGCTGGCAAGGGACTTTTTACAAGGGCATGTAGTAATAGGACAAGGGGGAATGGCTTTAAATTGAAAGAGAGTAGGTAGATTTTGGTTTTATATTAGGAAGAAATAATATTTAAAAAAAACAGCTGAATTATACCTTAAATAATTTAACTTTTTGCATCTTTTTGCAGCTGTGATCCAAAAGCTTCCAGCAGATGTACAAGCCTATGCTATTACCACAACCACAAGTGTGTACATGTCTTGACCTTTCAATTTCCTTGAGAGCAAGTGAACAAGCCAGCCATGCTCACTGGATATGATTATTAAAACAAAGAGAAGAAAAGCTTCACAACACTTTGGCATTTTCAGGGAAAAAAAAATCCAGCTAATGGAAAGTGCTTGACAATGTTTGCTTTTGTCTTTCCCTTTGCATGTTCAGCTGAACTTAATCTATTGTTTGCAGTTAGACAAAAGGCAGGACAAATTACATGTTTGCCTACGCCTATTCAAAGAAACGGAACAAAGGTTTCAGAATCAGCTATAGAAAATGGAGTTATTTTTTCCACTCTTTACAAATATTTAAGTTGTAAGCATTTGAGCTGCAGAAATAGCAAGCGTAGCTGAAACTGCCTTTTCCAAAGAAATCTGAAAAGACCTTTTAAAAACAAAAAAGACACTTCTTTTCACTTGTCATGCAAATATTTTCAAAAGCAGCTAAGAGAAAGAATTTTCAGGTTTGATTTTACAAGACAAGAGTCATTTTAACTATTGCAGTTTTGTGTTTAGGTTTTTCTTAGGAAAGAATGAAGAAAGTAGTCAAATCCCCAAAAGAATTTCTTTTATTTGGAAAATATTTGTTTAATAACAATTCTGGTATACTCCTGGTCCTAAGAAATACCATGCTCCTCAAATTTGTATAATCCTAAATTAAATAAATGCTGTAACTTTACAGGAGAACTCTCACCATTAGTTCAGCTGTCTATTGTATTTATCAGTGACATTTTACTGTAAAATCATGTCGCTTCTTGCAGCATGTCTTATGTAATTTACTGAGTCCAAAGGACACACATTTTACTGTACAACATGGAGCTGTGAGACAATTAATAAATTTCTTTCAGGAGAGGTTAGCCATTTTAAAAAATGGTTTAATGTATATTCTACTGCAATAATTTCCACTATTTTGGAAAACACAGGAGATTTTGGCAATGGGGTGGGTGGTAGCCTACTATATCACGATGTATCACTATTTTGTGATGTCCGTGGCATGTTTTGGAAAAGACATACTTTGGTTAACTAAGTTTTTGTAAATATAACCTTCTCCCAACTTTAGCACATCTCCTACCTGTACCTGTTTTTAAATGGAGTTGTGGTGTAGCACCGTCTTTGTTAGTTACACCACATTCATAGTTGTTGTCCACCACTGTGGTTCTCTTTTTCTGCTTGCATGCCATTTTAAGGGAAAATTTAAAATATTGCCTTTTGTAGAATGAAGTAAAGGTCCTTGTTCCTTCACAATTGAAAATCAGGCAGCTGCAGGCCAAAATTTCACTCATACAGCTTTCTGTGGACACCTGAGCAGGAAGGTAGCTACAGTATTAAGACATAAAGAAATGGCAACTCTCAGCTTTGAGCACTAGAAACCCTATATAACTCTATAAATAGGGTTATTCAATTGGGATTTGTTTCAGTAATACAGGTATACAGAGCTTGGACTGGAAAAATCACTTTATTTTAAAATATGGTTGTTATGCTATAATTATCTCATTTAGCACCAACTAGACAAATAAATCAATAATTTTTTGATTGCATAATTATTTAGTGATTCACCCTTCTAGGTACTCCCATACATTGCTATAGCAGCAGAAGAATACTAGTTCTGAAGAGTAAGTGAGTGGTTTTATGTAGCCAAAGAGAAAATCTCTATCTATTTAACAAAACCTAGTACAGGAATACAAGTTGGATTTTCTCCTGCAAAAATATTTCAAGATAACCAAATAAGATCTTGGTCTAGAGAATGCCATGAATATCTGAAAGTACATATGTAATTGCATAGGCATATGTGTCTGAGAGGAGTCAAGTCATCCCTGTGTTTCTGTAGCTTTCCACAGCATATAGGTATGTGTGTATATAGATAAGGCTCTTTAGCATTAGCATTTCTTAGATTTTTCTGTTTCTATTCTACCAGTTGATGTTAAAAGTTATCCCAGACAGTTACGAAAGTACACAGTACATGTCCTTGATTTAAAAAAATATATTCCTTATGTGGGACTAGGGCTTCTCTGCAAGAGTGCAATGGAAAAGTGTTCTTTGGTGACTGACCACAACAGCAGAAGAGCAAATGGGGCTTTAACCTTTGTTCTAATGTTCTTGCATGTTCAGCATTGAATAAAAATCCTCTTTGCAAATAGTCTGAAATTATCAAGTTGCTTTTTCAAACTAGTTGGTGTCTGAAATGGATTCTTTAAATTTTAGTTTTGCAACACAAACTGAATTTGTCACAGCAATAGTGGGCAAATGCTATGCTGTTGTGCATGTCTTATTAGCTGCTCATTCACTGCATTTTTAGAAGAAAAATCTAAAACATTAGAAGAGTTTTGTTCAGCCTAAAGAATACTTGATTTTCTGTGGTTATAAGCTCCAAAAGTTCATGGTTGCTTCCTGCGCATTCTTCACAAAGGTTGACAAGAGGTTAAGCTGTCATAAGAATCCCTGCTCTGTACTGTTAGGCAGGAAAGATGTTCAAGCTCAGAGGGACTGTGTTACCTTCTCCTAGCAGTTACCTGTACCCTGACCTGTCCTTTTGTCCTCTGCTAAAATAAAGGTCCAATGCTTTCTATAATTCTCTTTGTCAATGATAGCTAAATCTGTCCAAAATTTTGAAGTGAAAAAAAGGTTAATCTGATAAAATGCCATTTCATTTACACCCCACTGTTTGTATTTTGACAAAATCTATTTAAGATCTTTGCAAACATTTCTTTTTGATGACATGACAGGTCCCATTCCCAAAATTATTGTTTACTGTGCACATTTCAGTTAAAGTGAATCTTGGTTATAATCAAAGCCTTTTTTACATATTTCCCTCTACACAACAAGCTACATTTTGTCGTTTTATTGTATACTTCTTATAACTACAGCAAAAAGTAAATTAAAGATCAGTTAAATATTTTATCTTTATGTATAGGAGACAAACAATAAGAAGCTAAAGTGGCTAACAATAAGGGGTTAAAGTAATAGCCTAGAGGAGCAACAATCGGGGATTATTTGGTCAATCTTGTGGTCATATTCTAAAAAATACTGAATTCTTCCTTAATTTCGAAGGCAAGTGCTTTTACCTGATGGAAAGAAAAATTGTTTGGCTGTTGAAGAAAAGAACAGGACTGTCCTGAATGGGATCAATAAGCCATGAGCTGGGCCCTCACTGTAGCTGCCTTTCTTATCACATGTGGCCATGCTAAACCATGCTGTTCTTGGCACAGAACCAACATATTATTCCACTTTGCTTAGAAAAAGCATTTATATATGTGTTGGAAAACAATCCATTTAGAATGAAGGAGAGGAAAACCACAAGCTTTCTCCATACCCATGCTATATTACTAGAGGAGTTCCTGTGATGCTGATCTTTTGCAACTACTTTTAGTTTCAACTGGAGTTCTAGGAACACTTTGAAGGTTTGGACCACTGTTCATCATAAAATAGACCTAAAAAATTCATCTAAACACTCTCTAGCTATTACATAGTGGCTCACTTTTTACAGAGAATATAACAAAAGGGATTCCTGAAGGTATGGAGGAGGCAAGAATAAATTTTGGGAATTCTAATAGGATCACACATCAATTTTTATTTCTCATAATTATTATATTATAAAAAGTGTATTTTAAAAGAAATTCTGACAAAATCAATAACATATTTTCTAAAAATTTCATTTAGAATATGTGGATTGGAATCTGTTTTTATAAACTAATACACCCTAATATAACCTCTGATGACAAAAAAAAGAGATTTGCCTGTGGATTTCTTTTAATTTTAAAGTGCAACATATTTCACTTTCCTTGTTACAGATGTCTGCAGGCACTGGATTACATTTGCTCAAGTATCTTCCAGAAGCTGTAGCACAAACCTACAATCCTAGTGTTCTTCTGGACTAAAGCTAGGATAGCCAACAACTTCAGCAACTGCCATGTTATAGTCCCACCTGATGCTTGCTAACTATTATTTAATAAACATCTCTGAGGGCAAGACTGGGCCTATGCTTCTAAAATTTGTATTCTCTGTTTTTTAAATGAAGTCCTGATGCACAACTGGCTGAAGCTCCCACATCAGTGTTCCCCATGGACCTCCTTGTGTCTCAGAGAGTTAAGTACACAAATGGGAAGAGCAAAATGCAGCATGAATATTAATGTCCTGGCAATGTATCTTTGAGCTGGCAGGGCTCTTTTACTTGGGCAGCTGCCAGATGTGATCATTTGAAATACGAAACTACTTTAGGAGAAAAGTGTGAAATAAATCTAGAATCCACTGGAAAACCCAAAGCTATTTTTTTTTATTACAACTATTTGTTTACTTTCAGCTACAGTCTACTAGGATATCTGCTAGAAACGTAAAAGTAGTACTCCCCAAAGTTGAATAAAAATGCTGCATGCCAAAATTGGTGGTATGCAGAAGCAGAGGTAGTGCCTTTGTTTTATCTCTCTGAGATATTGAACATGTATTAGCAATATATGTAATAGACACTTCATTATTAGTATGTTGGTATTTATGTCTTTCTTTCCCTGCCTTTCTAGGATGTTTTATTTTGTTAAAGAGAAAACAAGGCTCTCTGCAGACTGGCAGTGTCTAACCCCAGCTGTTTCCTGTGTATTTTCTAAGCCGAGCACCTCACATTACCAGTTGCTGTGACACATGTAATGTCATTAGACAGGGAATAAACAACTTCAAAACCATCTACAGAGCCCAACATCTAATTAGTCAAACAAGCAGGCTGGGAAATCAGAAACACCAGAGCCAACTCTATCTTGCAGTGTACTGTGAGAAAAACTTATGCCAACTTTATCTTTGCTCCAGGGCAGTACTGAAATTACAGGTACAAATAATCATGGTCACATGAGACTCAAAAAATAATGGGTTTGTAATTCTTGAGAAAAAAAGACACAATTTTTTATATGTTATGGCTGTGTAGTACAGGGAAGGGGAGAAAAAATGATAGCTTTGTCAGTGGTTAGTGAAATTGTATCATCGGGAAAGGGAAAGTGGAGGATGCTGGGGCATATTGGGAGGGGAGTCTAAGATTTTCTTCTTGGAAAATTAATACAAGATGATTGTAAAATATTCACCACAAATCCTATTCTACCTGTGGTGCAGCTTGGAAAGAAGTGTAGGTTTCACACAGCCCTTCAGGTTATGGTCTATAAAACATGCCTACATGCGTGCTCAATCTGTGACTTTATAAAGTATTGTCACCCACTGCAGAAAGTGGAGAGATAGAAAAAAGAACCAGAATATTCTCTGAGGTGCACTAGAAAACAAAAAGAGGCAACAGGCTGAATGTAGCATGGCAATTTCTACACAGAGAAAAAGGGAAAAAACATAATCTGGGCACAAGTGTTTAAACACGAGGCTGTGTTATCCAGAGAGACTCCTGGACATTTTCAAAACTGAACTAGAAGTCTTGAGCAACCCGATCTACTTTGAAGCTAACTCTGCTTTGAGCAGGTGTCTGGGCTCAATGAATACAAGGAGTCTCTGATAACTGGAATTTTCTTGTGATTCTATGATATCCTACCATGCTTCAGGGATGCCTGATTCCTTGAACTTTTAGCCAGGACTGCATGACAGAATTGGAATTCGTATTTTGGATGGTGTTTTTGTGACACAGGAATGAGATTACTGTTTTTGAAGGTGAATCAGCTCTTAATGTGCTTGCATATTTGATTTCATTTCCAAATGTAATATTTCCTGTATTCTTTCTTTGCAACTAGAACTTTCTACAGCATTTCAGGCTGCTTTTTCAACCTGGGCCCCTTTTCTCCGACTGTTTTTTAATTGAGTGAGTCAGAAACAACGTCTTTGATTGCTTCTGCTCCTTAGGGGACTGTAGGAATATTTGGGCTTATTATTTACATAGCCTTTTTGCTATATGCTTTCTCCTGACAGCTGCCATCTCTAACTCTTCATTTTATTTCAATAGCCACTCAATCAAAAAAAGAAAAAAAGGGGGCGGATTGAAAGAAAGAGGAGGGTGAGAGAAAGGTCCCTAAACAATAAAATATATGTGA
Organism: Amblyornis subalaris; assembly: GCA_018881555.1. NCBI lineage: Eukaryota > Metazoa > Chordata > Aves > Passeriformes > Ptilonorhynchidae > Amblyornis > Amblyornis subalaris. Next base: position 7,008,348 of record JACAXG010000033.1, on the reverse strand, counting down.
TAGCAATTACTGAAATATGGCTGAATTGCAAATTATTAAAAGTTCTTTTTTGTAATGACCATGGAATTTTTTTTTCTTACCGGATGTACTGCAATGTTATTAGGGTGGGTTAGGTTGTTGTTTGTTGGGGTTTTTTTAAAAGACTCCAGGGCAAATATTATCTACCAGTGGAGAATTTATCCTTTGTCTTGATCTCTAGCTTAAGTCAGCCCTTGCACTCTTGAGAAATGCAGTCTAGGTCATGCTAAGTCCTAGTAGTGTAGGTCTTGCTACTGTAGATATAATAAACTATAAATTCCTTCCCTTATGTTCAATTCTATTTATTCTAGACTGAAAATATACATAAAGGGAAACAAGTTACATGCTCCTAGAATATATACAGAATCTATCTCTGTTTCCATCTCCAATGAGAAAACAGACTGCAGGAGTGCACAAATGCTGCTCAAAACTAAGCTAACATGCTACTCAGGAATTTTGTGGGAAACACTAAGTCAGTACCAAACAAATTTCTGATTTTTACTAGAAGCCGACATGTAGAATCAGTTGACTTTTAATTTATTTTTAAAGGAAAAGCATGTGAACATAATTTGTTTTGTGAAAATGCTACTGCACATTTCTCCTGGCTGTAAGGTGGTCATCTAGAAATAGAAAATTCCTCTGATAGCCACAGCTAAAATGGATTCAAAGTAGCTGAGCTAACCTCTTCTTCAAAGGTTGACTGAGGTATGACTTGATGGAAAATCAACATGATCCATGTACGTGTTATTGACAACAACATATTTGAAGGAGGAATAGAGGAATTAAAACATAAGGACTTTCTCCAACAAAAGTCAGACCTGTCCATGGACTGAGAAACCACTACTTAGGCAAAGAGTAATAAATACCTGGTTGTACCTGGTAAATATCAAGCCTTAGGATCAAACTGATTCTTTTTCTAAAATTAAGTCAACTGATCCAAAGCTTACAAATGCTTTTTACTTCCTTTAGCAACTTTATTTATAGAATTTATTGTGTACAGAAGTTCTGGGCAAAATCTTTTTTCTCCACACATTACATCAATGTTTGCTAGCAGATAGGTCTCTGAAGATATGCATTAACATCCTTATCGTATCACAATTATTTGCAGTGTTGCTCAGTACACACAATGTTCTTTGGCTCTTCAGAAAATATACTTTTTTTTCTTAGCTAATACTTATTTCCAGTTTTGTTCATAGCTCAACCGACCCAAAAAAAACAAATCACTTTCCAACAATTCTAACTGCATAACTATGCTCGTTTAACTATGCAACTATCATACAATCCATACATAAAATTTAACTATGACAAAATCATCTTATTTCTTGTTTGTAGACAGAACTTTCAGTGTTTCACAAATAGTGATGCAATGTAAACCAAGGGCTTATTTCATTAGGGCCTGAACAACCACTTGTCATTCTAGTGATCAAAAATAAAACAAAACAAATAGGCAACAACTGACTTACTGTACAAAGAAGACAAAAAACCTTTCTGTGTCAAAATGAAAGAATATAGACTGTTATACCACTTCCATATTTACATGTGTACCCTGTATTTGCTTTATTTCTTCCTCACTACACAACCTGTTGAAGACAATGCCATGAAATAACTCTTATTGATAAATGAAAAAGAGAGAGAAAACATTATCAAGCTGATCACTAGTGATACCAGCTGTTACATAATTTTGTTATGAAGCTATTTCCTGCTGCTAGAGGGCTTGAAATAACATTTACTTGTATAATTGTAATTGCATTTATTTTATTCATCCTGGACTAAATAAAAAGCATAAATTAAACCGTATTGAATATTTCATGGAGATAACCTCTTTAGAAAAAAAGGAATTAAATGTTTTTACTGATATTTGACATGGTATTACAAAATAATGGGGTAAAATAATATCTCAAACAACCAAAACTATACTAACTTGAAATATCAATTTGTTCTCCTCATAGGCTAGACTTCCATCCAATTACTTTCCATAAATCAGTAAATTATTTACTTATTATTTATTTACCTTTTTAATACCCATATATGTTAAATCATATATGGGCCATATGATCTCCTTTAGCCATGTGAAAGTTTGACATCTGCTTAACACCATTCATTCAAATTATCTCTATGGTGAATGAAGAGATACAGTCTCTGGAGGCCAAAAATTTAATCCTATAAGAGATGTCTCAAGACAGGTGTGCCCTTATAATTATTTTTCTCCTCAGATATGAGTGGCTTAAACTATTTGTGCAATTTATCTATGTCTATTATTAAGTAAGGATGAATTCTACCTGTGGCAGTAATTTTTGTTAAATGACCTAATGGTTAGTCTCTCAGACCACACAATGAGACCATTGTCCCTGGTCAGAGCTTTCTCCCTCCACTGGCATGCAACTGAAGGCGCTTTCTATCTCAGTGAGCATGGGGCTTACTAGCAGCAGAATTTTGGGGTAGTGCATGAAACTTATCAAAAGATGTTTTCAGGGGATTGCAGGATGTGAGAAACTTATTAGGTGATGCTAAGGAGAAGAGTCAAAGGTAGGGAAAGAAAGGGAACAAGGTGGTTTTCGGAGAACAAGCGTGAAAGAAAAGGTGGCAACACAGGCTGGCCAAGGGAAACAAGAATGAGACACCACAAGCTGGAGGGTCCTGAGTGCCCAGTGCTAGCAACTCAGAGAAGCTGTGGCTTAGGGACCTGCTGCAAAGTGGATTGAGCACGTACAGGTAGCTACACAAAAGACTTGTGCACTGCGTGTGTGTGTATGTACTCCACTGATAAACTTCCACACTGATAAACTGGAGTCAGTGCTGCTCATGTTGGGACGAGAGCTGTGATGAGAAAGACACACTTCTGTCAGTCTGTGCACCCAGCTATGTTAGTACTGTGCATATGTCTCTGCTGTGAGTATGTGCTCAGCCTTGCAGGGGCTGGGAAAGGAGGAGCTCCACGGGTACCTGCATGTCCCCAGATTCAGCTGCCACATGTACCACAGAACTGCAGAACAGCACCAGGACAGACTTGATCTCCAGCTGCTTTTGAAGGTGAGAGCATCACCTAACAGGTCATTCCTCCCTGCTTGCTGTTTTTTTGAGTAATGACTGGAAGGAAGGACCTGCCAGATCTTTATCCGTGCTCATATCTCTCTTGCTTACTATCTGTCTGTAATTTCACATTAGGAAAACTTTTTACATTTTAAAGTGATGGATCTATGTGTTCTAAAGAGTACCTGAAACCCCATGTGACCTGTGGAATGGGGTTCATTATATGTATTCAATTAATTTTTAAAAGCAGTTAATAAGCTTTGACTGCAAAGAAAAGTAGTGAATGAGAACTCTCTTCAATTCTCTGGTGATTTTCAGGTCTTTCTGCTTTCTACACAGCACTAGATTCACATTCTTCCTTTGTTTATCTGTACTATTAGTAAATCAGAGTAATAAAAAGGGGAAAAAAAAGAAAAAGCTGCTATTCAGACACAATTATACACAAATTAAGACTCAGAAAGCTCTTATCACCGATGTTGACTACAGAGCTTCATCTTGATCTCAATGCATTGCTCATATTAAGTACCATCTTTAGTGACAACAATAGAAACTTGAAACTTGAATCACACTTTAATCTGTGATTGCATCTGAATATATTTCATCCATCTTTCTGAATATTTATTTTAATCACTCTCTAGTATGATCTACCATAGAGGACAGAAAATAAAAGAAAGAGTTCCTGAAGAAAAATCTTGTTATTGCCTCTTCTTATTTTTTCGCATTCTGTACTTGTCCCATACCTAGTAGTCCAAGTATGTGCCCTAGGCTTCTTATCCAAGAATGAGGTATTTGTGCTTGACTACAATACAAATATCAGAAAATAAAAGCATTCTGGAGTGTTGCATTATAACCTACAACCAATATGAATATAACATAAAAGCAATGGTGTTACAACTTTCACTTATTTGCTAGTGATCTAGATTCAGAACACTGTTCTAAAATCCATCTTTTAGATGCTGATTTGTTGGTAGCAGATGAATTATCAATTTATGATTGGAAACAGAAAAAAAGTACAGGGAAAGATAACAGATTGAGGAAGAATGAGAAGTAGGAAAAGACGAGAAAAACAGAAAAAAAAAGAAGGAAGGAAAGGGGCAATCTGAGAGAAAGGCAATGGAAGAGAATATTATGTGCATGAGAGAAATGAGAAAAATGCAACAAGAAAGAGAAAATTACGGAATAATGATGAAAAAAAGTCTTAGAAAAGTTAAATATAAAAAAGAAAATAATCATGAACTCAAAGGAAAATAATTAATTGGTGAAAAAAGGATTTGTGAATCCTTTTTTTCTGTGCATCTGTAACTAGAGGAAAGGCGGTTAGGTAGAATAAGTCAAGAAGAACAGTAAAAGAATAAAAGGAAGTCTCTAGAGATACAACCAAAGAAACAAAAGCAAGACAAAGAGCAAAGGAACAGAACATAATATATCTTATGCTCCAAATACTAACATTTTACAACATATTTTACATTCTCTTAGCATTCCTTATATTCTATACTATTTTAGAAATCTAGTCTTGAGCTATGTCCTGCAGTCATTAGATATAAAATTCCAATTAAAATCTTAAATAAACTTATGAAAGTAAAACATTGGTGCTAAATATTTCCTGAGATAGAGATGTTTCATTTTTGTTTCATGCCAATAAGTAGCATTAGTTTGTTATAATAATGATATTTTTATTTTGAGTTTTTCACTGATGTTTGCAATAGATTTGAAATATGATTCAGAATACCTTAATACAGCACAAAATATTAAGTATATATTTTTGACATGCATCATTAAGATTGCGTTCCACTGCTGTTTAAAATAGCTAAAAATGAGAAACCCTTGAAATACACATAATTTACCATTCAGGTTTGATTTTCATGGAGATTTTCATTGGCACAAACTGCAAAGATACGTTATTAGTTGATTATTCTTTTATATACATTTGAAAGGTCCTTTCCATCAACAAAAGTATCTTGACACCATGTTTAAATAAAGACGTCAGAAGGTCATGTAAGAAACAGCAATCATTCATAGATTAAATCAGACTGAATTTGCTCATTTCCCACAAAATTAAAAAGCAAAAAGGGTAAACTTCACCACTTGCCAAGCTTCTATGTATCTAACCAGCATGACTGGAATGGTGAAGGTCTCTAGCATAGAGGCCGAGACTCAGGCATGCCTCTTGTAGATCAGTATTGCCCCGGCTTGGGTAAGATCAACCCAGCTTGCATCTTGTTTACCATACTTGCAGATTTTCATCAGTATTGCTGAAAGGAAGGCAGATAATAGCAGGACATTTTAAGCCTTATCAACCACTTTAGTAAGATCCAGGTTTTTATGGGGAGATTCTCTGTATAACAGTATTGGATGTCTCATGTCTAAATTATTTATGAACCTAAAAAAAAGGAGGTTTGCCTCCTTGAGTAGAATTCTGCTAGAATTGTGCAATTTCAGACTTGTTTTAGAAAAGCCTTTAATTTCAAATGAAAAGAATTGTTCCTTTACTCTATGCCTTTTAAGAAAAATTGAAAAACTGTTCTGTAGGCTTAAATGAAACAGCTCAGATTTTGTTTGCTAAAGAGCGCAGTTGCCTGTCTCAAACACTGTTAAGGCCACAGTAGGAACTTTGCCATGAGATAAGCACAGAATTGAGGCAACAGGATGGTGCTAAAAATCCAAGCCTGGTGGAGGCAGGATCTGGTTAGCTCATCCTGGATAATGCATCCAGAGAAAATTTCCCACTGTGGCAAACTGCTTATACCCATATCACCAGTCAAAAAAAGATAGCCCCACGTTAGAGCACAGATGGCATCTGTGACCACCAATGACCACTGAAGCCCCCCTGAATATGCCTCTGTGGACACCTGGAACTTGGACCGTAAGAGAAGCCATCACAGCGGGAACTTGAGGTAAGAAGCAGATGGTATTATTGTCCAGGTGTTGTACTAGACCTAGGGGGAGGTTCACAAAGCTTGGGGAGAAGATTCTATCACTGATAATGGATAAAAAGATTGCAGAATTTATGGGCCACAAGGAAACCAACTCAGCAACTGTGCTCAAATCAGCTCAGACTGAGTAAAAGGTAATTCTGGCAGGGGGAGATCTTGACGACCGACTCATAGCCCATCAACCCAAGAAACCCACTGACCCAAAAGAAGAGAAAAACTGAGCATGTGGACTAATTAGTGTTAGAATTGAGGGAATCATTTAACCAATAGAATAAGAGAACTGTGTAGCCAATGAATATTAATTTCTTTTTTTGCTAAGATGTACAAATTATGAAAAGTTTTGAACAACCTCATAAACCCCAACACCGAGAAGCCCAGGGTGAAGAAGGAATAATGGAATGCCTCCGGATCCTTGGGTGGTGACTGTCTTCTGCTTGATATCGCTCTCTCTCACTGTCCCCTTCCCCTTGTCTATTCTTCTCTGTCTCTAGCTCTAGTTGTTTATTGTTAAATAAAATCTATATTGTTGACTTCTGCATATGGTCTTGTTGGCACCTGTGTCGAGGCAGAGGCATCTCTCACTAATCAGATTTTAACATTTGCAAAACAGACAGCTAATTTAATTTTTCTCCCTTCTTTTCTCCCAACAACTCTCAATAACTTTTAGGCACACAGGCAGTTTCTGCAAAACTTCCAAAGCTGAAATTCTTTTGTTTTAATTCCTGTGAAAAACCTCATTGTTAAACAAAAAGAGAGAAAACTCAATATTGACTTTGTTGAAAGGCATTTCAGATGTTTCACTCAGTTGTTAAATAATCACATTCATAATGATAAGTCATGAGTGTGTTTATATGCTCTTAAACTCTATCAGAAAATTCCTGTAAGCATTACTGCAGAGTGTCTTCCCTGGGATGTCATGCCAGGAAGTGCAGGTACAGAATTCTGACATTTTCTGCTCTCTAATATCTCTTGGTCTCTAAACATTGCTATTCAGTGCCCTAAGGCTCTCTTTTTACCTTAACTCTTACTGATTTTGTTGTTTATAAAAAACGTCCGGAACAATCACAGATATATTTCATATCTTGCCATCTATGCTTAAAATGTTTAGATGGCTGGAGGCTAAAAGAATGCTCATTATTGTGTTCCACCAGCTAAAATGTTAGCAGGAGAACCAACACCCACAAAATTAAGTTGTTTTCCTTTGAAAAATATTTTGAAATCTCAACATGAAAAGGCTGCAAGACTGCATTCAAAGGATGCATCATCAAAACCCTGCAGTTTTAAATGTTATCAAAGTTCACATTCAGTGAGTTATAAAGGTCCATTAAAATTATATTTTTGTAACCTTGCATGTTGCATAGGCAGAACCTGTACCCAGATATTCTTACTTTCTATGCCCAAATTCCTTAATGCCTCAAGACATTAAACTCAGCACTTGAAGAGATTGTGTCAGCCACCAGATCCAGTCTCCTGCAACTATGCGAAACAATTCAATAGGGACTGAACTCAAAAACATTCTTCAGAACATCTGCACTATTATCTTCTGTACAATAAATACATGAGACACCTGTAAAATACAACATATTTAAGACTTCTATACAAAGGACCATATGCCTCGAGGTATCAACAAGAGAGTAGGAGATAAGAAGGTTGCCAGTAATGCATTGACTCGCTGGAGTGCAGAGTTTGTTATCCAGAAGTGAATGCAGTCACTTCCCTAATGATGTCCTCCCATCTGCCCAGAGGAAAATTGTTTCCTATTTCCTGACATGAAATATCTAGTAATTTTATTAGGTTGGATTATAAATATGGGAGCAAATAGCACTAACCAACAAGTTAGAAATTCATAAAACAGCTTGTATGGAGAAGCTGGACAATCATATTAATCCTTAATTTTGAGCACTGAGAGCTTGAGATTTGATGTAATCATTGCTAGAGTAAGACAGTTTGTTTCCGAGAGTGGGATTTATTGCTTATGTGTATTGTATCTATTAAAAAGATATTTAGATTCAAACAATTAACTGTGATGCGAAGACCAATAAACTCAGGTCAAGGGTTGGGAAAGGAAAGAGAATCGCAAATGGTATTGAAATCCTTTACTGTTGAACAATGCAACCCTCCAGTGACCACTATTAGAACAGACCTTTCAAAAATTCAAGCACGGATATTTGTAGTCAACTTCCCAGTTACGGGAAAAAAAAAAAAAACAACAAACCTTCATTGATCATTTCTCTGAATTGGTTTCTGGAATATACTTTAAATGCTGTCTTGTAAAATCACCTTTTTACATTTGAAGACATATATCTAGATTATTATCCTTTAGCAACCATAATGCGATCAAAGGAAACATTTGGAACAGTGACAAGACCCAATAACCAAATCAAAAGAAGACTTCTTTCCCCAGGACACGTTTTTCCGTGATCAAAGAACATTTCCGCTTTAAGAATCCCTGTATTAATGATGCAGGAAATACAACATCAATTAAATGGACATAGGTACCCAATTTACTGCTGAATAAATATTGATCTGAAAGGAGAAAAGTGAAAGAGACAGAGAGAGAACCTTCTGGGATGTATATGCATAAATGACAAGAAAACTTGGTAGCATTAATCAGATTTTGCAATATTTTAGATATTCTATAAATAAGGAGGGGAATAAACTAAGGATTCTATAAAATAATGTGCTACTAAATTCAGTCTAAAAAATTCTGACCTTTTACTTCATCTCATAAGAATTTTCCTTCTTTTCTTTCTAATCCCTATTAATTTGTGAAATGTTCTTTCAAGAGACATGATGGATCATAGCCTTCCCAATAAAGCAACTGTTGAGTATAGGGAGGTTTCCAGTATGGTTGAGAACTAGTCTCATACAAATAACCAAAAAAACCCCAAACATAGCAATGAAGAAACTGCGAATGTGTTGTTTTAAAATTGTGCTTTATGTCCCAGGTCCATTATTTGAAAGAATCAAACTAACAGGATTATAACTTTTTTATGCTAGACTTCTGCTCATGTTTAATAAAAGTCTTTGGAGAATGGATTTAGCAAGGACCTTTCTTTCTCTAGACTATCCATGTTTTTCAGAAGGTAAATTTCTCTTATACCTAAGGGATGGTACCAGTGACAGCAGATAAACAAAATACATCTGCAAGAAGTACTTTAGAATTTATGTTGAGATCAGTGTTGAATCTGAGTTTGCAAAAGCTATCTACTGTATGCTTCCACCACTTTTCTTTAAAAATTCATATAAACAGGCATAACCCACTTTAGTAGTTATAACTGGTACACTTCACTGAATACATAAGAAACAAACAAATTATTCTTCGAGATCCTCATGGATGTGACACAAATCACCTTAGGGACCATTCCCCTCTGCTGATTATGACCTTCTTTGACATCCACAAAGATATAACATCCAGTCATGTCAACACATCTGCACAAGTTCCTCTTTAACTCATTGACAAATCTTTTCTAAATCCACACGGCTTTTAGGGTGAACTGTGCCACCAGGATTTTTTAAACCAAAACCAATAAGGTTATGCTTCCTTTAACCAGCATTTATGTCTTAAATATATAATTTGAGTTAAATAATAATTCTGCTTATTGGAAAGAAGAGACTTTTTTCATGGCTTATAATCACATAATATTGTTTAACAGTACACATGAGCAGTTAGATATATTCGTACAAATGTTGCATCCACAATCAGGTTTATGGTGCAATCATCAATCTATGAGCAAAAATGGCTAGAGTCGGGTGTCAAACTAAAACATTTTCCAGGAGCAAAAACCTGCCAAACACTTTATTTTACCATTATGGACTAGGCTTAGTCAGAAATTACGTGAAATCATGTTGGCAAAACTCAGTTTTACAAGATCCAAACAGTATTTCAAGCAAAATTCGGCCATGTGTTTTGGATAATTGTCTAAGCCTGGGGAATCAATGCTTTTGGCTTTCCTTATTCCAAGGTGTTCATCCACTACATCTGGTTGCAGTACTGAAGTCCTGAAATTTCCCATCTGAGAGTCTCCTTTGGATCCAGCTTAAGTGATAGGTACTGCAGTCCATGGTTGTAGGGTGACCTTTTTCTCAAGCCATGAATGAGAGTCCTGGAACTACAGACCTCTATTCATAACCACCTTCAGACCAAAATAAAATTTAAAATTTCCTGACATTTCCTAGCTCCATCCTGGGTAGTTATAGTCCTGATTTATTCTCAGAGCAAATTAAAGTTACTTCTTTTGAAATGAAAATTTAACAAAACAATTAACAATTGCAGGTGAGAAAAGCTATAATGATAATTTGCATCCCAATCTGCTTGGAACAGAAGAGATAAAGCTGAAGAGTTTTGTCTTGAGTGATGACAAAGAAGCTAAAAAGTCCAGTTCCTCTTTAGAACTTAAAGGATGGATGAGCACATCTGCAATATATTCCCAAAGTCTTCTGGAGAGATCTGGTACTTTGCACACACGGGCAAAAGTACATCTACATCTACGTACTACATCTTCGCCTAAGTGCACCACAATTTCCTTTTGTTTGCTAGGAAACAACCAATACTGCTGCTTTCAAAATTACTGATTGTACCAGGGAAACCAGTGAACTTTGTGGCATGATACCTCCTAATAAATTATCGTAGTGGTTCTCATTATTAATAATTGTGAAGTGCTTACCTAATGAAGGTATTTGTGAATGCTGGATTCTAACACAGACGTGTATTACCTGATACAGGAACAGTCACATTAGTTAAAAACATAAAAACATAAAAGCATACAGCATAATTAATGTAGCTAGCAAGAAAAATTAAAGCCTCATTTATTTCAGGAGAAGCTTGGTGCATAACTGTATATAAACAAGGCAGCAGAAGTGACTGGAATGTCATTATTCAAATTCATGCTTCCTTGATAAAAGTAACACAAAGTCAGTTATTCCGCTCATTCATTTTATTCCTTGTTTCTTCATATATTGTATGTAGGGATGACAGCCCCAGCCTGCTGTTCTAAATTACTCTGTGTGTGGTGACTGCTAGCATGTTTTAAATGCAAACTAAATGAAAAAAAGCCCAGGTAAATGTCAATAACCTTCTCTTTAAAATGCTATCTTGAATTAGTAAGAAGAGCTTTATTCCAGGTTTGTTTTATTGGGTTTTTTTCAGTGTAAGGTAAGAATAAAACTGTCTAAAGTACTTGGGGATCTTGACTACCTTGTCTGCTTTTATGTGTCCAGTTTGTTTATGGTTTTCCTGACTTTGCTCAATAAGCTTATATATGTTAAAGTTTGTTTTTCTAGGTATGCTTTCTCTGGGACTCCTCAAGTATGACACATATTTCTGGACATTGGTATTAAATAAACTTCATTTAATAAGCTAGACAATGCAGTACAAACCTATATTCCAGTTCTGCCATTTAAAATGGTAAAGAGCTCTGATTTAATGAACTAAACTAAACCAACACTGTGCACACAAATTTTCAGTATCAACATTTCAGAATCAATAGTACAGAGATGTTGACCACACTAGAAAACAGCAACTGTGAAATACACTTTCCATTGATTCTTATCAAAAAAGTTACTGAAATAAAATGAAATGCATAAGTATCTAAATATTTCCTTGTTCTTGATCTAGCATACATTTACATCTAGACTGTTAGGTTTTGTTTGACTTTTAATTCAAACCGAAGTTTCTCCTTCCTTCTCTATAAATAAATAAAAAAAAAAGTTATTTGAAACATAATGATGGGCTCTTTTTCTGACTAACCCTGTAATTATTCTTGTGTAGTTATTCTAACTAAGAGGAGCAAAGATTATTTGTCTAATCAAGATACAGTTGAAAGGAAAAAATTCTAAGAACATTCCATGCTTTGAAGAAAAATAACATGAAATGTAACAAACTTTCTCCAAAAGTCAGAAGATTGTTCAAATGATATTTTATTCTATTCCAGTCTCTATTCACTTTCCCAAAGCCTTCCACTGTGAGAAAGGAACCATCATTTATCACAGCCTACTCCTTGCTTCCAGGACCCTATTAACCTCACTGTCAGGCCCTGCCATCTCTTCCCAGGTAACCGTGAAGGACAGCTTTCCTGTCATCAAAATATTACAAAAGAACTTCACCTTTATTAGTCTCCTTTTTCCTAGTTTTTCCTTACCAAGAACAGGCAAAGTTGCACAACTGTTTTATGCCCATAGCTAATTCAATCACATTCTTTGAAAAATTGTCAGGTATTTGGAAACTGTCAACATGAATTTGTTTCTTATCTCTTCAGTATGTTGTATGTGTACTTAAAACTCTAAGGGGCAGGCAGATTTGAAGGGAAAAAAGGAAAATTCAAAGCTGAAATTTACACTATAGGGACCTATTCTGTTCAGAAAAGCATGTGCTGCAGAAGGCTGGGGACACCCAGGAAAAAGGGAAACCATCCCAAGATGCCACAGGGACTATTTTCTAAGTATGATCCCAGCACAACATTGATGCCCATGACTGGATACCTTCAAAAGAAGATCAGAGAGTACAAACACTCCTCTCATGACCCTTCATTATGTGGTTCACTTAAGTGTATACTTACCTTCCTGTTTAGTTTATAATACATGCAGTCATACAAGCACAATACAACCAAACAACCCACAAGTCAAGTGTATGGAGAGATTTTTGATTAAGCAAAAGAAAGTTTGATTATCAGCCAAACAGATAAGACTCCTTCCCACTGAAGACTATTTCCTGGCCCAATTTTTACATTCTACCCCCAGCTGCTTTGTCGTTTCACTTACTAACAGAATAAGTCAGAAATAGGTTATATAGCACAAAATAATCTTCACATTTTAATAACAGACATGCACTTTTGCTCATAGTTTCCAGAGCAAACAAATAAATCAGAAAGTGCCTATGAACACTTTTAGCTCAAATATTACCATTTTAAGTAAAATTGAGTTAATAAGAATAGAACTATCATTGAAATACTCTAACTCTAAAAGTCATTTTCATGTAAACGCAAAATGAGTAAAGGCTTCACACTGGGAACAGCTTCAATGGTGAGGGAATCACAGGGAAAAATAGGAAGACAATTTTCAATAGAATGCCTCTTTTCTTAAGCATAAATTTTGTATAATACATGGGAGAAGGTTCTATTAATATCCTTGGACAAGACTGAAAGGAGTGGAGCAGAGAATTGCATGTCTTATTGTTGTTTAATGCATAACAAGTTTTTTGCTGCTTTCTCTAATATGTATTCCTTGTCAAGCTGTGAAGGTGTTGATAAAATTATTCTCCATGTCTTTTTCCTATCCTCTCTTATAAAACATTGATGAAAACAGAACAGGATCTGCATTGGAGGGAAAAAAAAGTACATACTAAACCCCAATTTAAGATGAAGTATTTTTGAAGCAAAAGCTTCACTTTTCTGTTAAAAAGTGCTGAAAGAGCTTTCTTTTAAAGTACCCCTATTCAAAAAGAGTCCTAGCTGGCAGAATATTTGAAGCAGTCTTTAATCTATCATTGGCCACCTGAAAATTTTATGTATTTTAAGACAAAATAGAAAAATAAGACAAATTTTTAGACAAACCCAAAACATCTGGGACCACAACTCGCGGGCATGACACTATAATGAATTGGATACGTTTGGCTTCAATTTATTGTCTCTTTCACAAATAGTTATTGCAATGTTTGCAAAAAAAAAATTCATGGCGTTTGATAAAATATGCGTGTTTCTTCTGGGTAGAGACCCAACAAAAGTACAATCTACACAGCAGAAGTAGAATCTTCCTCAATGCTTTCTTTTTTTGTCGTGGTTAAATGGCTTAGGAGGGTCTTTTTTTATAAAGTTCACCAGCAGAACTTTATGAAAGTTTATCCTTAAATCATGCCTACAGTTTAATGAAGTAATTTTCCCCAGAAAATTTTCAGTAAATACTTTCAGGAAGTTCCTCGATGCCCCTAGCAGATATACATCAAATCCAGTATCACGTGTGGAAGCAGCAGCACAAGGACACCTGAACTGGAGAAGTGAGAAGAGGAAGAGATGCTGGAATCTGCTTCCAATCTGTCTGCTGAGAAGCAAGCTGCAGGGAAGCCGAAACAGCAACAAATGAAAGAGCTGGAGTTATAGTCATGGGAATAGACAGGTACTTTGACATTTTATATTTTGTAACTCTTTGATAATGTTACCGATTTCTTCACTCTTGTAAAGTTGGTTTAGCCCTTTTTTCAAAGCCTGCCTAGTATGAAGTATGATCCCTCTCTCAGACTTTTCAGTTCTGCCCTGAGATTATCTCTTATATTATAAACATTTTGAAATTCTCGAGAGCTGAGACTTGAGCTTTCCTTTTTTTCTCTTGCTTTCCCCTCCAAAGGGTGTTTTGAGGTCAGCTAGTACTGAATACCACACAACAGCCAGGAAATCTCCTCTCTAGCCAGTATTTTTTCTGTTAAGAATGAGTTTACAGCTCAGAGACTACTCTTTTTCAAAAAAAGAAAACTATCATGTATTCCTCTATGACTCAATTTCACAAATAAAAGATATTGAAAGAAATAGAAAATGCAACTTATCAGCATTTTCCTGTGTTTTCATAGGATGCAATATTATCTGCCAAATATTTTTTTTTGTATTACCTCTTTTGTGACTGCCTGAGCTGTGTGACACTAATAAAAATAACTCACTGGATTCCTTAACTTATAGGATTGTGTATCTGATATAATGGATATATGAAATCTCATTTTATTTTGTAACCAATTTAGTGAAAATTTCTCTTGATTGTCACCTGAAGTTTAAAAAATATAATTAAGAAAAAATTGTTTTAGTGCATATTGAAATTTCAAAAGACATGGTTGAAATTATAGCATGTTACATAAAGTACGAAATACTGCTGTGGAAAAGTCTTATAAGAACATTATCTGGCCTTTGGCCATTATTTGGTGATTCAGTGTGGCCATCATGTATTGACAAATATGTCACCAGTGAGAACACCGAGCAAAAGGCCTAAACACATGCAGACATTTCTTTCATCTATCTAGAAGGAGGTGTTGGAATTGAATTATGAGTCACAGACAGTAGACTCATACAGCTGGACTGTAGTGGTGAAGATCTTTTCTCTGTGAATGTGTTTCTCTTGAATGGTGCATGTTTGGCACTATTGAAAAGACATTCTGTTTGGATAACAATCTAATAAATCACATTTCTCAAGAGGAGAAAAAATGTTTTGCATCTCTACATTAGGCCAACTGACAGCACCAAGTGTCTCATAAAGAGACCATGGAATTAATATTCTCTAAACATGCAAGAAAATAGGGTCCTATTCACCAGTCACAAAAATGTGCCAAGAAGTGATAGTGTGATGCATTTTTGATACAGATTAAACATTTTAACAAGCTGCAAATTATCAGCTTAACCAAAGGTTAGAGCAGGGTAGTGGTAGGACAGATTTGATTCTAGTCCAGTTTAATTTAAATTCTGGCAAGGACAACAGAGGCAGTAAATGACAAGCTGGTCACTGCCAAGATATTTTGGACCCCTTTTTCAGAATATGAAATTGTTTCTGTGTTTTTTCATGCCCCCATGCAATGTGTATACTATTACCAATGTAGACAAGTGAGATGCACACATTTGGTGCAAAGTCTATGTTTTCATAACATTCCATAAGAGGAGTCCTATTGTGAATTATGAATGAATGATAGCTAAAGAGGTACCCACGCAAAATAATATC
Source organism: Amblyornis subalaris (assembly GCA_018881555.1). Taxonomy (NCBI): domain Eukaryota; kingdom Metazoa; phylum Chordata; class Aves; order Passeriformes; family Ptilonorhynchidae; genus Amblyornis; species Amblyornis subalaris. Next base: position 6,992,680 of record JACAXG010000033.1, on the reverse strand, counting down.
CCTGATCTGCATCTTCTCAGTGGTCAGTCAGCCCTCTCTGCCTTTTACCATTTCTCTGGGGACTGATCATTAAGAACAGCTGAGTTCATCCCTCTGTCCTTTATCAGTCAAAGGACTTCTTGACAAGAAACTTAGCTTCTGCTATTTCGCTATGCRTGTTATCATCTTGTAATAAGCTGACATAGAGATTCACACCCAAGGTCAGTCATTCTGACAAGCCACAAAGCTGCCACTGCACAGGCAATCCAGTTTTTCGTAGTAGAGAATGCAATGTTGCTATGGTCGAAATCCATTTATAATGTGTGAAGCAGCCTTTCAAATCAATGAGAGGCAGTGAACTGTAAAGGAATTGCATCCCAAGGAATCTCCTTGCACTTTCATTTTAATGCACAGCATCATTATACATCTCACATCACATAAAATCCAAATTCTGTGAGAACAAATGAGGGTATTAAATTCTTTTAACTTCCACTGACATGGCTGTAACAATATATCATGTTCGGAATTGCTTGGAAGTCACAAAACTGAATCAGAAAAAAAATTAACCCATCAAAATGACTTAATTTTTGTCACGGCTCTGTATTTTGCACAAATGAAAACCTGCCTGTCACAAGTAGCACGAATTCAACCAGCATGATTATCCAATGGACAACATCTATTCTTGTGTTTGCATGTTCAAAGCACTAGATTACCCACAGGTGCCAAGTGCAGGTAAGTGTCTTTTACTGCCAAATTCTGTTTAGATGTTAAAAACTGTAAACACCATGCAGAAGTTAATATTTTTGATCATGAGATTGTGCAGTATTTCATTATCTAGGACATGTCCATGCACCAATGAAGGTGCAATCTCCAAGACACCAATGAAAAGTTTATCAGATCCACGAGGATGTGACAGGCTTCTCAGGAACCTGCGAAAGCTTCTACTGCTGTTCGAGGAAACTGAGCAGACGGAAGGAATTTAAAATTTCAGCAAAACACACAAAAACAGCCGCTGGCAAAAGAAGTGCTAGTTACATACCTAGTACAGAAGAAATATTGATGTTCTAGTTCAAGTATCAGCAGCACATTCCCTGATGACCAGCTAGATGACTTCTACTAATTCCCATATCTCCTACTGAGAACAGGAAGACTGTTGTTCCATCTGTTGGAAACAGAGGGTGGGGGGCTAGGGGGGAGTCACTTCTGCCAGTTCACAAAAAAGAAATATAATCTGTCTTACTGCAGCAACAGCAACATAGAAACAATATGCCAATATGCAAACAGCAAAGCTAGGGCCCTGTGTTTCAGTGGTTTCTTGGTTGTGCTAAAGACAGATTATGAACCTCACCTCTGCAAAAATCAGTCCCACTGTTCCCCTTACTGCTGGCATTGTTGAAATTAAGATGTGGCGTTTTCAAAGGCCTAAGGTACAATGCCTCGTATTGTGGGGAGCAAAGAAGTATGTGACTTCCAGGGAGGACTTCATGTCTAAAGAAAACACTTCATGGAAATAACAAGAATTAAGTGGTTATTAAAAATGTGGTAAAACAATGACTCATTGGGCAGCAAAGCTATCAGTATGGCAGAAAGTTATGGCAAGCAGCAGTAGTTGACTAAATACCTGCTTGTTTTATTCACTGTTTGGGATCTGCAGTAAAAATTGTCTGGCATTGTGCTGGAGGGTCTGTGGCAAACGCAGCTGCTCCTGCCATACTGTCTCATAGGCAGTGCAAGAACCCATCTAGTGTCCTGGTTCTTGTGTGCTTTTCAGTGGGAGATGGCAAATGAGCTTTACCCCTGTTATTGTCCGATTCCCTTTATGCACTGTGAAGGGAACCGCTTCCTGGGGTCCATGGGGACAGACAGTCCAGATACACAAGGATTTTGTAAGAATAAGAAAATCTTATTGTGTTTTTTGTTTTATATCTTCCCTTTGGTCAGAGCCTGCTCAAAAGACAACAAAGCATGATTCAGGTGTTCTTGTTTTATGGCAACACCTCTAAATATTATTTCTTTTTTCCTCACAGGACATTTCTTTTTTTTAATTTTAACTAATTTATTATTTAAACTAATAATTTACATTTTAAATTTCTTTAATTAGTAATATTCCTTAAAAGTAGTAGAAAGAAAAGGAATTACTCTAAGCAGTCTTTCATTTAAAGATGAATACAGTGGGTTAAGGCAGCTCCTGGAGACAATAAGGATTACATTATTCAAAAGACAATGTTTTCCTGGTTATAATAAAGCGCATTTTAAAAATTTTTAAGGGTTTAAAAATTCAGGGGTAAGGTGCTAGACATTTATAGTGTAGTTATGGTTGCGATCCATTGTAAAACTCAGAAAACTGCAGCAATATGAGAGAAGCAGACAGAACTAAAGGCCTCAGGCCACGAATAATAAAACAAAATTTGTATACATGAAAGTATCAGATACATCAAATAGAAGTCAAAATGAAGTCTAGAAGAAATTAAAAAAAAAAAAAGCCCTTGTGAAACTATGGAAAATATTAATAATTTTTAAAGAAGGATACACCATTCGTGTAGAAATATACTAGAAATACACTATAGAAATATACTATACTATTTCGTGTAGAAATTTCTTCAGATCTTCTTTGTTTAGGAGAAAGAATGCTAACCACTTTCCCTGTGAAACTTTTGAATACCTGTGAAGGCTGCTGAGGCACAAACAAGCAGCTCTGCCAAACTCTCAGCTACAGAGGAACCCCACATGAGACAAAGAAAGTAAACACAGCCTGAGGTTTACTTCTTCCATTCCTGTACCACTGGGATGAAGTCTGAAGTACTGTGACTTATCACAGAACTTTGAGATACAACTTGAACAGGATAGCAAAGTTCCTTCTATAAATCACTTATGACTAAGAAAAAAAGAAAAAACCATTTTCTTTCAACTTAATAGGAGGTCATGGAATCATGGAATGGCTTGGATTGGAAGATACTTTAATGATCATCTAGTTCTATCTCCCCTGCCAAGGGCAGGCACACTGTCCACTAGACCAAGTTGCATGGAACTCCATCCAGCCTGGCCTTGTATACTTCCAGGGATGGGGCATTCACAACTCCTCTGGACAACCTGTTCCAGTGCTGGACCACCCTCACAGTAAAGACTTTTTTCCTTGTATCTGATGTAAACCTACCCTCTTTCAATTTAAAGCCATTCCCCTATCCCTACATGCCCTTGTAAAGTGTCCCTCTCCAGCTTTCATTTAGGCTCCCTTTAGGTACTGGAAGGTGCTATAAGATCTCCCTGGAGCCTTCTCCAGGCTGAACAACACAACCCCAACTCCTCAGCCTGTCTTCACAGGCGAGGTGCTCCAGCCCTCTGATCATCTTCATGGCTTCCTCTGGACTCACTTCAACAGAGCCACATCTGCTTTATGCTGGGGCCTCCAGAGTTGGGCACAGCACTCCAGCTGGGATCTGACAAGAGCAGAACAGAGCAGAGGGGCAGAATCACCTTCCTCGCCCTGCTGGCCACAGTGCTTTTGATGCAGGCCAGGATATGGTTGGGTTTCTGGATTGAAGTCTGCTGTCCTGAAGTCCATGGTAGTGATTTTGCTGTGTACCCTCCTTGCTGCCTTGTCACTTCACACTAACTAATTCTCCTGTATCCAGCATCTCCAGTTATTATCTATTTCATTACTTTCTATACTCTTTCCGTTACTGTACTTCTCACTTGGAGTAATTGAATCCCACAGATGTTATGACTAAAGAATGTAAATATATTAGATGGTAAGGCATGAGAACATCTCACATGTCTTTCGAAACAGCTGCTACCACACTGCATGCACACTACATTAATTTAAACCTCCTATATGGTGTTCTATACTATTCCACTAGTTTTTGCTCAGGGTAACTCAGACAGTTCAGAGGAGATAAACCAGAGAATCTACAGTGGAACAAGGAGCAGATTATGATCTTGTATGTGATAAAAGTGATTAAATTAAAGAATGTGACTTTAATGAGAATGGTACACAGGATACATGTTAAAGTCACTCTATTAATTTGCAGAAGTGTGACATAAGGAAAAAAATTAAACAAAGGAACTTCCTTAAGGAGAAACAACTACTCAGCCGCCGGAACAGGAATTCCTTCCTCAAGCTCAAAAATTATGGGAGACTTTTAAAAATACAAGAAATCGGGAGCAGCTTGCCTGATTCTTCTTCAAATAAAATAGAAACAAGAAAAAAAATTTTAATTTCTGTCAACTATGTGACTCGATTTCAAATAACTGTAGCAAACTCCATCAACTCTAAATGCTATAGAATTTTGCTGTCTGAATTTTGTAATGAGTTTAGTACTTAATTAGCTTTTTAGCAAAAAAGGGCAGAAGATTAAAGATAAATTTATTTGATCAAATTTTTGTGCATGTAGGCAATATGGTTTGTAACAGTTAAGCTAAAATCCAGTTTATGAACCATATTCCAGCCAAAATATGTCCCTTAAATGAAAGAATGATTGAGCTTGGAGTGTGTGTGAATGGTTAGAGAAATGTTCTTCTGTCAAACCGAAATGTCGTTCTTTTTTGAGTGCAAACCTAAATATTCCTCAAAATCCTTCAGTTTAGCATGGAAGAGAAGGAGCATGATGGGTCAATTTTTTGCTGATTTTAAGGGAGGTGAAATGAAAACTGAGACTTTTTTTCACTGCAGCACATGCCAGTGTCTATCCTTGTATACTGTGTTTGAATAATATCCTGCGAGGTGCTGTAGAATTTGAATATTCAAAGACCAAGTTTAAGGAAGCACAGCAACTCAATTACCAGTTATACATATAAAAGCATCCAACACATCCACTGTAGCTCTTTCGAGTTTTATGAGGCACTTTAAGTCGGTCTAAGCCACGACGGTGCCAACATAGCGCCCCAAAACATCCTCCTGTATCCCTGGGGAGTGCCCGATATAACTAAATAATAACTTTATTTTATAAATTTATATGCTCAGTCCAGCTCACCACAGGTCTGAACATTAAACATAAAAAGTGGCAGAAATGTGTGGTGATGTGGAGCAGTATCATCCCTCCGGGCATAGCATTTCTTAAAACTGTGTGTCTGTGATAATGTACACCTCAGTAATCTACCACAGCCAAAATAATGATGCTGGAGCATTCATTTCTCTTGAAGGTAAAAAAAAAAAATTCTACCAGTGTCCATGAGGCCAAGATTCCACCTGTATTTGCTCAATGGAACATATTTTCCTTGGACTCAAGGTTCTCAAAGCCTGTGTATAGATCAGCATGTGTAAACACTTTCAGCTCTCTTGACTGCCTTGTGGTATCTTTGCATGACATATTGGACACTCGTGATTGATTTACTATGTGGGAAAATACTTCCTGTAGCAAACATCTGGAAGAAAGAATCTGACTCTAGTTTAAAAGCATTTAAATGCTATTTTAAAATTGTCTTTAACTCAGAAGAAATTCCAGATTTATGTTTACTGGAAAACAATAATAGCATCAGGCTCTGTGAAACAATGTGAATTCTCAGAGGAATACATAATAACCCACTGATGTGTAATCTAAAGAACCGACTTCTCTTGAAATAATTCTGTATGAAATAATTGCAGTATTTTTTCAAATTACCTCACTCTTTTTCAGAAGTAGAGAACAGTTGGAATAAGCTTCCTAAATATTTCGTAATTTCCACTAAGAAAATGGAGAAATGTAATTTTGCCCTAACATGTAAAACAGAGTAAAACTTCACAAGTTGAAATGTGCTCTTTTCTGTTTTTCAACAACATATTCACTTTGAAATTGTACAGTGAAAAAGAAACAATACATATCTCCTCAACATTCTAGCCAGCTTTTTCAAAGAAAGGTTTTAAAGGCAATGATCAAGACAATATACTTGATCACTCATAAAAGAAGTGTGATGTATAATACTTCAAAATTACCATTACTGCTTTTCCCACAGTTGAGAATAGAATATCCACAGGTTCTAATTGCCTGCATTCACTTGTAAAAAATAAACCTTTTACGTGCATTCATTCTACAGTAAATTCTGATTTCTTTTACCCACCTTTTAATTCAGGCAGAACTCCTACAAAATACAAAAGTCAGGATAAAAGCTACAGTAATCAGGGTTACTTAGTCATTTTTTATTTCATGTTTTACTAAAACCCCTATTCTATTCTGACTCTTTTTAATGATTATTATTCTCTAAAATAGCCTGCATTTTCTTCTACCTTATGGAAAGAGCCAAAGTTGAAGGTAGATTTTTGCAGAAGTTGTTATGAGAAGACAGATAATACACTCCAGTTCTGGAAGACTTTCCATCATATGCCTTCATTGTTTGTGTATCATTTGTTGGTTTCTATGGAAGGCCTCTGTCCCCAAGACAGCCTGTCTTTAGCTTTTTCAATGATTTTCTTTAGCTTTGCCCTTTTCCCTTTGTTTTTATTTCTCTCTCTTTCTCATTTTCTTTTTTTTTTTTTTGTCCATTGTTCAATTGTCACTTACAAATGTAATTCATTGCTGTTCAGTTCCCCTGGGAAGATGCTATTCAGTAAAACTGTTCTTTGAAAAATAATCCAAATCTATCTATTTTGATAAAGGTAGCAAAATTAGAAAATCTAAGCACTAGAAAGGTATTTAAATTAGTGACCTTCAATAGGATCCCAGTAAGTTTTTGCAGCAAAAGAAGTTGCCTTTGAAAACAGGTTGCCCAGAGAGGTTTCTTTTGGAGCAGGTTGCCTGGAGATATTGCAAATGCCCCATCCCTAGAAACAGTCAAGGTCAGGTTGAATGGGGGCCTGGGCAATCTGATCTAGTGAGTGGCATCCCTGCCCACAGCAGAGGGACTGGAACTAGGTGATCTTTTAAGTCGTTTCCAACCCAAAACTTTCTCTGATTCTATGAAATGCATGAGTCTTGCACAACTATCCCTTTACTCAGGTAGCCCTTCAATTGCTAAACGTAGAATTTCTTTCCACATGTCTTGAAGGTTCTTAATACTGGCACTGTAGAGAGCAGGACTTTTAGGGACATGACTGTTGCTAATTAAATTTTGTACCGCTACTATTTTTTATTTTTAACAAAGTATTCACATTTTTTTTCCCCTGAAGTCTCTATTTGATTATAAGGATATTTCAGCTTTACTTTACTAGATGGGAAACATGAAGGATATTTTTCTAATTAGACATAGAACCATACACAAAAAGACATGCAACTGAACACAAAGTGGATCTTTAACATTTATAGGTGCTTTAATGTGACTTAAATTGCTGATGTATGTAGAGAAGAGGTTTCTATGCATGAGAAAGAACCATGAATTCATACAAACAAAATTCTGTTAGTATAAGAATCCTGGATTTAGACTGAAAAATAAATACTACTAAGACTGAAACTCACCAGTTAAAAAACTAAAACCAAAGATCATTGTAGAAAATTTTTTCCTGAAAATTATTCTCACATAAACAAAGATTTCCTTAGAAATCTTCCAGGGCACTCAGTCACTGGAAAAATATTTTTTTTCATTTTTACTAACTTGCATACTGACTTGCAGCTAGTCTGAGATCACTTTTTTTTTCTTTCATTTTTAAAGAAGCTACTTTATCATATTCTTCTCCCATTTTGGCAAAAGTCAAAAGAATTTATTGCAAAGTCCTAAGCTAAGCAGAAAGGTGAGAGAGAATAATGACTGGCTATTTCTAAGACTAACCACAATAAAAAGTTACTCCGTTGTACTGTGAATAATACCTGAATATTAAAGTAGATACTAATTTTGCATTCTGACAGCCAAATTTATACACGTATATGTAGAGGTATATCTATGTTTAAAATATATATAAGTATTATCTATATTTATATATTATACATATATATAAATATTATACACACACACACATGCACACCTTCACGACCAGATGAATGAGGATGCACTTCATATTATTTCTCTTTCAAACTCTGTGGAAGTGCAGGAAGGCAGAGAAGGAAGAAAGGATGTTTGATCAGTATGTCAGAAAATGCTCAGCACACTTTTAAGAACCAGCTGAACAGTCATATTGCAACCACACACCTCCTACGGAGCTAGAAGAGTCGACACAGCCAGTTCCCAGCTTCCACAGCTATTTGCTCCCTACAGTACAGATGCCAGCAGCCACCTCTTGGTGATGAATTTCCACCATGATCATTGCACTGTATCACTTTCCAGATGATGAAGCATCTTAGCATTGAATGGCTGGTAGTAAATCAGCTTTACTAACATTGCCCACAGAAGTCACCAGTTCCTTTTCAATCTTTCCTCCTCCTTTTCAAAAGGGCAATTCATGAACTGGGGTTGAGTAATAGTGTGACTGCTAGCACAATTTATGAAATGAAGATCATATCTTGGAGGGCGAGCAGTTTGTATAAGAACAGGTTCATCTGATCTATTTGGGAAGAAATCTTCACAACCAAAAAGGCTTTCTTACTGCTCTAGTTATCTTCATTGTACATAAATCACCCAAACATACTAGGGATTTAAAGTGTTGGACAGAGGTGGGCTTATCAGCAGAACAGTGTAGCATGTACATCACCTTTAAGCATGCGATTATGCTGACTGAAGTCGGAGACATCTTAGATACAGAGCTGGGAGAGAAATTATATTCCCAGCTCCAGGGGGTTTATGACTATAAAAATGTTCTCCTCCCACAACTCTGCATGCTTTCAACACATAAAAACATAACTCACAATGATATTAATATTCCCTGAAATATAATATTTTTACAGAAGAAGAGTCATCTTATTTATGATGTGTGGGAAGGGAAGGGAAGGGAAGGGAAGGGAAGGGAAGGGAAGGGAAGGGAAGGGAAGGGAAGGGAAGGGAAAGGAAAAAAGGAAAGTAGGAAAAGGGAAAAGAGAAAAGGGAAAAGGGAAAAGGGAAGGCAAAAGGGAAAAGGGAAGGCAAAAGGGAAAAGAAGGGAAAGGGGAAAGAAAAAATATGCAGGTTGATGACAGGGAAAAGAATATAAAAAACAAGGAAAAAAGCTACAATGCAGTCTCAAGAAAGCATGAATAGCAGAAAATTGTACACAAAAAGGCATTATAGAGAAGAAAAGGAAAAGCATAGTAACACCAAGAAACAGGATGAATCAAGACAGGATGAGGATAAAATAGAAATATTGAAGGGTTGTATAGAGATGATGAGACTAGGCAAGGGGAATGAATAAGATGCTGGGAAACTCAGAGAGAGTGGAGGGAGGAATAAGTCGCACTTCCTACTGACTATGAAAATTTCATGCAAGAGGATAGTACAGGGATCATCACCTATTTTAAGAATTTCATTTGGCAGACATGCATTTAGGAGTGTTTTATATTAGGTATTTCTCTTTTTTCCCTACTTAGTATATCCATAATATTGCCTTAGTATCTACTTGTTAAAGAGATATGTGACTGACTTTGGGGTAAAACCACATATCTCTAGGATGTAAGTGTCCAGGTGTCACAGTTTGCATGAAAGCTCATTCTTTTCTTTTTAAAACATTATTTTTCCTGCAGCACAGAACTGCTACCCTGGGACATACATTCCGACAACTCTTGCTCTTCTTAGGTATGTAAAGTCATTGCATAAAGTGGCTTTAGCCTCAAGTCTTATGAATGATACCACTGGAAACACATTCTAACAGAGATATTGTCTGCTAACTGCTTAATTATATCCGAATCCAAGAGCCTGATTATAGACATATTCACAGCTGGTGAGACCCTGCCTCCTATCTAAAGGCCATCTTTCTATGTACCTTTAAATCTTCCCTGTAAAGGAAGATCCCGAGTCCAGAACACCTTACGTAGCAAAATGGTTTTCACAGTTGTTTTGAGAATTAAAACCCACTACAGCAGTATTTTGTTAATGTTTACAAGATGAAAATGGCACTCTTGGGTGGCAAATCTGTTTCACTACACAATACACACCTTTATTTCTTCTACTGTTTGTTGTTGTTTTTTGGGTTTTTTTTTAATGAGAGGCATTTCTAATCCATGGACTAGGATGCAGCATATAAAACGGAACTACTGGGGATGGATTAGTCATGTATGGATTTCCTGGCAGTGCAAATGACATGCAGGTAATAATAGTTGAATTAATTAGCACATGTATAGCACTTTGTATCTTGGAAGTGCCATACAAACGTTAACTAATTAATTCTCACAACACCTCTGTGAGAAAAGGAAACAATTATCCTGAGCCCTATTTAACCTACAGAGAGTGGTTAAATTATTATTCTGGTTGGAAAACGTAAACCCTGGGTTGGTACTATGGTGGTTTATGTTTGAGATTTCTCAGTGATATTGCTCTTCAAAGCCAAGTCTGTGAGCTGGGCTTTTACTCTGGCAGAGGAGAGGGTACAGCCTGACTGGGCCAGCCTGCACTATCATGCCCTCACCTGCTAGGTGAGAGGACAAGTTTCTGCCATCCATTTTGGGAAAAAAAACCAGTATGTTTCAGTGAGAGAAGTTACTGTGTGACTTCAGAACTAAAATCTGACTTCTTGTGTGCATGTAAATTAAGCACCAGAATTTAAGTAACATTCTATTTACCTCCCAGACTTATTCTGTGAACATATCATGCAGAGGTAAAATGTGAAATGCAAACAGAGCAGCCCAGGTGTTGATGCAACAGATTGATGATTACAAGAAATACTCCCAAGTTAAAAAATATATTGGTTAAGAGTAGGTCAGGACTACATAAAATTTGTACTGCACCTTTTTTTTTACTACTGTTACTTTGTAATCCCACTGGTTATAATTGTGGAGTACTGCTCATGTAAAGGTTACGCATTTTCACTACTCGTTTTGGAGGACAGACCATTGGGCTGGACACTGCCTTCAAAAATGTACAAGTTCAAACTGCAGAACAGGATCCCTGTTTTCTGAATCTGTGCTGATATGGCTTTGAAACTACAACCACACCTGCAGTGGCTGTATTTTCCCTATCTGTAAAGCACAGAGGATCCAACAGTTAGCTATTCTGTTGTTCTAATAAATTGGAAAATTGAGTGTGCTGCAATTTTCTATTCTTAGAAAACAATGAGAATAGATAAAGTAATTACAAGGGATAAAAGGGTAAGGCTTTTCTGAACTTGCTTTGTTTATAGATTTTTCTGAAGAAGCAACAACCTGTGCACTGCTTTATCTTAGACTTAGAATAACACTTCTTGTTCAGCTAAACTTTAAAATGTTATCTCTTAGAGAGAAGCACACTACCAGACAGATGTAATATCCACAGAAGAGGCAGATCTTTCTACAAGGTACATCAAGTTCAGGAAATCAAGTCAGATTTCACTCTAGATGAGAATTAAACAATTAGGTAATTCACTTAATTAAGTATTACATATTTGTAAAACAAAATTGATTTTGTAGTGTAGGTATATCAAGAGAGGTACTTAATAGTGATTAATCATCTATCATCTTTGCCAGGACTTCAATTGTCAACCACAATTATGCATAAATTCTTCTCATTAACACAAATTTAATCATACAAATCCAACTTAACTTGTAAGTATGGTAGGGCCACCAGACAGTATAATCCAATAGAAGTGTATTTGCTGGTCTGTAAATTCACTATTCCTGCACTGTCTGTAAAATAAAACCATCTGTCCATCTGTGCTTGGAAATGCACTACACTTGTTGCTATCCACTTTGACCTGGTTGGTAAAACACAGGAAGTGCATTCCCCACATAAATAAGCAATTTAAAAGCTTTCTGCACAGTATCGTATCTCTCCAGTAAGACTACATATTTAAAAAAAAAAATCTATATGTATGTGTATATCTACATTTAAAAAGCCTATTTCAAATCACTGATTAAGATAAAGTTTATATTTTATAATGAAATGAGTCTAGACAACTGCTGTTATGGGAAATGTGTTTAAAATTCTTATATATTCTTTAAAAAAAATTCCAAAAAAACAGAGGAGAAATTAACAGAAAGAATCAGCAGCTGCCATACCCCATTTTCAAAATGTTTATTCGGTGAAGTTTTAAACTGAGGAGGAACATTAATATTTACTTGAATGTTTTAAATAGAGAAAAATACTTTAAAACTTTATAAAATTACTAGAACTTAGTAACGTGTTTTATGTGGTCAGACATAGGCTCATATACACATAAGAATTCGAGTAACTAACTAATAGTTTTTTCCACAGCCGGCTTTGCTTTGATGTCAGAGCAGCAGCTGCATTTCAACAATTAAACCAATAGGTGGCACCAAGAATTTCTAGAAAATAGCTATAAATTTAACACATTCTGTGATTGCAAATTAGATTCCAGGTGATCAGTAGCCAAACTAACAGCTAGTTATAATTAATTAAAATAATTAAAATAAGTAATTGGAGTATGAAGGAAGCATACAAGGAAAAAAAAAAATTAAAACAAAATAAAAACCCCCAACTAACAAGAGCTATGGAACTCAAAAGCAGATGGAATAAGAAACAACAGCCTGATCAGAGACAGACAGAATAGATTTACAAGAACTGAATCTTGGGAGCAGTATACAAGTTGGTGCAAATTAGAAAGGCAAATTAGCAAGGCATGCATTTCTGTGAAGAAATTGCTCTTCCTTTCAGAAAATTAGATCCCTATAACGAGACTCAAGTTCGACTTCAAAACTTAAAGCACCGTAAATAAAGCTTTTGGAAAACTAGGTGAATATATGAACACTTGATCTGTGTGCAAAGGAAAATGAGCGTCTGAAAGGACAGCACAGAAAATGTGCAATACATCCAAAAGGTGACAAAGTGTACAGTGGCCCAGTGAAGGATACACAGACGTCAGTCACATAACATCCTGACCCACAAACGCCTGCAATGGTTTCCGCAAAATCCGTAAAGCATGAGAGAAGCTGTTGCTATGCCAGGAGACATTAAAAGGAAAAAAAAAACAAACCAACAGGTAATGGGTATTTCTCAGAAAAGGAAAACAGTACTCAAAGGAATTTACTGCTGGATCCTGTCTGGAATGCTACGACCTAGTCAAGTACTACACCACATTATGAAAAGCATATATTCAAAAACACACACACGCACACACACCAGTGGGTTTTAACATATTCTTCCTTCCTCTCCTCACTATCAAGACAAATTTTTATAGGGAGACTATCACTTACTAGAGAAACTTTCACCTGAAAGGTAGCCAAAATTATTGCTTCTGATATTTTGTTTAAAAGATTAAAAATAAATAACCGAAGCGTGAAGAAAATGAATTAAGTATGCTATATGAATCTAAAGAAATAATTCATGTTAAAATGTGTTACAAAACAGTAGATGACATATCAAAGAAAGTTTACTAGAAAACAAAGCCTTTCAAACAAATGTAGGAATATTTTTCTAAATAGAAAAGGGGTTTTTTTATGTAAGAGTATGATGGAAGGTACAGATATTTAGACATTTTTTGAAACTCAAATACTTGAACTCAATCCAAAAATTTTTATATATTCAAATCTGAAGTAAAAATGGTTTACACCTAAGTTTACGTAAATATAATGCTACACAACCATGCACGTTTTGGAGGGAACATAGTGCTATCCATTAACAGACCAAAAAGCTTGTTTATGAGTATTAAGAAGCAACATAAAGAATAAGATAATGTGAAAAACATATTTTTTAATTTGCCTCTTAAGACTCAGAAAGTCTAGAAGCATAAGCTTAGCATTGTCCCAAAATGTAAAAAAAAAAAAAATCAAAAAAAAGAAAAACCCCAAAAACTTTCCAAAGTGAACGAGCAAAAAAACAGATGCAAAGAGCCATGATTTTGCAAATATCCAAAATTTCATAGTTTTGATAATTGTAAATATCTAACCGAAACACTCTTTCTTCCAATACTTATAGGGACACAGTACACAAAACTGTGGATGGTGGGGAGAAAAAATAAATCACTTCAGCTTTTTAAAATCGTGTTATTAACAAGAAAGTTAGAGACAGATTTTATTAACATCTGTCACAGACATCATATACAGATTTCCAGGAAATAAGAAATATTTATTCCAACACTTGAATATGTTTTGCATTAAAGAAATTAGAAAGGAATTTAATAAAAACATCTTCATCAACTTTTCCATTGTAAATGTGGTAAATGCAAAGAACCTTTTTTACTCAAAAATTTGAAAAATCAACGGCAACAATGTAAACTCTGGAACTGAGGAAATATCAATCATAGTTAAATAAAATTAAACAAGTTGCAGTACGAAAATGATGTTGAGATCTACTACATTAAGGAATTAAAATTTAATTTTTTAAAACCAATGTAAAAAAGAGAGAGAATATCTAATTGGAATTTCAGAGAAGAAAATTATTTTGAAAATTTTCAAACAACCCACTCTTGGCAGTTAGAGAAGGTAAACCACTAAAACCACTAAAGAGTTTGCAAACTCTTCGGTATGTCATGCCTGAATAAATTTGTTAGGGGACTACATTAAATGAATGAAATTTAAAAAAAAAAAAAAAGGAAAAGAATCTTCTGCTTCTCAGTCTTATCCTCAGACTCCAGAGGAAGAACAACCCAGAGCTCTGCTGTTCACTCACCCCTATGGCTGTGCAAATAATTAATTTTTCAGTTCACTAACCACTCACTAGAATAGGGGTAACAGAAAAAAAAAAATTGGAAGGTAAAAAAAAATATTTCAAGTCAGTTGGAAAAAAAAATCCTTTACAGGCATTTCTTTACAAAATGGAGAGAAAAAAATTTTTGAGACATCCTTAATCTGTATTTTGGCATCTTTATAGACAGAAGTCTCGTTTGAAAGCAAAAAAGTGTATTTATTTTGTTCCAAAATACCAAAAGAGTATATTTAAAAGCTTCTCTTTTCTTCCTATGGAAGGTCCTAAATGTAGATAATAAACAGAACTCTCTTCAGTCTATCATCATGTCATGTTACTGAAGAATTTTATGTAAAATCACACCGGATCATATGAAGTTGGCACAAACATCCCTATAGGCGGTCTAAAATGCATGCTTATCTGAAGTTCTTCTTCTACTTTTTTTTTTTTTGTTCCTAGCAAACTGCTACAAACTAGTTTCTGATGGTGAGAGACTGCCACTTTCACCTAACAGGGAAAACCTTTCTACCCTATGCAATGAAAGACATTGCAGAAATTCTCCTTTTCTCTAAATGAAACACCATGTCTACCTCATGCAGGATGAATTTGGGATTTAAAAATATTAGAGCCACATCTTCATGATGTAACATCTGAGCATTTAAGCCCTAGTCCTCTACAATCCTAATGAGCATTCAGTGCTGATTATTCACATGCTCTGAGATATTTTTAAAATCTTACTGTTTATGATAAACTATCATTTAAAGTGACTTGTTGCCTAAAATTATTTCCAAATTAATTGCATCTATGCTCACTGGTAGCTGGTATTTCTGCTGTATTTGAACTTTTCTGTAATACATTAAAACTTAAGAATTGGCAAAACTTATCATACTGAGACCATTCTCAATCTTGTTATAAATATTCATCAGTCACAACTTGCTTTTGTAGATTATTTGTCATAAAGCAGGGCGATATCAAAATCTATAAATGGAACACATAAAAAAAGACATATCCAAACAAAATATAAGTATTGTTTGATGTGTTGTATTTCTTCTGCGCATCCCTTTTAGCTCAAAAGCCTTGTTTTGTCCAGCTTTAGAGAACACTGATTCACACAGCTCTACAGCCTAAGATAAACTGGTGGGTTCTCACAGTCCTAGCAGGTAGACGTTGAGGAGGAAATCAACATCAGTATGGAAATCATCATTTGAGCTCAAGAGTAGTTTCAGCCCTCTTCAGTTATACTTAGTACAGTAAAGGTCAGAACAGTTCCACTGCTCTCTTTTCTGGACATGACAAATACTTTTCCCCATCCTAAAGAAACTGTGCCAATAGAATTGATCACTTGAGACTGAATTGTTCTGAACTAAAAAATCTTCAACTTTTCCTACCTCACTTTCCTTTTGAGGGGATGTTTCCTTAATTTTTGCTGTTTAATTTTACTTACAGGGTTCAATCTCTAAAAATGAAGGAAGTTGTCTGGGTTGAACTCAACAGACACAAAAAGTCATTGCTCGCTAAGCTATGCTATAGCAGGCCTGGTGAAGTAGCCCAAGCATTTATAAAAAAATCAGGTATAATGGCAAGCCAGACTGCTCATAACTTATATATGGAAACCCCTGCACAGTACCTTCTCACTTGTAGGAAGACTAATCTGAACACCACAAGCACGAGTTCAATTTCCCTTATATTTGCCTTGTAGAAAATACTTCCATTAACAAGTCCCCCATTCAGAACTGCAGAGTTCAGCCTGTATGAACACATTAATTTAGGAAAAGAAATACAGAACTTAATTGCTTGAGAAATGCCACGGTAATGAAATACTAGATTACTGAAAGTTCAGGTAGAATAGCCTGAGCAGATCTCAGCAGATGGTAAGGAAAGAAAGAAGTCATGCAAGGGCAAAATTGAAAATCAAAGATGCTACCGGTTGGAAAAGATGTCCATGATGGCAAAAGTCAAGCCACATGTTTAACTAGCCACATGTTTAACTATGCAAGATATACACACACACGCACACACGTATACACATATATGTAGGCACTTTAGGGATCAGATCAACACAGAACAGCCTCCATTCCAAATACCTCCCTTGGCACATTATATTAATACACAAAGGAATTTATCAGCTCGGGACCCAAGTACTCATCCATGCTGCTACATTCTCTGCCCTACTGCAGGGCTAGTTTCCTTGGCCTCCCTGCTATGTGGCACAGAGAGACTGTTTCCACTGCAAAGCAAGGAAAAACATGCCCTATTCCAAAAAACTTGCATAATGGAAGAATATATTTTTTTTTTCTAAAAAAAATAGTGTAAATAACTTAAGTTGAAAATACGGCAATGACTCATTTTTGATACGCGCATAAGGATTTTTCTGTCTGTTAGGGCCAGAGTGCTTTTTGCCTGTGCCTTTAGAATAGCCTGAAGAGTAGAAAGTTTTCATCAGGTCTCTTGCCTAGAGTTCAGTTTCTGAACTAGTTATCTAGGCTACAGCCTCAGATAAATAATAGATTCATCCTTATACTTCAGTCATTCCAACCCATCTTGCTGAAACCTTCTGGATGTTGACTTTGCACACTGTATTTCCACTAGCAATCGGTGTGGTGCAACAGCAATGGATCCTTAGTGCAGAACAGTTGGTGCAGAGGACCTGATCACCACACTGCACGTGATTCAGGGGAAGTTTACTCGTGAATAGCTCTGGTGTGGTCTTGTAAACAGAGCATTCATCAACAATTAGAGCGCATTAGGAGAGCTGCTGGAGTCTCTTGCTGGTTAGTTTTACTTGAAAGGAGAAAACAGCCAGCAAGTACTGGGAGATTCCTTCAAAAGTGTAGGTCTGATCGGAACCAAACTACCAATATTGGCAGACCACAGAGTATCACCACAACAGGCTGTGAACAATCTAGGAGTGTGCAGGCTGAGAGGACAAAAACAAATGTGAAAGGCTCTCATGAGAGCAGGGAATGAACCAAAATATTTCCTTGTTCACTTGAAGCATTGAACTAGAATTAGCAGAGATAGCATAGCCTGGGTTGAAAGGGACTTTAAAGACAACCTACTTCCTGCCCCCCTTCCACGGGCAGGGACACCTTTCACTAGATCAGGTTGCTTCATCTATAGTGATGTTGAAGTACAAATGAATAACCCATTGGTCTATAGACTGGAAAATGGAGCTCTAACTGCTGCACTCTGTAAAAAAACATAAATCAGCAACTACTATCCCCAAATACAGCATTAACTAGCCACCAGCAGCTCTAACAGAAGAATAAATAGTTTTGTCCAGCTACAGTGTGTTCCTTATGAGTCCAGGTCTCACTTATTGAAAGATACGGAGAAATCATGGAAGGGCAATAGGGGAAAAAAATTAAATATCTCTCAGCTCATTTTTTCTGTAATTGTTACTGCTTTTGCATTTAAAGTCTGACAAGAAGAAAAAAAAGAAAAAGAGAATATTGCTTTTCTCTTCTACCTTGGGCTTTTTACTTGCCTGGTTATGTCAAGCAGGAGTATGTTATTTTCTGGGTGCTTTTAGATTAGGATCCCATCATTTATGATCATAAAAAATAGCTAGAAATCTTTTAGAAAGTTGTATTTTTATGATTTAATTTTATACTTTCAAGTTATACTTGCTGCATATTGATTATAATTACAGTTTACAGTTCATCAAAATAGCAGTTTTACCATACATAATAGAAGACAACATCTTTTCAATCATGCATAGATGTTAAATTCACAAATACATACTTAAAAGAGTTTTTACTGAACTTTAAAGTTTGCTGAGTGCTTTAAAGATTTTGTCTACCTTAGCTCAAACATGGAATTAGCAGTTCTGGGTTTTATCACTATTGCATGTAATATTTAGGTCTGCTTACTTATATTTATATTAAGACAAGTGTTTCCTCAAATTTGATTGCATTTTCTGAATTCATAGCATTTCATTATGTTCAGAAAGTACGTAACTGAAAGATACAAAGTTAGCAAGCTTTCCACCGTTTTAGAAACAAGACAGTTCTTAAAAGAGTGTGAAAAAACCCAAAACAAAACAAAGTGAGACTGCAGCACAGTGACTTAGATCATAATTATCCAGAAAATTAGCTGCATAAGGCAGACAAATCTCCACCAGGTTCAGCAAAGCTACATGCCCTTGCACTGCTTTAGGATGCAGCCAGGATTATTAAACATACCTCATCCCTCCCCCTCCTCGAGTCTGCATTTTGCCCTTGCTACTTGAAAACAGACTGTTAGAAATGCCTTGCATTCCAATGTCTATTTAACGACAGTTGATCTATTTTAACAAACTTTCCAAACACTGTTTCCGGATCTCTATTTTTATTTTTAATAAGGCTATATAAAAACCAAGTATAAATAAAGCCCTAATACAATAGTACTACATAAACACATGTGTTTTGCTCAGAACAAGAACTCTGGAGAGATAATTAACTCAAATTGCAGGGGTTTTGTCCAAAAGCTTGCAGTTACTGACAATTTCCCCACTTTTAACTACCTTATAATTATAAATGGTCTATATGCCAGATCACTTTGTCATTTTTCTATTGGCTAGCAAGAAATAAAAGCTCAAGCTGTAGTCTGCCTTCTTTATTGTGCCTTCTTTATTCTGTATTGTATCATCTCCATGGTTGCTATACAAATGAGAAAAAAAGATAAATCTAACCTTAGATTCCCTCCAATGGAGATGCTACTAATTTGTAAATCCCATTGAGGGTCACTAATAGCAATGATGGTCACTAATACCTGCACTTGAATGCCTTAATAAAATAGAAAAATTCCTTTCACACAACAGACTTTTTTTTTTACATCTGAATACTCATTCATAATGACAGTGAGCCTTTTTTAATATCTTTATTCAATTATTTTAAAGTAGCTTCATTATTATGTAACAGTTTATCTCATTTTCAGGACCTGGTAATAGTTTCTTTCCCATGTACCTAACTATCGTCGTTACACCAATAGTATCCCTAGAACATGGTCTGAAGAGTCTGCTCATCGAATTTCATAATCTGGCAAAATAAGCAGATTTTTGGTTGGGCTTTTTGTTTTGGGGKTTTTTTTAGTAAGAAAATATGTTTGGCCAAGTTAAGGTTATGCAGTAACTATTAGTCTGAAAGATAACAGTATTATTCACCTTGTCAGCAAGCTGAATTTCTTGCTTTAAGGTTTTGGATTTGTTGCAGGAAATGTTTCTGTTGCGTTTAATGTAGCCTCTTGGTAGAAGTTTAATTCATCTGAGCAGATATTAAGATTCATATTGTTTTTACATGTGTATTATATCAGCAGATCTTTGTGAACGGACAGAAAAATGTTTTGTATTGTTGAGGAAGTCATTAAATGTCCATGATGGCAACATGAGCATTAAATAACTATCACGGAACATCAAAATTAAGAAAAGGCAAAAACATCTTTTATGAACCTCCTTGTCTCCTATATTTTTTATGACAGTTGCTATGTAAAAGCTCTAGTGATAACAACTTTCTATCTTCCCTTCTCTCAGCTTCTAAAGAAACAAAGACAGTTATTCTAGAGGAAAGATTGGTCTATGAATATAGGTTGATTCTAATAATGATGAACTGCCAGTATTCTGAGTTAAGCCACGTTTTTCGGTATGTAACACTCTTTGTGGACCAATTTTCCATTGCCCTGTGGGGTTCTCTCTTTTTAATGAGCAGAAGAGGCCAAGGGAATCACTTTTTCAACACCGTTCACACTTCAAGTGTCACAACCAGATCCCATCTAGCTAGACTAACACCAAAATTGTTTCATAAAATGTCTTAAAATGAAACTTTTAAAAAGTAATAGTACAGCAAATTGTTTTCCTCTGTCAAAGAATTACATAAATATAAGGTCTTAAATTAAGAGAAAGAAACAAGACACCTGAATACACATTTGAAGGACTGTCCTTTATTTGTTTTTCAATTGGCACAAAGAATATCCATAAAGTTAATTTTTCTTATACCTCATGGAACTGATTATATGGCAGCCAAACTCAAAATTTTATGCATCAGTACACATTCCTAAACAAGGTTTTTGTATTTGTGCAATATAATTATAGTGCATACCAATGCAACATAGTCGTTATGGTAAACAAACAACAAAAAAACCCAACCCTGCTTCTATTTTGCATCCATGCGGACCTAAAGCCTGAATAACTACTCTGGCATCTTTGATATGAGTGACAAAACTCCTGCTGACATTAGCTAAGCTAACACCCCCCTCTAAGCAACCTCATTTCCTTTAAATAGATTTTGGCTTTGTTTTTCTGGATTTTAAAAGTATTTTGGCCATTTTAAATTATACTATATGTATTTAATCACCTCTCAATTGAGTAGTCACCACTGAGGCAAAGGTCCCATCAGTATGAATAAAGGTTATTAGATCTGACTGTAACTAATGGCCATAAAAATGTATCCAAGCCATAAATTTATAAACTATGGGCACATAAAATTTAAGAAATATTTTTAACTCAATCTAGTTCTATTTCAATACAAGAATTAGAAAAGTTTAATTTTATCATAAGATGTGTGATACTAGTGAGGTATTCTTTATGTATCCAAACGATTTACTCTACCTTCCGAACTTCTTGTGCACCCTCAGCCTACTTACTGGTGGAGAGGGGTGAAAAGCAGAAAGGGCCTTGGCTCTGAGCAAGTGCTGCTTAGCAATATCTAAAACACCTCTTTATTATCAACTCTGTTTTCAGCACAAATCCAAAATATGGCACCATGCAAGCTACTGTGACCAAAAATTAACCAGTCTACGTACTTATCCCACACTTACACAAGGTAATATTTTTCTGTTATATTATGCCACTTTCTGGGCTTGCTATTAAGAAAAGCATCAAAAACCAACCAACCATCTAAAAAAAAAAAAAAAAACAAAAAAACCCCAAAGTCATCCTGGATAATTAAAATACATACTTATTAGATATATATAAGAAATGCAGAAAACGTCCTTAGGAATTATCGAAATTCAATGAAAAACGCCCACATTATGCTATTTACTTTCCCATAACAGCCAGAAAAATCCAGTTTTCCCAAGACTGAGACTGTGATGAGCTGACAATGCTACTTGCAACTTTATGACTTGCACTGGTTATAGAACCTTCTGGTGGTAGTTGGATATAAGGAAAATACTTAACTCTTGGTCTTGCTCCCGTTTTCCTTCCCAGGGAAAGTTATGTCATTATCAGCCTCTAGGAGAACAGTGGAAAGCTAGAAGTCCTCCTCATACGCTTCTGAACACGAGAGAAAAACACCCAGAGTTTAAGGAGATAAAATACTGAGCCCAGTAAAGCAGCATTAATAGAATTAGTTTAGGGGTCCCATTAACTGCAGTGAGGTAATTCCCTCCCTGGATTTTAAAGATAGGCAGGTATTAAAAGCAAAAACACAGCAAAAAAAAAAAAAAGAAGGTGGAGGAAGGATAAATGATAGGGGAGGAGAAACAAGACAACCTTCTAAAAGGTCACCAGGAGGGATAACAGGAAGAGAAGTGACTGAATGTTATGTTTGATTTTGCATCAGTAGACATGGAAAGAGTGTTGTACGATCTTTTCTATGACTGCAGGGAGAAAACCCAGTTAGAAATGTATGATATTTTCTGTGACTGTAGGGAGAAAACACACTGAGAAGTGCTATATGATCTTTTCTGTGACTGAAGGGAGAAAACACAGCGATGAACATAAACGAATAGGAGGAAAAGAAGAGTTTCAGGATGCAAGCTAACAAAAAAATGCCGGGGGAAGGTAGTTTCCTTCCTAAAATATAGACATGAATAAATATGAATCTTTTTATATACACATATATAAACCCCCCGCATACATTATATATTATAACATACTGTATATCATATATATATAAAAATATATATAAAACATACTGTATATCATATATATATATATATATAATTAGTAAATATGCCCTTCCTTCTTGAGAAAGTAGCTTAGGGTAGTAAACATGAGTAAATTAGAATTTGTTGTAGTACGTAGGATGGTGTAAGTCTCAAAGATATCGTCAGTGAGTTTGAACTTGTTTTGGAGTATGACAAGATTTGAAATCCTTCAGAATATGCATACAATCACTACTGTTGTCAAAAAGCTCCAATTCTGTGGATAATATTTCCACAATACAGTACAAACATTGGCCAACATGCCATTTTGCAGAACCGCTCCCTTGGTTCCCATCCCCTTGTTTAGCCTTAATTGTGCTTTTAGGTTTTTTTGCTTTCTCCTCTTGGGAAAGGAAACAAAAAAAACAAAACCAAACAACAAAGCATGGTAGCTGATTCTGGCTTTAGTGAAACTGTTTAGTTTCTCCTGTTGAGAAAAGAACTGACCTGCTGCTGAACCCGGATAACAGGCAGCTTATGCCTACCCCAGATAGCTCATGCCCTTTAGAGAAAGGAGGCAGACAGGGGCAGTTGCACTGGCAATCGCACCGGCTATTCTTCTTTCTCCTCTTCATGAAAAGAACACATAACCCAGTTCAAAATCCAGAGGCATCAAGAATATGCAGGATGGCAGTGAGATTTCAAAAAGCAATGAGGAAAACAAGAAAATAAGTTTTTAATTCACCAACGTGTATTTATATGAACTATGCTGACCTCTTTCCTTCCACATTTTTTCCATTTCATACGTTGTTAAAATTATTTCAAGTAAATGCAGTCAACTGACTTGGACATATCTAAGCCTGCTCTCATTTCTCATGGAGGAAAGAATAGATATGTGTCTGTTAGTGGATGAGAAGGCAGTAGTCAGTGTGTCTTAAGTGTAATAAGCAAATAAATACACTTCCCAGTGTATTTTCAGAAGCATCTAATTATGAAATAACACTTTCACATACATATTGAGGAGCTGTTGGATATTTGTAAAAAATATATGGCGCTATTTAGTGTCAGGTTAAATCTGATTTCTAGGTAGGAGAATTGTCTATGATGTCTAGGTAATCTAACCATCTAAGAGCAGAGGTGAACACACAACTTTCTTGTCTATATAATATTTTTTCTACGATTTTAGGAAAAGAAATCAATGAAAGTAGGGCATTAGTTGTACAGCAGAAACACAATGAACAACTGGGGTATACAAAAACTTCTCTAGACCTGAAGGGACTGGCAGAAAGAGTGACTTTTGGATAGGAAAAATACAAAAGAACAGAACAGGTGTCTTAAGCACAAGCTCTGTGCTTTAGAGACAAGTTATCCATCTAATGCCAGATGACTTAAAACATTTTTAGCATTAATTCACAATAACAACTGCAGAAGATTCAGTCATAAAAAGGAGGAAT
Source organism: Amblyornis subalaris (assembly GCA_018881555.1). Classification (NCBI taxonomy): domain Eukaryota; kingdom Metazoa; phylum Chordata; class Aves; order Passeriformes; family Ptilonorhynchidae; genus Amblyornis; species Amblyornis subalaris. The sequence continues at coordinate 6,968,885 of JACAXG010000033.1, read as the reverse complement.
TAAAAGAATTTCTGAAAATGCTAAAACCATTTCATGGTAGCGTTGTTCAAAATTAAATATTTAATTTCATTTTCACAAAATTTTTCCTTTCAAAATAAGCACAACAAAATTTTTTTGAACCAGATCTTTTAACTTGCAAAAATATTTTAAGAGGCAATAAAATTAAATTAAGTATTTTCTCTGCAGTTACCCAATATAATTTTGTTGAAAATACAGTAGTTTTTATAACAAATATTAGGAAAAAAAGTTCCAGTTCAAGAGGTTCCTTATTTTCCTTAATTTTGTTTCAGCTACTGAATTAAAATTTGATCATCAACTTAGCATTAACCCTGAATTTATTTAAAATTTCAGGTAGAAACACATATACATTTTTAACAAAAACTTTAAAAAAAATATTTCTGACTTTGATAATATACAATGTATAAAAAAATTAACACATTTTAATTAATGTGGTAGAGAACTTTTTCTGTGGCAAATTGGGTAATCTTGCTGCAGCTTAAGGAAAATGTGACCTCATTTTTATTTATGATATGTAAAATCCCAGGTATATTATATTTGAGAAGCAGGGAGATTATTTAGAAGCTGAAGACCAGGTAAAAATTAGTATGTTATGGTTAATGGTTATATGGTTAATAGAATGTATTAACACAATTGGGAGTTATGATGGTAGTGAATTAATGAATAATTTAGGACTGTTGTTATGATGAATATTGATATTTCTGTTCATAAATATGACTTCGATAGTTAATTTTATTTATTTTGGTGGACAGCTGCCTACAAAACTCTAATTTCAAGTCAAAGGAGTTTACTTTTCTGGGTTTACATTTAGTCATTAGTACATTTCCTTGTCTTCTGAAACTCTGTAATTTAGGATACAAATATATTTGTGTTTAACTCTTTAAGGGTAAGAGCCTTCTCTACTGTACTATCATGCTCGAGCTGCAGGGCAAAAGGTCCAATTTTGTCTGGTTTTAGCACCCAAAATAGAGAATGGCTCTTTAGCAGGTGCTTGCTGGAGCCTGTTCCTGGAACTAGCAGATGATCGTGATCCAGTATTGTAAAAATAAGAGGCAGGAGAGACACTGGAAAACTCTCAGCTTTTAAAAATTCAAACTAACGAGGAGACACATTCAGATCCATTTGAACCTTCTCTTTCCAGAATTAAACCAAGGAAGTCTGGGATCAAAACACATACAAGTGGTACCTATGAGCTGATTCATTAAGCTGTAATCTGCTGTTCAAGCTCTGTCTGTGTCACAGTGACCTGTGATGAAGTAGCACAGATCCCATACTCCACTCTCTATTTGATACGAAACTTTCCCAAGACCCATTGAGATAGAAAGGTTCTACATTCGCTCCAAACAGAGATGCAGACTGGGAGCACACTTAAGGCCAAGTAGTTTTTTACTATGAGACACAGCTAGGGCAGAGGTTTTTTCCTTCAGTTGTAAAAAAGATGTGAAGGAAGAGAAGCAGTTAATGGGAGACAATGAACATTTGTCTGTTCTGCTGAACATTGCTATCCTTGTCTAAATTTTCTTACTCTTTTTATCCATTCTAACCAATGAAGAGAGAAGAACCATGCCATAAGGAAAAACACACATTTCTTTTTAATGAATGAATCTTTTCATCTTTAAAATGTGCTAATCACCAAATAACCGGGGACATTATTTAATTACTATAGACTTATGAAACAGAGGTTATTGAAAATGAACGCTTAGCTGCTAAAATTAATTCCACAGAATTAATTTGCCTGTATTAACAAAATGTATTTCTTGCATTTGTTTTTCAGTATGCATTTACAGATATGAAGTGAGGCCATTCATGCTTTATTTATATTCAATTAAGTACATGCTAAGAAAGGAGAGATGTCACTCTGACTGTAAAAATGTTAGCAAACAAAGAGGAGTCTAGAGGAATTTAAAAAATGGTGCAGTCACAATTTTATGCACATCTAGTACATAGCACAGAATTGAAACATTTTGCCTACAAAACTAAAGGCATTAATCAAGACCACCAGACCAGGTTGACCATTTCAGAGGCTTTCTAATGGGATGGAAGTCAGTAGAGATTTATTTTAATGTTACCACTTAGACATCTAAGGGTCTTTTAGGCTGAATGAGGAACTAAGTTCTCAAAGAAAAGATGGCAATGCAACCACCATATTCTGAATAAAAAATAGCCAGACACCTTAAACATCACTAAAATAAGGAAAACTGAAAGATTGTGATGGAGTGCCTGTAAATTATAAAACAACAATAATATAGCTGGTAGCAGAAGCAGCAATATGGATGTATTAAGTCTGAGATTATACTTACCAGACTAAAGGAAAAAGACTTCTGACCATAAGGAACTTACCATCTCTGGAAGAGTTGTTGAGCAGAGACTTATCAAGAGATAAAAACCTTCTAGAAAGAATKCTGCTCACATTTTAAATAGACACTAAAATAGTCTATGTGAGGAATTGGTGGAAAAAAATCAAAAAATATAGTTAAAGCTTTATGTTTGGGGTATTTTCCAATTTACTGACCACCTTTTGCCTCAGCACACCTTCAATGTACTTTCCAAAAAAAACCACATCTCCAGTTTCACAAAAATCTAGGTCTCCCAAGCCATAGCAACAATGGTGAGAAACATTGTTTGTTGAACTCTATACTTTAATAGAGTTCAACTTTGCCTGGATGACTGGTAAGAAATATTGAATATAAATACATGTTTCTTCATTACATAAATTAAATATTCTCCTTTTTTTTTTTCCTTTCTTTTAAATTTCAAACCACTGAATGCAAGCTTTAGTGCATAAGTTATCTCTGTGTAGGAAAGTTAGCTAGCTTCAAGTGCGAAGGAAAGGAAATGTAGAGTTAGATCTGAGCTAACTTTAAGCTACAATTGTCACTATATATGTCCTACACAAATACCATCTATTTCATTCCCCTCCCATAGCTCTTAACAGGTAGTATTGTAAGTACATTTGTCATTTATAGAAACACCTGCTGGGTTTTGTTCTCCCTTGTGGACATCATGCTCAGTTAGCCAGAGAAAACTTGGCTTCAATATTTAAATATTAAATACTCTGTTTTACTATTTGACACTAAGAGAATGATTTATCTAGAAAAAAAGGAACTGGTTAAGACAAATACTGAAAACATTTGATTATGAGTCACACAGCAGGCATACATTAGGGGTTACTTATTCCAGTTTCTTTTCAAGCCAATGATTTTTAGATTTCTAGTGATTCAGCCTGTAGGCTTACCAGCAATATAACTCAAAAACAAGTGTCTTTCCTCAATTAAAACATGCCTATTTTTTATCTACACTGTAAATGCAAATACAACTAAGAAGTGTATTTCCATATATTTATAAAAAGTACTATTGTTAAGCTGCACACACACTTATTAAGGTAATCTGTTTTGGTTTGTTTGGCTTTTTAGTTTTTTTCTTTTTTGTGGAGGAGTTAATACTGAATGGCACTGAACTCACTCATCTGCAATAAGATGAAGGTTGGCTATGGAAACTTCTCACAACTTCTGCATTTGCGCTCCTATCAAAGGGCTTCTAAAGAAATGACCATGAAATCATTCACAAAACATTTTTTAGGTTTAGTAGGTTGATAAACATACAGAGGAAAGCACTCCGCACGTTCTCACCTTTCAGCATTTTTCAATTACCTTTCTATCAAAAAGATATGTGACCTATGAAGAAAATAACAGGAATAGGACAAGACAGAATAATCTCAAAAAATACTAATGAAATATTCTAGCAATCCCTCAAAGATTCATAGTGGTTCTTCTTTTGTACACATGTATGCACACGTCTCTTTTCTCATTTCTAAACACTTTTTGAAATCAACGGGTCTGTAATTTTTCAAAGCGTATTGGGGCTTTTCAGTAAAACTTGGGCAGCACATAAAGAAAACAACCAAAACAGCAGAAAAGAAATATCGTTTACTGAGCTAATTACTATGCTTTATATAACCAAATGAGGTCTGAAATTTTCTAATTACATAGTGAATATATGAATATTTCCTCTGGCATATGGGATTTAAGGAGTGAGTTTGAGAAGATATGAAAGGAAATGAGGACCTTGAGAGATCAAGTATGAAACCATCTTGATTCCATTACAACGATTTGTCAGCTGCTGTGTGATTAAAATGAAAGTGAATACTCAGGCTTCTTTTTATGTATTATAATACTTACTATGACACTTATTAGAAAATCTTATAATGAAGGTCAAGCCTTTGTGTGATGACTTACTAATTTTCTAGTTATTTACTATTATTTCTTTTTTTTCCAGAGTTTAGGGTAAGTCCGATCACACTTGGTTAGCCAGTAGAAACCACATTTTTTGTTGCAAGAAGCTGGAAGCAATTTTGTGTATAAAGCAAATTTATTTCTTAAAACTTTATGTGAGAGCTTAAAATCATGAAACTCCAGAGTAAAATAAAAAACTTGTTCAGAAAGCATAAGGGGAGAAAGGAATGTGAGGTATGTATGCAAGGAAAAGCAGGGCCACGTATTGGCTGCGCAGCAGGACCTGCTTAATTCCTTGCCAGTCACAGGTAATGCTTTGGGGGTCAGCCTCTTCTCTCAGGCAACCAGCAACAGGACAAGGGGGCATAGACTCAAGCTGTCCCAGGGGAGGTTCAGGTTAAACATCAGGAAGAATTTCTTCACTGAAAGGGTTGTTAAGCACTGGAGTGGGCTGCTCACAGAGGTGATGGAGTCACCATCCCCAGAAACGTTCAAGTGCACTTAGGCACTTAAGATTAGTTGGCCTGATGGCGTTTGGTTAAAGGTTGAACTCGATGGTCTTAGAGGTCTTTTGCAATCTTAATGATTCTATGAATCTATAATTCTAAGTTTGCCATTTCCTGACTGTTCCTAGTATTTCCATAGACTGCAGGGCACGCCAAAACACCTTCACATGTCCTTTTTTCTCCCTCCCACCAACAAACATAATTTCCTAGCAGAAAGTTAGATCAAATATTTTAAAGTGTTTATGGATAATGTAGTAAATTGTATAGATTCATGCACATATGTTAAAAAGAAAACTAAGGCAACGATATGTTCTGAGGACTGGTAAAAATAATCAAGATGCTTTTGCTCTTCCTTCATGAAAAGATTAATTATGCTCGGGTATAACAAGCAGAGCAATAGCAAGATATTGTCTTCATGGTCTCCTGCATACTTCATGACTCTACATCGACCTGGTTTTCCAAAGCTGACAGAGATGTGAAAGAACAGGGAAAGAAGGGGGAATTGGCTGTGCACATATGGCTCACCTATTCTTCCTGTATAGCAATGTTTAAGTTCTCAGCTCCAGCCCATGTCAGCAAGCACTATGAAGTCTCCCATGTTGCGAGGCAGCTGAACACAAGGCACATCTCTCTATAGCTAAGAATCTGTAACAGAACACCTTTATAGCTGAGGTATTCACACTGCTAACATACTCCTCTGTAGGAAAAGCTGAATTTAAAAGCCAAGAGACTACATCTTGCCAGACAGTCCATATAGATTCCTTACACACTTTATAAACCATTCTAAAGGAAAAACCTGTGTTCCAAAAAATATGCAAAAGAGAGTTAGGGCATTTTTTTTGTTTGTTTCTCTTGGATTATTTTTTTAAGGAAATAGGGGAAATTATCTGTGTCATCTGCTTTGCTAGCACAAACTGGCTTTTTTTCGGATCATATTGATGGAAGTCTATTAAGAGTCTAATAGAACTCTGGTGCTTTTATCTAACACAAGGTCTCATTTCAAAAAAGACCAGAAAAGATAAAAGACCAGGCTTCATGTACAGGTCAATTTCTTAACACATCATTTGATGTTTTAAATCACTTCATTTGCACTTCTATAGCTCGATTTGGTGGCAATCTGAACTCTAAACTGTATTTAACAGTGCATCTCCTACTGTTCTTACTAAGACATGCATGTGTGTAGGGCGGGGTAGAGAGATTGTCTGAAAGGCACAGTAACTGATCTGTAACAGGTCATTTTGAAACTAAGGCCACTAAAGATTTGTTAAGGAATTTTATTCGAGGCAGAATGGGCCTTTATCTAACTTATTTTGTGTTTGAAAGGACCGTAAAATGTTAAAATCTTGCAACATTCCCTAAAATGTTTCACAATATTGCATGTCTACTAATAAAAATGTGCTTGCATGAAGAGGACAAACTGAAGAGATAATGAACCAAAAGAAATTTGCACAACTATTTTACATATCAAAAAGTAATAAGACTGTGCAGTTCAGGTAATTTTGTTTGCTCTTTTCAAATGTGAGATTTTTATGCAGTGTTTTAAATCCTCCATGGAAGAGCATCCCAAGGATTGCTTTTAAACTGCATTTTTAAATGTCATCATTATCCCATCGAGGTAAAGTATTTAGGGAACATCCATTATCCAATATTTTATTGTCAGTTTGCAAGATTTTCTAAAGCATGCAGTCCAAACAGTGACTAATACCCAAAGCTTCTTTATGCATCTACACAGGTGTGCATATTATTTTTTCATATAAAATCCCTGAAATTATTTCCTTAGTATTTTTCATTTTCAAAAATGCCAAATAAAAAGCATTGACCCTTTTCTAGGAAAAATGCAGCAGGTCTTCCAAGAACTTCACTGATCCACACAATTTAAATGACAATAAAACTTGTATTCCTTTTGTGATTATAATTTGTGTTGACAAGCATTATCTTTTTTTCCTGAGTCAACTGTGACTATACAGTTATTCTTTTCTACAACTCACTATTTAACTCAGGCAGCCAAAGCCACCTCATAATTTCCTTAGATCTATTACACAGTGGTCTAGTTTGGGGGTTTTGGTGAGAAGTGTTTGGGTTTTTAAATCGAAATCACTCTTCAACAACTACTCTCTTAAAAATATACATTTGACAAGACATTTTTCTTTCACATTTCTTTCCCTTGCTTCCTATTACTACAGCCACAGTATACAATGGCCAAACACCTTTCTGCTCCTGAGTTCTTTGGAGAAATTTGCAGCTTAACATGACAGAAAGACTATGTCAACCAGCATGAAGTGTGCTGTCCTCTCAACTAAAGCAGACATTAAAGAGTCTGTCATCTCTTCATCAGGTACCTATTTGAAGCACATGTACAGAAGAATATATACTTCTAATAATCAATGCTGCTGCAGGCTCCTTTTAAGTCAAAGTTATTTTATGTGACTGTTGCCATGTGTCATAGTCTCCTCTTCTAGGTGCCATGATACCAAATCCATTTAGCATACACGGGAACTGAACCAAGAAGAGGAATTGTTTTTCTGGGCAACTTTGGACGTTTTCAGCATTATCTTTGTTTCTTAGTGGAACAGAAGCATTTTGAGCATTTTAATTAAAATAGCATTTTGGCAGGGTAAAGTTTTCCAGAAAACAGAGCATTGTTGGAAAAAAATGTCCTTCTCAGCATGGGGTGGTTTGTAAAAAGTTGCTAGTTCGAGTCCATGGGCTCCCTGATCTGCAACAGAAATTTTTCATTTCACATGAATAGAACAAAGCTTTCAACTACATCTCACTTTTCTAAGTCAGAATTTAACCATGTAATTAAAGCCAGATTTGCTTTCTCTGTTCTCATACCTTCTTCTGGTTTGGTGGAGCTACTGATTGGACACAAGAAGGACAAGATGATTGGGAATGGTCTGGATGGATTTGCCAGGGATAAATCATGCACAGGTTTCCGCAAAAGAAAGCTCATCTGATAGCTCTGCTCCCACAAGCTGACAGGGACTTTTAAATGTTTTAAAGGACTGCTAGTAACATCTTGGCTATTCTGCTAATGAATTATGATAATTTCTTAATTAAAATATCACCAGGACAGACTCAGAGGATACACTGACATATGAAAAATTCAGTACATTATAATTTGATCACTTAATATTATTTAAAAATCAAAATCATAAGAAACTAAAATGAACAAGGTTGATTCCATGCTGAGGCTAATTTTATGTAATGTGAGTAATTGATTTGATGCTTATATGGATAAGAGAGTGGAAAGATTTATGGGAAATATGGGTTTAGAAACAATTGTTAGGACCTGCAGGATGGCTGGAAGGCAGCTTATTCACCTCCCAGTTCAGTTTCACCACACATCGTTTACAATATTCAGAAATTGCACTGCTCCTCCTGAAGACCTTTTGCTTTTTTTGCATCAAACACACACCATGCAAAACCAGCCGCCTTCTTTGCCATCCATCCACCCAGCACTCTTTCAGCCCATTGCTGAAGAAAACTAGTATTCACATCTTTCTCAAATTGTTCCTTTTCCCCAGGTTTTTAATCTTGCTTCATTCCCCTTCATTGTGACACTACAGAAATTACTGGAGCATTTCATAAGTTCCAGGTTGTGGGACTTCAACGACCACTGAGAAAATGTCTTTATTTGCTGAAATATTCCCCCACAAGTTGCTAAACAGTAGCACAGAGGTGTGGCACTCCTTGAAAACGTTTGATCATACAAGTGTGTCCTGTGCAACAACCTTTGCCTTCATCAGAGCACTTCCCTTAAACAAGCCTGAGGCACAGCTTTTCCAACAAAAAGAGATAAGGCATTTCATGATAGAATAAGTCAAAGGAAGATTCTCCAGTATGAATAGAGTCTATTTTTAAATTACTAGAGAATCATTTTGCTGCCACTTTAAGTATGCTTTGTCTGAGATGTCAGAAGGAAATAAGAGCAGAGGCTGTTGTGTGGGAAAGTCATGGAAACAATCCAACAGCTCCCATCAAACCCGTATTCTTACAGAAAGAGTTTCTACACTTAATCTCACAGGGTGGAGGTGCCCTAACTCTAAGTTTCTCTATTTACCTGGAAAATATTGGAGGACTCTGAAACCTTCCAAATGTCTCAAGGTCAAACTACAGGATCATGAACTTCACCTAACAAAAGTCTAGCTTACCTGGATCAAAAAAAGACCAAAAAACCAAACAAACCAAAACCATCAGACACTCTGTCTTGTTAACACATTAAAACTCAGACTGCATAGAAGCAATGGCAAATCAAATCTTTATATCAGTTGTCAGGAGACAGAAGTTTGTTTTCTAATAGGCAGAATTTATCTCTAAGAAAAATCATTAAGAGGTTGAGAAATGATCACTGGATACAGCTTATTTCATTTTTGTGTCAAAAGCCAAATCCTGGATGAAGGAGTCAGAAAAGAAGGTAATCAAGAGGTTTCTCAAGACCAAAGAAGTTCTGAGAAGAGCCGAGGACTGGTGCTCTGAACAGAGATGCTGCAGTTGACCTACAGGAATCATTTTACTTGAAGTTCATTATTGTAGACCTTGGAATCAGGCATAGGATAAAGACCTTTTAGAAGTTTGAATTCCTGAATGGAAAGTAAATAAGAAAAAGTAAATAAATATATATATATATTAGCTGCTTGGAAAAAATTGTCTGCTTTTGGCTAGTTTACATATTGCATAACCTTGCCAAGCTATTAAGCAGCAAGATAGCTTCTAGATAATACATTATTTCCCTCCACTGCTTCAATGACAAATAAAGAAAGGTAAATCACCTTCCTTACCACATGCCTGAGGCAAAGCTTAATCTAAAATATTTCAAAGCTAATAAAACCTGAGTTAGCAGAGAAAAAAGTAGAATTTAACTTCAGTGGGAAAACAAGGTCTAATTCCTTCATACATACAGGACTGTGATTAGCTTTCTACAGTTAAACAGGATTTGCAGTGTAACAGAGCTCCCCACATGCAGAGAATTAAATGCGAACATAGACGCTTGCTGGCTAAAGGCCTGCAACAGCATTTTTCTCAAGTCCTGAATTAGGTTTTTGCCTAAGTCTGCTCATCAGAAGCCAGCAAGAAAATATTGAAGAGCTGTTAAAAAAAATTCCCATCTTCCACTACTATTTAGACAGCTGATGTACATATGAAAAGATGTTTACAGGAAAGTTAATTGAAGTTGTACAATTAGTAAATTGATTTTCCATTCGTACATTGCATGCATAAAGTGATTTTCTGCAGTGAAATTGCAACCAAATTTGTTCTTTCTAGTAGATTTTATCTGAGCATTTAAACTTATACTTTTATTCATAGTCACATTTTCTTCTTCTCTAAATCATATATAAATTGTGTGATTGTTAAAATTGGACTTCTTCAATTTCTCCATTGGAAAAAGCTAAAAAATTTTTTGGTCTAAATGTGTCGCCTTTGATATGTTGGGAAGTTTTTAACTTAAAATTTCCAGGAAAAAAAAAAGACTAAAAATCAAAACAAAGCTGTGTGATAGTTAATATGCTTTTTTATTATTTTTAAAAGTCAACACTAAGTCTGTGTATAACCATGTTGGGTGTGGGGGGGGAGGAGGTATTAAAAAGGTAATATCCAAGTATTAGAGAGAAGCATAATTAAGTTTGCTGGAGATTAAATCATAAAGATTATGAAAGTATATAAAGAAAGATCAAAGTTGTTTTGTTTGGGATTTTTTTTTAAGTCACAGTAAAATTATTTGGAGTTCAGTCATTAGTTTGGGTGTTGTTATTTTATGTAAGACTTTTAATTTGTTCATCATTAAAGAAAAATATTTGGATTGGCACAGAGTACATATATTTTACTTGGGATTTTTGTTATAGCAATTTATTATACAAAATCCAGGTACAAACATATTTAGAAGACTCAACAAAAAATATAGTTGTGAACAGAGAGAAAAGACAAGGCAATCGAGGAGAGCTCTGTCTAATTATGTGTTAAGAATGTATTTCATTATAAGTTCTGACATTAGAACTATGCTTCAGGTTCAGACCCAACAATTTTGTAGAACTGTGATGTGACTGTTATTTTTCAAGATCACCATAAGTTCCTGCATGAGCTTTATACTATTTTTTTTCTTTTCATGATTTTAATCAGGTCTCCATCCATAAATACAGTGATATTACTTCTGAAAGAAAGACACATGGACAGTAAAATCTATACATGCATGAGCATTAATCGTATGTTTGACTCACCCAAGTTTCTACTGAAATGTTCTCAAACCGAGAAGGAATTTCCAATTCTACAACATGTTAATCAAGGTAAAGAAAACACCCCTTAAAAAAAAAAATTATTCTTCTATAATTTAGGAAGAAAAATTAAATGTATTAGGTGATTAATATAACTCCATTTCATAAGCATGTGGGTCACATCAGGCAAAAACTGTTTAGTTTTTCACATCTCCAAGTTATCATCACAATTAAACAAATATATTTTACACCTTAACCTTTAAGGTTTAATAAAGCCAAAAGCCTCATTTAGCTCAGCAAAATATTTTTTACAGAAAATAAGGGAATATTAATGACAGGGAAAAAACCAGTTTTGAAGCAAACATTTGCTTTGTCTTTAGCATTTTCTTCAAGACTGATGATCCTATAAGAGACATTGGTATGTAACAAATGTCAATGTCTTAATACGATCTTTCACAAATACACGCTTTTTTGGAAAAAATTCTCTTCACTTTTTACAGAGCAGTTCCATTAACTTAAAATTGATTACTCATTTTATGAAAATCATGTGTGCTAGGTCATAAATTCACTATTTCTTTCTGCTCTGAAACACAAATAATTGCAAGTCTGTAGAACATGTGGAGAAACAGAGGTACAGTGAATAAATGTCTACTTTCTTGTGTTGCAAACTTTATTACACATTTCCTCTCTAGCATCCTGTTTCACTTCAGAATTTTTCCATTTTTATATTTACTATATTTATTATCAACTAACAACTCTATTTATCAAACATTTCCCATTAATTCAACATTCTTGACACATGCAGAAACCTTATAAAAATAGATGGAGATTCCATGTACTTATTAGGTCAGGTAAAGCCATTTACCCAAATAAACAAACAAAACTGTCACAACTTCCATGAATATAACACTCACTGCAATGTTTCCTTGCAATATTTTTTTTCTTTCTAGTGTAGCATGCTATGTCCTGAGATAACATTCACAGCAGTAGCCCTATTGTTGTGCAAACAAAAATGAAACCATACTGAAATATAAAAAATTCACAAGGAAATCCAGTAAGGTTTATGGAACTGACCTGCTACTTTGAAAGAGGCTGAGGAACTCTACCTCTCCATCACACCACTGTGCATTCCACTGTGTAAAGTTTTGGATCTATTTTATCCCTTTCCATGGAATACATGAAAGAGATCTGCAGCACTAACTGTCAGCTTTTCTGTAGATTCACTGACTCCAAGTGAGTGCTGGATGCAGTACTCCAAGTGGGGTCTCACAAGAACAGAGCAGAAGAGAGGGACAAAATCCCCTCCCTTGACCTGCTGGCCATGCTGCTTTTGATGCAGACCAGGATACAATGGACTTTCTGGGCTGCAAGCTCACATTGCTGGCTCATACTCCTCTTGCACCAAGTCCTCTGCAGGACCGCTCTCATCGATTTATTCATGCAGTCTGTATTGATACTGGGGATTACCACAACCCAGGTGCAGGACCTTCCACTTGGCCTTGGTGAATTTCATGAGGTTCACATGGGCCCACACCTCAAGCTTGTCAAGGTCTCCCCAGTTGCATTCCTTCTCGTGAGTGTGTTGAATGCACCACTCAGCTTGGTATTATCCACAAGGAGGGTGCACTCAATCCCACCGTCTGTGTCATTAATAAAGATACTGAACAGTTCTGTCCCAACACAGACCCCTTAAAGGACACTGCTTGTTACTGGTCTCCATATGGACCTTGAGCCATTGATTGTGACTTGTTGCATGCAGCCATGCAGACAATACCTTATCCATCAAATAGTCCATTCATCACTATCTCCCCAATTCAGTGACAAGGATGTTGTGCTGGACCATGTCAATCACCTTATACAAGTCAAGGTACACTTGATTTGAACTTGCAGCTAAGAATAAGATTTCTGCCACTAAACAAAACAAAACAAAAAAACCAACACACCAGTTTCTTCAAAACTGAGTAAATAAGATCACTTTGCACATACATTATCTCAGTGCTTTCATTCCACTCCACAATGCTGTAATCAGTTAAGGATGACAAATAAAACATAAAGCAACTGTTTATTCTCTCTCTCTCTCTTTGTCTGAGTGCACACTCAGTCAGCTGTAATTCCCAAATGCTTCAGGAAGAGTTAAAGGATGTTTGCTAGACTACACAGTTGAAGCAAATGAAATGCTGGCTTTAACTGGGCTGACAAGACCTGCAAAAAGAAATGAGGAGATGCTTTTCCAGAACACTGTAGCAGGCTTAGTCTCCTTTAAAATTAATTCACATCAAATATTCTAGCCTTTCGAGACTGCAATCAGGTGCTATATGCAGAAGGGACAGAAGAAGAGCAACTAGCTTAAAAATGTCACCCAAACTTTTAGCTATGCATCAAACATGAGCTCAATCCAAAGGTTTAGTGTTTTTTATTTAATTCTAAACATTGATCGAGTAAATAGCTGGTTTAGCAACAGATACCAAATAACTCTGACCCTAGACTTCACTGACATTTCATGTTTCTGACACATCTGGGTCCATCTATTGCTATTGATTAGTTCTTCACCAAGTCTTTCAAAAGCTCACATCTCTGCTCTGGTTGTTTTGTTACACACTCCTCCCCTTTTTTCATCTCTGCTTTCTTTCTTCCACAGTACCAGTGTGATGGTATGTAACAAGCTGTGCTATCCTGTCTATTGACTTTTTGCATTTCTTATCAGAACTACTGTTTTATGCTGCTGGTACCTTCATGCTTCGAGCATTAGTAGCACAAAAGTGATGCTCTGCCTCCTTGCAGAACTGCAACTTGTCAGGTTGGGAATTCCTTTATCAATTCATCAATTTCAAAGTACATTTGCAGTCCTCCCAGTTGCAATAATTGTAAGTGTGACTCTCGGTAAGTTAGTATTTATCTTTAAAGTAAGCTCCATTACAAGGACATTCCTCACCTTCTAAGCACTTTAAATATTCTAGCATTTTTACATCTAAAAGATTAGATTGGTTTTTATCCTGAGCTTTCAGCATAAAGTGTTTTCTACTCCCCAAATAAAATAATAAATTCATGAGGTTTTGCATCTCTTACTTTTTTTCCCTTTTTTTCCCTTTTCTCTTTTGTTTCTTTTGCTTTTTTTTTCTTTTTTAGTAGCATAATGGTTTGTTTGCAAAGGCAGTATTTTCCTAGATTTATATTCCTTCAGAATAAATCAGTACCCTATTAACTTTTAACTTTCACAAATTTCTGCCAAAGACAACAGATAATGAAGGAAAAATGTTGAAAAAGGAGAAGTTCACAGCAAACTTTTTTTATTAGAGGGACAGCATTCCATGAAGCGTCTTCAATTTTATGGATACTAGTGTAGTGAAATAGGTTCTTCTCACTGGTACTTTACATTACATTTACATTTACATTTACATGAAAAGGACAGCAAAATAGGAATATTTGTTACTTGTAAAAGGACTAAGGCTATATTGTGTACCTTTTTGTCATGAAAAGTACATTTCCTATGTTCTCTAATACTGGTACAGACAGAACAAACAAAAATCAAAACCCCACCTCAGTACAGGAAAATGGTATGTTTCCTCTGTGTAACCATCCTGTCACACAATGCAAATGAGATTGACTGCGTCTAATAGCACCATTACGTCTGTTCAGATTTTAGCAAGCAGCTTCGAAGCAAATTTCTGCCTTGATTTCTTTTTTGCATAAGAGGCCTTATCACTAGTAGAGGCTTGAACACAAGAGTTTAATTGTGAAACTGAAAGATCCTTCTGAATCTTCCTTCTTTTTTACCTCTCCTTTCCAACAGATCAACATGAAAATTTCTCTTTCTGCATATCTATATATATACACACATATATATCTATATCTATATCATCTATATACATATATTTCTTATATAATTAATTACCTCCATGATACATATGCCTTCGCAATAGATTCATCATGGTTTAGGCTGGGATTGCTAAGTTTTATCTGCTATTTGATATTTATTTTGCTTTAAACAATAAATTTTGCTTAAATAAAAAGATATTTTTCTGTTGGAATACCTTAGGAGGAGTGGAAAGAGGAAGATAAAAAAAGAGCAGCTAAGTGAAAACTTTGAGTTACTGAAAGAAAAGGAGATTATGTTTTTTTTCTAATTATGTTGGTTTTAATAGAAAAACATCAACTCGTAGAAGTCATAATTAAAAGAATACTTTTATTATGATTTTTGAAATAACATTACAAAAGGAGTATCAGAATAAAATGTGCAAAATTACATGAATCATGATCATGAGGTCCATGCAACTTCCTTTTTTCTTTTTTAAAGGAGTCAGCTATAAGACACTTGCAGCAATCCTCGTAGGATTGGCCAACAAATATAACTCCCCTTGGAACATGCAAGAATCTCTGATATAAAAATTGCCTTTGGCTTAGACTTCTTCCAAACTATCTAAAAGCCCTGACCCCAAAATTCATAGGTAAAAACATGAAGTTAATTTGAATGATAATTCATTAGGTTTGACTGTTTCTTCACTGACCTGAGATATTCCTCTGAAAGCTTCATTCTCACCGATATTCTTTCAGTATTTCCTTGCAGAGATAAATTTTGATAAGAAGGTGTGAGTGTAAATTGGAAGAAAGTCACATAATTGCTCCAGGGTCCAGAACTGGCTTTTCTTCTTCTCTGCAAGCTGAATTTTGATGTCCTTTTCTCATCAGTTCAAGTCCATTATGGCAGGCAGAGCATGTTCTCCTTTGAGTACATCCTCTAAGCATCTATGTATAATACCTGCTTGTCTCAGAAAACTGGAAGCAACACACACCTCTGCTTGAGATAAACTGGGTGGATGCTGATGAAGCAAAATAACTTGAGAAACAGAAGTTTCTGCTTCAAGGTTTTCTCTGATTTACTGAGCTTTACCAAGAACAGTTGTCACCTCATGTTTTTTTCTTTCGAACTGCTCAAGCAGTCTTATGTCCAGCGACTCTCTAGTGACAGCACATGACTGTGGCTCACAGGAGAATGTTTGCTGACAGATACAGAATCGGCAGATGAAGAGTCCTGTGAATTAAAACAAATAATACATTTTTTAGACAATAAAATCCCATAGCTTCATTTTCTTTTTCTATTTAATATTTACAAATTTATATAAAAGATGCTGCTTGCTGGATACAGACAGAACTTACTTCTGAAGCCAGGAGAAGTCTTCACCAGTAAGAAGCAGGATCGTGGGCTCTGCCTGGCTACTTCAGAGAACACAGAAGGGCAAAGAGCATCTCCAAGGTAGATGCTGAAAATGGATTTAAAGACAAAGCTAATGACTAATAACTACTCTTTAAAGAACTTTCAAGCACCAGGGATCTGTGGTAAAGGCTTGTGCTGGTTTCAGCTGGGGTAGAGTTAATTTTCTTCACAGTGGCCTGTATGGGACTATGTTTTGGATCTGTGCTGAACACAATTTACAATATAGAGGTGTTTTTGCTATTGCTGAGCAGGGCTTACACAGAGCCAAAGGCCTTTTCTGCTTTTTGCACTGCCGCACTGGTGAGGAAGTTGGGGGTGCATGAGAGGTTGGGAGGAGACACAGCCAGGACAGGTGACCCCAACTGACCAAAGAGATATGCCAGACCATGTGACATAAAGTGTGGGGAAGAAGGAAAAAGGGGGGAATGCTTGGAGTGATAATATTTGTCTTCCCAAGTCACCATTGCGCGTGATGTGGCCCTGCTCTCCTGGAGACGGCTGAACACCCACCTGCCCATGGGAAGCAGTGACTTAAATCCTTGTTTTTCTTTGCTTGTGTGTACAGCTTTTGCTTTTCCTATTAAACAGTTTTTATCTCAACCCACGAGTTTTCTGGCTTTTACCCTTCTGATTCTCTACCTGATCCTTCTGGTTGAGGAGTGAGGGAGCAGCTGTGTGGGGCTTGGCTGGCGGCTGGGGTTAAACCACGACAAGGCTCATTACCGTATTCTTCCAGAAAATATAAAGCCAAAATGAATTACTTGCAGCCTACCACTTGGAGTAGACTTTTATCATGTATTCTGAATTTATATATTTTATTAATATTTACCATTTGTAATGCATATAGCAGATGGTCGCTGAAATGATTTCTTCTTGATGCTTTCTTGTGTAAAATATAATGTTTGTCTCTCCCTCTGTGTCTTGTAGGGAGAGTGAATGAGAGACTTTGGCCTAAGACCTGAATGGTAGCTCTAGGAGTATTTTTAAGATAGCAAAGTAACATCACCCATTAAAAACAATAGTACCAATAGCAAACTCATACTGCTGGATGGATTTTCCTGAAAATAGTCCTGTTCAAAAGCCCCTCAGGTCTTCTTGGCACAAAATTATATACTACTTGTTTTTATGAAACAATCTATTACAAGTTCCCCTCAACATGTCTTTATATAGCAAAGTTTCCTAAACATGATAAACATGTTCCCCAAGTCCTTTTTCACTTGTTAAATTATTGATGCCAATCAAACTTACCATCACTGAAGGCCCATATCCAAATACTTCAAATGAAGAGAGGTTATGCGTGACCCAATTTAGACTACCTACTGTAGCCTTTAAGGCAATCTCAGGACTTACAAGGCGGCTAAGTTCAAGGCAGCAATGACTCACTGCTTAAGACTCAGCACACACATTCTGGCTTGTTAACGTGAATAAAAGTGGGCATGATATCAAATATAGAACCTAATCAGCGATGCATGGTGTCACTTGCATCAGTAAAATGTAGCTGAGGCAAGAAGGAATGTGAACATGTTCTCTTATGCAAAGTCCCTACACCACTGCTTCATGTTCTGAATTAACGGGTTAAGTTCAGTAAAAACACTACTTCTTCAACCTCTTTAGCACGTGTTGCATTCTTACTTCCAGATCAGTAGAAAAATGTTGAAGTAAGAATATTGGTAGAGCAGAAGGGATTCCATGCATGGATCTTGAAAAAAATCACAACAGTGTGTTCTGGTCTCTTTCTCCCTCCATCTCCCTTTTTAATATAATTTTGATGGCATACATTTATGATAAAGCAATATTATTTTTAAAATATATATTATAATATTATCAGCAGTCTATGAGTGAACTTTGAGCAATGAATTCTGTAACACGGCTTGAAATCAGCCTCATGAGAAATCAAAGCAAGCACTCACTCTCACAGTCACACAAGCAATACACTAGCTAAAAATAAAAATGAAAAGAAAGCTAATGTTTACCTAGACTATAAAAGTAGGTGGTGAAGATGAAATATGCTTTGAAATAGTTCTAAAAAGGCTAATAATAACACTTTTCTTTTAAGATTTTGACATGCAATGTTTAATTATCCTGTATGAAAATTCAGAGTACTTTAGCTAAAATATGTATGAAAATGCACTTCCAAATTGAGTCACTTATCAGTACTCAGAGACAGCACACCACAGACTCCATAATTTTTGGATTTGTCTACCTGAATCTTTCACACGAAAAAGTATCTTCTTTTAAATATTACTGTACAAAGCAATTGGAAAAATGTTCATTTCACCATATCTGTTATACATTTTGCTAAAACTGCATGACCTGCCTGTAAATAACATACTCCCCTTCAAGTCAGCCTAAATGTTAATAGTCAAGATTGCAACTTAGTTGAGCAATACATACTATTCTGGGTCATCCAAGCTCAAGAAGGCTGTCCAAAGATCAGGGAAGGGTTAGAAAGATAGTAAGAAGACTTAAGAGGAGAAACTGAGAGTTCATTTATTCTGACAAAAAATCCAGGAGATAGTCACAACAGCCTACTTGAGCAATAGTTACATAAATGAGACCAAGTAGCATTAGAAAGTACAATAGTCACCTGCACTTTAAACCCACATTTTAGGAAGAACTTTTCATTAGTACAGTAATGTACAAGTGGAACGGACTTCTGTGAAATTTTAATCTTTCCAAGACTCAGGTGCAGAAAAAACAGAAGGAGGTGGTGCAGTATCTGAAAGTGCTGCTTTGACAGGGCAGTGAAACTAGAGGACTCAAGTATTCGTATGGTTATATGAGGTAAGCTCATTCAATTTGTTTATCGCTAAACCTGCATTACATATGACTAAAGTTATAAAAACAGGAAATAAATGTTTGGGTTTTTAATGTGCAAATTCAGACAACAACAGAAACTATAAAGGCCAAGGCAAGATGTGAAAACCCTTACAGATCCACCAGCTTGAAACAATAGGAATATGAACATTTCTTCCTAACTCTACATAATTTATTAAAGTGTCAAGCTTTTAAATTTATATTGACTAATCTTTTTTATACTAGCCAGCCAAAAGAAACTGCAGATGCTTACTGTAGAGGATTGACAGCAGACTGCATTCAAAAGGAAAAAGAAGTCCTGTATATTTGAAATATAAATTGATATAAATAATCTGATCTCATTATGATAAATATAATTCCATCAACCTTGAGAAGATTTTTTCATATCTATTATCTAACCATTACTATGTAAGAAAACAATTGTATTGTTGACAGTTTCTTCTTGTTAAATAATTTGGAGCTATCAAGACAAGAGGCCTATGTCTCTTACTGGATAAACTTCCGTTTAAAATTGACAGATGTTTGAAAAAGGCATTAATACAATACACATCTTTCTGCTGTTTCCATATTGCAACAATTTTGCTTCTGTTTCCTTTTTGTCTGCTCAAATTAAATAAAACCTTAGCTATGTGTTTTGAATTACTAATTTGAATGATAAGCTGATGAATTTAATAGTTTGAAAAGTCAGCTTTTTGCTTTCCAAGAAAGAGAAACATGGGCTTTAGCCTGAATTTTTCTGCAGACAAAAAGGCAAATTCATATTTCTGCAGAACTGGTAAGAAGATTAATTGAAAGAAGGTGTTCTTGCAACTTTGGCACAACATGCATACTATTTCAGTCATGTATATTTAATACACATGTGTTTCTGTAGCTTTGAATTTGTGCAGTATTTCACTGCATTCATTGTTCAGTTAAAGGGTTATGAGGGAGCAAACCTATTGATTAATTGTGCTTCAGGGCATAAACTTGATTTGATTTGAAACATGTTGGTGAATATAAAACATTTTGTGTTTTTTATTAATCAAGAAGTTTTGCAATTTTGCTATTGTAGATTTTTTATTGTTATTTGTTTAGAAATTTATTTTGAATTTGTAAATGTAGCAGTTTGTTGTAATCCTGTCCGTACAGTTTAAGGAGTACCAGGGAGCATACAAATGGAGTTGTGGCAATTAAAAGGAAGAAGGTATTATTCTGAGACTCAAAGGAAGAAAGGAATCCCTTGAAAAAAACGAGAGAAAAAAAAGTTATTTTATCAAGCACCTTGAAAAGATACTTGCAGTTGAACAAAAACATTAAGAAACAACCTTAATCTTATCAACCAACTGAAGAATCACAGAATTGTAAAATGGTTGAGCTTGAAAGGGAGCTCTGGAGGTTATGTGGTCCAACCCTCCTGCTCAAGCCCAGCCACCCAGAGCGAGTTGCCCAGAATCATGTTCAGCTGGCTTTTGAATAGCTCCAAGGATAGAGAATCCACAACCTTCCTGGGCAGCCTGTGCCAGTGCTCAGTCACGCCTATAGCGAAGAAATGTTTTCTGATGTTCAGAAGGGACCTCCTGTGTTTCGGTTTGTGCCCGCTGCCTCTGGTTCTGTCACTGGGCACCTCTGAAAAGAGCCTGTCTTGTCCTCTTTGCACACTCCTTTCAAGTATTTATATACATTAATAACATCCCCCTGAGCCTTCTCTTCGCAGGCTGAACAGTGCCAGATCTCTCAGCTTTTCCTCATTGGAGAGATGCTCCAGACCTTAATCGCCTCAGTGACTCTTCACTGAACTCTCTCCGTTATGTCTATCTCTTTCTTGTGCTGGGTACCCAGAACTGGACCCCACGCTGCAGGTGTGGCCTCACCATGGCTGAGCAGAGGGGAAAGATCTGCCGGCAATACTTTGTGTAAAGCAGCCCAAGACACCATTAGCCTTCTTTGCAGCAAGGGCATTTTGCTGGCATATGTACAACTTGGTGTTTCACAAGACCCGTATGTCCTTTTCTGCAAAACTGAAGGCTTTAAGTCAAAGGACAATAAAAAGTTTAGTCACTGCTTCACAGTCATTTTTTTTTCTAGCAGCTTGTGAAGGACTTGATACCAAGCTTATCATGTATCTTCATGTAGATAGGCCAGGATTTTAGGGGACTATGTGTGACTCTACATGAAGCCGTGGAAATGGTGGCTTTAATAGCACTATTATTCTTTACAGTTCTAACATAATTTTTCAGTTAAGGTTGCTCTCTGCCCTAGAATGAGAGCCGATATCCATTTCATATTTTTTCCTATCAGTTAAAGGGGAGATGATAACTGATTTTCTATCTCATCAGTTTCTTTCAAAATTTATTTCTTTCAGCAACTTCTGTATAACAAAGTAGTCTATACTGACACTTCATGTTTCTTGTGCATTGCCAGATATAGAGACTGTAAAAATGGAACATACGCTTTATTTCTAAAAATTGCTGAAAAAGAGAAGAAGAAGAAACACACTTAGTAATGTGAAGAATAAAAATGTGAGAAAAGAGGTGTATTTGAACAATCATCCCAATCTGACACTCTTTCTTTCTTGTTCTTTTATTCTGAAAGAAGCTTAACTGGTTGTGCATCGTCTTTGGTTCTCCTTTGTGCATCTTGCTCGTCTCTTCACATTTCTTTTTTTAGGTTTGCTCATTTTATATTTTCTTTAGCAGGTTGGAAACTCATCTCTCAACCACATCTTCCTGCAGACCTCCCCCAATGTACTTCCTTTCAAGTCCTCAGAGCCCGCAATACATTTTATCCCACAAGAAAACAAGAACAAAATGTTACTGGTCTGTGTTTTTACAGCCAATTTGCTATAATCACTTTCCTTTGTATTGTATAACAGAAAGTACAGTACATCATCTTCAAGAACAGGGAGGTTTCGTCTCAACTATTTTTAACAGATTTCTGGTTTTGCTCTCTTTCCAACTTCTTTTCTGCAACTCCCCTGCTATCTTTCTCACACACCACAGTGTCTGGTTTGACAATTTACACTGAATTTTTGAGCCTTGTGGTCAACATCAGTCGAGGCAATGAATTGTTGAGTCTGGATAGGTAGATTTTTTACATGCAATATATAAAATACTGAAGTTAATGTAAGCTTGCATATATTTTGTTTTTATGAATGACATGCTAAAATTTTATTCTCTTTAGCTGTCTTGATAATGTTCATATTTTTGCATTTATACTTTTTTAATATTGAGTATATTAAAGAATATATATATGTATGTGTATATATATATATATATACACACTGCACTCTCATTTGATTAGCATTGATAAACAAGATTACATAGTCCTCAAGTGGAAAAAAGTTTCATAAATTAGAAAAGCATATGTGAAAGCTTTTTTGAGAGAAGCAGGCCTTCAACATTGACTACTTTCTTTGAGAAATCAGTTTTTTCTTCCTTGGAGGAAATTTTATGTCTTTCCCTTACACTTTTTTTTCAATGGGATTACTGAGTAATTTTTTCCGTCCTCTCATCTTTGTTTCTTGTATCGTTTTAATGATCAATTGTCACCCACCACAAAACCTAATTATTTTCTGCTTATAGTCCTCAATCACTTTATTCTTTGCAACATCTTCATCAGTGTCAACTCATTTTTTTAGCTGGTAAGGCTACAAGGAAGGTAATGGGTCCAAAGAAAACCCACCCTGGAAATTTGTCTTAGGAGGCAAACATATATATATCTCTAAGAGGTTTGTTTGGTTTTTTTTTCAAGAAAGGCAAGTCATACAGCTTCTCTCCTTTACAGCATTCTGATGAAGTAAAGAAATGCTGAGTCTCATAACACAGGATTTAGGAAAGGGCAGGGAGTTTTTCTTTATGAGGTTGCTAGGATCACATTTTATTACTGGATGTAAATGTTGAATAGTGCTTGAATTACAGTGGGTACACACAGCTGAAAAAACTAGAAACTGTCTCTATAAGGCTGAAAAACTGAAATTACAGGCACCAATTCTACTGTACCTGGTTTTAATTTTTATCTCAGACTTCATGATATTAGAAAAAAAATGAAGCATTTTCTTATTACTCCTACTCCAGTATTTTTACTGTTTCTATTTCTCCTGGTCTTCCTCATGCCTACAGTGTCAACCAACAATGGGTAAAACTGGAGATGGGGAGACTAAAAGTGGATTTGCTTCATCATGAAACGTTAGTAGACGACTTGTTAAGCTCACTGAGAAGAAACCTGAAAAACAGGCAAGTGCCCACTGAAGATGGACTAATGCTTGAGAGACCACAAATGAAAACAATGCAGAATTTTATATGCCATGGCAACTAGTGCTTACCATTGTAAAAGTGAAAGAAAATAAACAAGTACAATAATTTAAAACTACAGATAGGACATGGGGTTAAGAAAGTTTAAAAATAAATAATTTAACAAATACATTAGATTCTTCTACCCGACAGCCATGTGTTACTCCATCCACAGGTACAATGAAGCATAACTATTGCCTTTAATTCTGCTCAATAGTGAGTGATACAGTTGTCCTGTATCCCACTTTGGAAGCTCTTTCATGCTAGCACATGCAGATCACTATATTAAACTTCCACCAGTAAGGCGAATCTGGGACATGGGAAGAAAGATGGTTGAAAGAGATTAGTTTTATAAGTTTGATATACAAAGTGTTGAGCTTCTATAGCAAGAAAATTGTAGTTGGTTTACCAGAAGATGTTAGCAATGGATGAAAAATAGATATAGTAGTCATTTGGAGGGATGTACGCTTTACTTGAGTTCCTGCAAAGTAGGCATGTACATTGGGGAGTGATCCATTACCCCGTCTAAGTGTCTGCTCCTTGGAAAGGACCATTTTCAGGACAGTCTAGCCCATTACATCATCATTTTCTAAAGCCAGGCAACCCATAGTCCTGTCTTAGCTTGCTTTTCACTGGTTTTCTGAGCTTTCTAGAAAATGTATTATGTATGCACCAACAGTAGCTTTTCTGTGTCAAGCACTGTTGGGTCTTACTCTATTCTAGATTTTTTTATTTGGAAAAATCGTGTCAACTTGTACTTGAAGCTGTTTACATGCAGCTCCAGTAAAGCCATATTTTCCCCTTCTGGAGGCAAATAATACACTTTCAGAAAGTGCTAATTACTGTAAGAGTGTCGTTGAAAATATGACAGTCTATATTTATACGCAAATACCATGTTTACAGTTTTGACTTTTTTTAAATTTGTATTCTTAGAACTAAGTGCACCCTCCCTTTTACTTCCTCCCCCACATACACTAGCCCAGAACTAATAAGAAATGAATCAGCTTACTGAAATGCAATATAAACTTCTGCACCCATTATATCCTATTCTTTCAGCTGCTGCCAAAACAAAGCTAAATCTCTTTAAAGCATGTAGCTTTAATATACAACCATCTAGAAGAGGTTTACTGCAAATGCTACAGGAAGTGACTCTTAGATTTACTACATACTAAACTCCTCATAGTTTTTACCTGTAAGCATCACTTGTGCTTTGCTGTGGTCTAGAAATTTATGAGCAAAGGCTGTTGTGGTTCCAGAATGGGATTGGTGTAATGCTGGTATATGTACATACTCCATTGAGCTGAGTCCTGCTTTTAGAGATTAAATGGAGCATGTAGGAAAAACAAAGATTTTATGTTATTGCTCTTGGCACTTGATATAATAAGATGCAATATGGCAAGACTGCAGCATCAGAATGGGTTCATGAGTCAGAATTGACGTAGAAACAGCAAAAATTGAGCAATATTGCAGTATGGCTATTTTTACGTTACATACTATAAATGCCATTCTTACAACCATGTCAAAACAATGGTGCGCAACTATGTTTTTAGGGTCAGAACCAGTACCAGTGCTAACACAAGTTTGTTGCTGGTCTGCATTGATGTAACCATAACTTTAATCTTCACCCTGCTAATTCACTGACTAAATTCTGACACAGTGTCCCCTCAGACAGAACATTTGCTAGTAATGTACTCGTTACATATAATGTATATCCAGCCTCTTACAGGTATATAGACAGCAGCTGCAAGGAACAGATAAATTATTTATTTAATTACTCAAAAAGAATGATGAAACGGGAAATTATATTGACTTCATACTAAGTGGCCTCCTTGCCCTTGAATGTCATGAACAAATCTGGACTATGTGGTCCATGAAAAATAGTACAGCCCAAGATGAAAGTTTGGAGAAATCCTTGATATTCTTTTTGAGTTGTGGTCATAGCAGCTAAGCTTGGAGAACCAGCCTTCCATATTAAAAACACTGGCTGTGTAATGGCAGCAGTGTAACAAGAAAGATAATTTGATATTTGCATACATTAAAAGATAACTTGAATTGGGATACAAGTTAAATTTCAGCAAACATTACCAGTCAGGAAAGTAGACTCACGGTGCAGAAGACCAGTCCAGCTTGGATACTAACACTGTATAATTTCATACAATGTGCTCATGAATGTTGATTCAGGTCTAATCTAAGCATAACAACATGGGCAACAGACTGAGAGGAGCTGACAATAGGCATAGACATCCATAATTCTACTGCTGGCCCTGCCAGACCCCTGGAAAGCTGAGACAATTGCTTCTACTGCTGCCGAAACACTGAAGAGTGCTTGCTGGAGGTTATTCTTAACCAACAAGAACATGGTTCTCACCTCCCCATTACCCACAGTAATTTGCAAGACTGTTTCTCCCACTCAACTGCACCTTGCAGCCGATCGTCTTTCCCTCTCACAGGAATATCTGTGATATTCTCACAGGAATATCACAGACAGAAATAGACTCTTGCATATTATAATAGCATACTTAAAAGCTGTTTATGCAGTGCATATATAAATGGAGCAAAGATTACCATACTCATATCAAAGTGTTATTTTTTCTCCATTTATATATATACACATATATATATATATATACACACTGTTTTAAAGTTTATGGCCAATGTGTAAAGAAAATGAAAGCAATTCTGCATGCTGCTCCCATCTTGTTCATGCAAAACTCCAAATTATTTCAAAGGGACTTTGTGAAGTGGCAAGACAACCCAGTTCCTCACTTCTGTACTCACTTGATGCGTGCATAGTAAAAAGTTTCAGTAACATCAGAATTCAAGATGGACAAAGCAAAATACTACAAAATTTATAAATCTACCACTCGTGTGATTCCCCTAAATTATTCTACAATCTCATGAATAGTGATGTAGGAAATAAATGATAACATTCATGCTTTGCTAATATACTTAGATTTCATTTTTCCCATTGGCTTGTAAGTTACTAGCTTTTTTTCTCACCATAACAGTTGTGAAAATTAAGGTGCACAGAGAACAATTTTCTGGAGAAGGGAATGAAAAGGGAAATAAAATATACTAATGGATCATACCCAGTCACAAGAAATTCTGAAAAGCCTAATTTTCTGTTCAAGGAGAGAGATGCAAGAAAAAAAGAATGGAAATAAGTGACTGAAATGATGGCAGCAATCAGAAAAGAAAAGTGTATGAAAAGGGATTCCTACCAAAAAAAAAAACCAAAAAAAACCCCAAAAACTGGCACTGGAAGACAGGTGTTTCAAGCCATTTGTGAAGAAAGGTTAAGACTTAGGAGAACTTCAACCATTGATTCCTATACAAAATACTTCCTCTGTCCTTTATAAAAACCGACAGCCTACAATAGTGGTGGTGAGTTTATGATCACATTATCGATGGAAGTCAGTGAAGTGAGAAAAAGTGTAACAGTTCTTCTACCTTAAACTGACTCAACCAAGTCCACTACTATACTATTCTCTCATTATTAAAAGACAGATTCTGCATACAATGAACAGTGAACACATGAATTATTCACACAACTTTTCATACAACTTTTTTACTTCCTTTTTTTTTTTTAGTTCCTTTTTTTTTCTAGGGCTGCTGCTGCTGTTGCCCTACATTCACAATTTCTAGTCACCAGCCGTAACAAAAATAGCATGATCTACGGCCTTGTCTTAGGGAGTGGAATTGAGGTAAAAACATGACAATAATTTTAACCTTTCCATAGCCTTTCCTTTTCAGCACTGGATGAATACTAAAACAATAAAGCACTTAATGTGATTGAGATTTCACTTCTACTTTAGTTTATGTAACATAAGACCATTGCTTTTTTCTTGAAAAAGATGTGTTTTTTGGTTTACTGACCATGTACAGGAAAGAAAAATGTTTGAGGAATAATGCAAAGACATTCATGCAATTAATGTCAGCATTTTTTAAAAATACTAAAAAGAAGCATTAAAAAAAACCCCACAACTCATGCAGGCATGACTCTCATCTGAAAACAGGAAATACTTAGTCTACAAAATAGTCTACAGATGTATTTTATAGAAGGGTGTGCAAATGCTAGGGTTATGTATAGCCATGCAAAACCACAATGTAAAATGCTTCTCAGCAAGTGTGGCCCAATAAAGTTCTGTGCAGTGTAAAAATATAGTAATTAATTGTCTCTAAAAATAGGGCTTGAATTGATTTCACAGTCTGCCTCTAATACTTTTATATTTGTACGTATGCTTTTCTGTCAATATCCCCCAAAGTGACTGCATTAAGAAACCTACTCCGAAAACATTTGTAGAACATTTCACAAGCTGAAAAAAAAAAAAAAGTGAAGTCTACTCCTCATACAGGGGAGGGAAAAAAGTCAACTCTGTTTCTGAAAGTTAGCACAGTAAGATTTTTTATAGAGCAACAGAGTCTTCTCAAATTACAGAATTGTTTAAACAAAAATTCTTTGTGATGCTACTTGCTTTTCCTAGTTCTTAAATGTTTTGTTAGCTAAAAGCTTGATCCCAGCACAACAACGTGTGGTTCATGACCGGGTAAATGGGATGTTAGACATATTCTCAGCTAATTGCTGTAAAATTACTGATGTTGCAGCAGCATGACACATGAAAAAGGAAAGAATATAAGAAAATCATAGTCTAGTGATATGAATGGGCAAGTTCATTTCCTCATGCACTGTTGGTACTGCAAAATCACTATCACCTACAGAGAGATTTTAAACAGATGTTCTCACCGACACAGAAGAAACAAACAAACTTAACACTGGATTTAACATGACACCAGACTAGCTCTTCTAAAGTATTTTAAAAATGGAAAATATTAAAAGAAAAATGTAATTTCTAATTTCTTATTAGAAATGCCTTTTTTGTTATTCCATTGCACTGGACCATTTGGAAAATTAAGTATCTCTTCCTCCCAGATGTTGTCTTGTATTATTACACATAATTACTTTCTCCCGTTGACATTCTAATGCTAGACGTTATTAAGCATGAGATTAATCAAATAGCAATCCAATACCAAAATCAGAGAACAATTCAATATTGTATAGCTGGTATAACTCAAGTCTTCTGAATTCATCCTATCCCCAAGCAAGTCACTTGCTTTCTTCGTGTTTTTTGGGGACTTGCTCTTTTTCTTTCCATTTGTTTACTATTAGACTCCCTCCTTGGAGCCTTTTGTTGAGACTTAAGCCAGAGATCTGATCTCACACATCCACTTTTTGGGTGGGGATTATTTCTGCACATATTAACAATGGATGAAACAATATCAATATTGACTTCTATTTATAATAGCTTTAAAGTTCTGTAACAATTACACCATGGTATTATCTTTAATCTTTACTACCCACACCCCAACAAGCCCTGGTGATGTGTATTACAGGGACCATGCTCACTGAGCATGCACTGCTAAATAATTATATTATAGCTGTGCTGGGAATGGCTTGAGATAAAGCCCTTCAGACTTCCCAGCACAGTGTAGCCAATTAAATACACAGAAACTACAGTTTCCTTTGCTGCCTTATTTGCTATATATATAGTATCAGAGACTGTATTCAAGGTAGTTTTTCTTCTATTTTTCATTCCCCCCAAAAAAAGAAAGGAGACAGAGCAAGAAAGCTGAAGCAGGTAGAGAGGAAAGCAATGTCCATGGGTTTTGAGGGTGACAGAATATAATTTAAAACACATAAAACAGTATGAAAGCAACATGGAAGGAGGCTTTAAGGTCTGAACTGCCAATGTCCCCTGACACCCAGCCGGTTTCACTGCAGTGCCGAGTTTTTGTGACACGTATTGGCTCCGGGTCTGCCAAATCTTCCAGCCATCCTGTCATGTTTAGCAAGAGCACTCATGTGTGCAAGGTCTTGCAGAAACAGATCCAGGCAGTAAAAGGTGATATAGAAGAAATGTGTCATGAAGTAGCACATCCTAGCGGGACTAATCTTGACTTAAGTCATATTTTCACTTTCTTCAGTATATGAGTTAAAATAATATTTATCTCTCTCTTAGCTGCACCTGACATGTTTTCCCCAGCTTTCCACTCAACACTTGAATACAGAAAAAGATAACGCTCTACGCCTGTATTATAACACTTCTTGTAATAGCTGTTTATAAAAGAATAAACTACTTTTCTGTTTTTTCAGTCTTATCTTTATTCACTTTCTAAACATTAAACATGAAAATAAGAATTTATCTGAAAACAGATGGATGTAAAGGTGTGTTGGATAGGAGCTGTCAGTCCAGTTCAGCATCTCCTCAGTGAGCCATGTGTTACTGTAATGCTTGTAAGGAATAACAGTAAAACCATAAGATATGCAGTCATAGTTTTCAAATATTTTATTTTGAAAAGTTAGTGCTACATATGTCAGTTTTCATTCAGCAAAACTACACCTGTTTAAACATTGTAGCATTCTATAAATATTGATATTTAATTATTTTACTGAGTCATAGAAAAGATAGACGTATTTTTAGGTGAAGCCTTTGTTATGAGGGTTATAACAGAGCAAACAGCATGCTTATAGTTTTGGGGCTTTTTCTTTCAAGAGAAAGAAAACATAGCCCTAAATTAAAAGCAGCATTATAGATTTGAGACTGCAATATGGGATATCCAAAGAAGTTCTATTTCCTGGGCTAGGGACTGAAAAAGAGGGGGAAAGTAAAAGAAAAAATATGAAATCTGAAAATCAAGGTCTTTCATTTTGACTTACAGACCATTTCATGCAATTTCTCCATTTTTTGTTTGCAAGAATATTTCAAGGAACTTCCATGGCAATTATGAAAGACAGAAGATGTTCATAAAAGCTATTTAGTTTGTACTAAAATAAATATCTTCGGTTTCCACAACTGAAGCACTTTCTTTTTTAAACAAAATCTACCGATGTTTGCTTATTAAGAAGAAAATATAGTTCAGCATTTATCATTTACAAGACTTATGTTTGTGCATTTCACATAGTAACAAATTCTTTGCTTGCTTGCAATTTAAATCTGACCTCTTTAGGAAACCTGAATGCTTTTTTGTTCATAACAGAGTTTGAACAATATCACCATGCACAATCCCTTCTCTGCTTAGCAGACTCTGAACAAAGCTGAATTCCCAACTAATTTTCTGAAGTTTATGTGCCTAATGGTTTCACAACATTGTATTCTCTTTGAAGAAAATAAAGTTGACTAGACAGCATTTTGGTGTATCACAAGACTGAAATCATTGCAATCAGGAAGAAATATGACTGCAGCACAGCAGGCACAGACAAATTATATTTCATTTCATTTACTGTGTCAGATAAGACTAGAAAATGAAAAACCACCAGTCTTGAAATAAAAAAGGGAGAGACAATATATGGAAAGCTTTCAAAGGTTTCAGGTTTGCATAGAAAACACTTTTTGTTATAGAAAAAATAGTCTAACTGAGCATTTCTGACCAGCTTTGTCAGAACACTAACATTTTGAGGGCTTGCATCTATAAGCTGCTTGCGTTCTCTCTTCAGTCTGGGGGAAAAAAGCTGTGAAAGACCTGTCCCAAACGTACACTCTATATACATGAAAAATTATTTAGAATGATTCTCAAAGTTGATGCAATACATATCCTGAAAGCAGCTGTAAAATGAGCTTGAAAATCCAGTGTTATGATTAACTATAGAGATTTCTTTGCACGTACAAATCAAATATTTTCCCATTTAATGCCAACAGAGCTCCTTATTCTATTCTGAAACTCAGTTTTCACTAAATAATAAGCATTTTCATAAACAAAATGCAGACATAACTTTTCCTTTGTATGTAGCACATGTGGGTAAAGTTATACACTGCTATGTACACTTTTTTAAGTGAAATAAATTTTATTCATAATAAATATACCACTGTTCACACACTTTCTCACAAACACTTGGATGGAAAGATACACACAGATCACTAGTGAACAGGTCAGCACAACTACTTATAAATAAAGATGCACATATACACATACAACTGCATACTCCCAGAGAGAGGATATTTAGACTATTCTTATGAGAGGATCTTAGCTGGTTTTGGGCATACAGGACATTAAATACCTGCTCAGAGTAGGAAATATGCATCACACAGATATATGTTACATCCCAAATATACATAATCTTGTCTGTATAAAAGCACATGCATGTTTGAAAATGTAAGCACTGATATTCATTAGAAACATCTGTGGGTATTGATGAGCCATACTGCCATGGTTAAGTATCTATTCTGTCTTCAGTGACCAAATACAAATATTTTTGCCACCAAGGTGTAACAGTTTTAAACTAAAAGAAGGCAGATTAAGACTAGATATAAAGAAGACATTTTTTATGGTGAAGGGAGTGAACGCTGGAACAGGTTGCCCGGCGAGGTGATGCCCCACCCCAGAAATATTCAAGGTCAGTTTAGACAGGGCTCTGAACAACCTGATCTAGCTGAAGATGGCCCTGCTCATTGCAGGGGGGTCAGACTAGTTGACTTTTAAAGGTCCTGTGTGACCCAAACTGTTCTGATTCTGTGATTCTATGCTCACTTGGTGAGTATAGACTAAATAGTCCACTGCTGGTACATAAGACCAATCAGGTCCACTCATTGCAATCCCAGAGGGTAGGAAAGAGATGAAAAAGTCTGCAGCCAAAAAAAAGGCCCCTTATAATTTCCTCCCTGCCATAGCTACCCAAGTTGCGTGTTGAAATTAGATACAATTGTGTTGAACAACAAATGAACAATGAAATGTGAAGACAATGTGAGGCCACTACAATAAGTCAAATGCTTGTTTTTTCTTTTTCTTTTTCTTTTTCTTTTTCTTTTTCTTTTTCTTTTTCTTTTTCTTTTTCTTTTTCTTTTTCTTTTTCTTTTTCTTTTTCTTTTT